>CM042330.1:30408512-30961012 GCA_023566125.1 Zingel zingel
GTTTAGTTTAACTACATTTTAGTGTTGTCTTTTTTGTCAACGATATTGCATGTTGATATCGTCAGTCAGCATTTAATGACGTCTCGTCATTATTATCCTTAACACTTTAGCAGCGGTGTTCATTTCCAAACAGGCAGAAAGTATGGATTTAATTGCGGGGGTATTTCGCCGACGGTAATGTTATTAAGTTTGCAGCACACGTAATTAACCGGACCCAGGGTGAGTCTGATGAAATCTGCTGTCTTCGCGTGGTCACCTCTGAGATAGTCTCGCATCGCCTGCCTCCATTTAGAAGTGGTGAATTTACAGCAACTTAATATAATATAGTGTTTGGCTTTTGTTTGATATTTAGTGTTGGCAAAATGGCTTTTTATTGAGTTTCCTCTTAGCGAAATGCTCTAAGTGAATTTAAGCTGGGCTTTTATTGTGAAGGGTAGACACGGAAGAGCCAGCGTTATGGTAGCGCCTTTTTTTTCCTCAACGTTTTTCAACACAACCGTTGTGTATTCCTGTCAGCTATATGCTCGTGCTCCAGGGAAGTCAATTTTTTCCTCAACTTCTATTGTTCGGCCGTTTAGTTTTATTCACAGTTCTTTAAATATCCAGTGCTATCCAAACTGCTCCAAAATCCAAACCCCATTGGGTACCCAGGAAACCAAGTGAAGTAGATTGGATAAATGGTTCACGAGATATTTGAAAGACACACGTGCGCACACGCACACACGCGCGCGCACACACACACACACACGCACGCACGCAGTACTTCCAAAATAAGGTCAGGTGTGTTGGAGAAACCTGATTACTGACCTGCTGCATATATACACTGATTTACAGTAGCCAGGTCACTGCAGTGCATGTCCGGTTACTCAAGTAACCTGGTGTCTCTTGAGTAACCTGGGTGCTAAAGTGCAGGTAAATGCACTGAATGACGTCATTGTGAAGTAAAAATTGTAGGAGCCATTGAGTGATACTTACTTGAGCATACCGTTGTTCATCCCAGACACCATCTTGGCAAAAGCCTGTTCTAGAGGCTTCTCTGAACCCTTCTGGTTCACCTGGAAAAACAAGAACACACAAATTGGCCGAAGACGCATTTGCTTATATTTCCTTTTGAACAAATAAGAAGAAGAGCTTGAAAAAGGGTCCTTACCAGGTTCAGAATAGTTTGCTTCCCATAGATGAGGAGCTGAGAGTCAAAATGCCTCTGGAAACCATCCATCTGTACGAAGGTTTCCAGTGGTTAGCATCGGATTTTCACACCTCACAATTTAAAAAGCATACACAAAGATGAAAAGACCTGCTCTTACGTGATTGGTGGTTTTGCTGATTATAGGTTTAGGTTTGTATTTGAGGTTGGGCCTCTGACTCCAGTAAAAAGGCATGGAGCCTCGGGTCTGCGGACGAGAAAAAAGGTTTGTCTTGAAACGTCATTTCTCAAATCCTGCACAGAATTCCATCAAACTTAAAGTTACTACAAGGAACTTTCATTGTGTGTTGATTTTTGGGGACTCTGTGGACAATAGCAGCAGTGTTTCCATGAACAGCACCGCCTCGGGTCGCAAAGAGCTGCAGCTGCCAGAATCCCTTTAGAAAACCTCTCACTTTACTGCAGCAGGGTCTGACATCAAGATTAAATTGAGACCGTTTCATAACCAGTTAAAACCTTCTTGTAGTTACTTTAAACAATTTAACATTATGGAAAAAAGGCTGCACAGAACGATGTAGAAAAAGCCAGGTACCAATTAAAGTAGTCTTTAACAGTATGACTGGCCCTTTATACTTGCCTGTATAAATGAAGCCTTTGCTCCCTCATACAAAACTATCTGCTCAGTCTCCACAAAGTTAGCAGCATGGCCTTCAGAGTCGATGCCTGAGGAGACAGCAGGACAGAAACATCCATGAGCAGTCAGCGGTGTCAGAAGAGAGGTAGACACTACCTTCTGTTCTACCTTCATACTGTTTATGAAAATGTGTTGGCTATCAGCCACTTTGCTTTCCGCTAGTCCATATGCAACTTCCACAACCAATGCTTGGTGCAGTTCAACAAAGACATTGCTTCAGGAGTTTTTACCTCGAAGGTAATATCTGACGCCGGCCCGGAAGCAGCTTCTCCTGGATATGAGGATCCACTCAAAGATCTTTCCGTTTATACGACATGGCTTCATGACGATGACTGGATCAGGAGGGTCAAGGAAAGGCTTTGCTCAGGAATTGATAAGATGCCCCAATGCTCCATTAGAAAATATTAGACATTCAGTGAAAAGGATACATCCATGGACAACAGGAAGTGCAAACTTATGAAGCTGTGGGGAAATAGTGATAGTAATTCCAAAACTATTCAGTAAAAAAAAACAAATGGGCCACAGGTCCCGAGTCATACGGTATACGTTACCTCCGGCTGTGCAGCCAGTTCTCTCAGGAGGTTCCCATTCCACACAAACCGCTGATCTGCCTGAAAACCACAAGTAACATGACATCAACACATTATTCATCAGTCATAGAAGCAAACGCATGCCTCTCTATGATAATGATCAATTTAATGGGAAACAAATGAAAGACCAAAAAGAAAAGACCAAAACCACTAATGTGTTCGTAAGTCTCTCATTACTTTTGGACTTCCCTACTGTGTGGCTCTCATCCCATTGGTTTCTACTGAAGACACACATTTTTAAAAACAACTCACAAATACACTCAGTTGCCAGTGTATTAGGTACACCTAGCTAAAGTGATCATGTGGTTGAAACTAACCTTCATGAAGGGAGGATTTATTGCAGGACTGTTGTATTAGACTGCATTAGTTTTAGCTAGGTGTACCTAATAAACTGAGTGTATACATACAGTTTATTTGAAAGGCTCAGTAATTTCCCCAAACAGCTGGTCACTGTTGATTTTATCAAACATTACTCAAACAGAAGGAAATTTGTTAGGGACTATTTTCAGCAGCGACAACATTTGGTGTTCTAGTGCGCATTTTGCTGCAGAAGGACGGTGTGTGTGGGACTGAGTCAAAATAAACTAGTGTGCGTTCATGGTAATCAAGAACATGTCACCCAGTGCAACAGTGTTTTAACAATAAACTTCTCATAGATTTCTTTATGGAGCCAGAGGAGTTGCCCCATGCTGGAAGTTAGAGAGAATGCAGCTTTAAGGAGCTTCAGCATTACTTTTCAGGCCCGGAAGCGCCGTCCATTATTTTTACAGTCAATGGTTTTAACAGTGGAGCTCTATGTCACAGAGGAAGAAGCTCACACACACACACACACACACACACACACACACACACACACACACACACACACACACACACACACACACACACACACACACACACACACACACACACACACACACACACACACACACACACACACACACACACACACACACACACACACACACACACACACACACACACACACACACACACACACACACACACACACACACACACACTTTGTTGGTTGGGGTTTGCATATGTGATTTGGTGACAATAAAAACCATGGAATAACCTACCCCTGATAAATCCAAAGAATCGGATTCGAGAATCGATAAGAACCGGAATTGAAAGGAAGAATCGGAATTGGAATCCGAATTGTTAAAATCCAAACGATGCCCAACCCTAGAACAACTTCTGTTTTACTTCTGTAAGGCAATGTATTTGATGTCTCACCCTCTCCAGCAGACTCATCTCTTGGAAGTCAGGGCTGGTGTTTGCCAGCCGCTGCAGAGTGTGTGTCAGGTCATAGTCAGTGCAGAAGTAGAAGCCGTCTGTAGTCAGCACATTGTTAATCATGGACAGGAAAGTCTTATTCTCCTGAGACTGGAATAGAAAAGAAAACAGACTTTTAGTTTTCAGGAAAACTCATGATGAGGCACTTTGCAGAGTGCAGGGAACTGCATTCACATGTTATAATGCTACTGTATGTGTTACGCTAGATTTTCACAGGCAGCTTTTTTTCAACTAAAACTTTGCTACCGCTCTGCAAAAGCTGACTCGGAGTCAACTTTGGAGAACACCCGGGTACTTTCACCACGGTCAGCCATCTTTGCTCATACTGCTGTTCTGATATGGAATGAATTGCACTGCTCTGCTCTGCCGTTACCAGAGCTGCCTGTAAAAAAACAACAGTGTCAGGGATGCACAGATCCCACTTTTTCTCTCCTGGTACATAAAATCTGTCTAGTATCTGCCAATATTGAGTACTATTCTGATACCAGCTCTCTCTTTTACCCACATTCCAATCTGTATAGTTGGACTGGTAAAGTAGCTACTGTTAAAGCCTTACCACCACCAGGGCTTAAAATATCAAGTGACCCGAGGGTGCTGTTAGAAGAAAAGTCATGAGGTGGTAAAATCTAAATGGTTTAAGGCCTGGAGAGCGCGAATGAGCTCAGCAAACATGGGGTTAGTTGTTATGGAAAAACTCAGGAGCAGCTTGCCTCAGGATACGTGATTACATACAAGCATTTAAGGAAATCTCGATGGAGGAGAATTAGGATTAAGCAGTAAAGTTCAACCACAATATGTTGTTGTGTAGTTCTATCACAACTCTCAAGTTCCTGTTTTCCTGAAGGAGGATTTAAACTCATGCCGAACAAACAAGATTTAGAGATTACCAAATAAGGTCCTTCTCCACTCCTCTAAGCATTTACAACAACTATTTTTCCCTCCATAACAAGTCACGTTGTAGGTACCCCAGATTACATGCAGCACATTTATCTGTGAATGTCTGGGTCTTATCCAGTGTTTCTATGTGTCAAGGTTATGTGTTAATCTTGGTGGGATGGGAGCACTCGAGGCAGCACTTGTCATACAGCGGTTACGTCATCTAATAGAGTAGTTCTCTGCCTGAGACAGGTTATGACCTACTGCTATTACAGTATGTTGGTCACTGACCTGAATGAGACCTGGGTACCACAGTCTTAACTTACACAGCATGAGTTCTTCAGCAATGGAGTCGCTATACTCGCTGCAATACCACAACAATGCTGCTCCTGTATTTCCATGTCTTCAACATTAATCAACATCTGGTGAGGATGCTGACTTTTAACATGGCGTCATGTAGGTAGCCATCATGTGCATATTAAAGAATGTTGTATTACAGAATTCTAGTTTCAAAAGGAGTCAGCTGGATACATTAAAAAGTAGTTCAGAGACTGTATTTTCATTCAACTCTCAGAATTAGCTAGTTACAACTGACTAAATCTGCCAGACACTGTTTGAGTTGACCAACTGACAAAATTGACGGTTGGCAACTAGAAATGCAAAGCTGCTTTTGTTTACCTCTGTCTCAAATCAATCAGTATCACTGTGAACTGCATATGTGCTGTGCTCGAGAGGAAAACTAGCGACAGTAACTAAGGGGCTTAGTCAAGAGTCAATTTAGGTCTCTTTCACATTTTAAACTGTTGATAGGTTGTGCTGCTTCCACCATTGCATTCAGTCTTCTGAAGAGAAACCAGCAGGGCTGAGTTTCATGCCTTTTGAGCTTGTGCATCTCTGCTGGGCTAATAGGATCTGGCTGCTAAGCCAGTTAGCACAGAGAGTGAAGCCTGGTGTTCCATTCTTCACTCACTCCACCTGCTCCCTTACATTCCTGGTTTTCCAGTGATTTTACTTACACACTAGTACTTGCTACTCTAATCTATTACAACCAACTGTCCATTGTTTCACATTATTAGTTCTACACTGCAGTGTTTTACCATGCATCACACAGTTTTCAGCTAAGGCTGCTCTTTCAATTAGCATACAAAGAACAGAAGTAGATTAATAATGCACTGCTGCCTGCTACACTGAAATGAGATAGCAGTGTGATTCCAGACTGAAAAGAATAACTGATCCTGAAACACAAGGTCTCACTGAGAGGGACTGGACGCCTGTCAGACACCCAGTCTACTGGACCATCAAACAGGACCAGTATTCACGCCCTACCATCACAGAAACCTCACTGGGCAGCCAAAACCACAATTGGTGAGGAAATGGATTGAGGACATAATTTGAGTAATAATTAATATAATAATTTGAATTTAAGTTCCATTGTGACTACTGGTGGACACACATATATTGATGTAAACTATATAAATCTGCTACAAGTGTCAGAGGACCCAAATGTGTCCCTGATAGTATTGATTACATCTGACCAGATACAATTGGCTATGATTAACTAAAAAACGGGAATGCCCCGGTGGAGACGGGTATAAAGATTTTTTTTGTTGAGCATACTTAACTCACAAATGTTAAAATAACATTGGATTGTTGTAAAAAGGGAAATAGATTTGGAAAGAGAACATTCCAATCGGTCCAGATCGGTGAGAAGATATGCATACAGCGGAATTTCCTGCAGCACCGGAGCACTCCTGGAAGTGGAACGTCAAGGATATAGACTACTTAAGACACCAATGCGTGGGAAAAAAGGGTCAAAGTTGAAAAAAACTAAATTACCCTTTGGGATGTGAAACCAAGTTCCCAAGGGATTTAAGGTTAAAAAAGAAAAACAACAAAAAAAACATGTCAACATTTTGGGAAATACTCTGGTCTAACCCAGAGTCAGAAGAAAATTGGCATCAGTGTCATGTGATTGTGTCCAGTACAGAGGCTGGTCTTGGAAGAGTTTAGATCTGATGCAGCGGGAGAACTGCTCAGCAGGCAAGCAGGACTAAGACAGCTTTGGAACTCAACAAAGCTCAAAGATATGTTTGTTTTGTTTCTCTTCGGACAGGGCTGGGAAATAACAATGGCTTCCGATTGAAGAGTAATTAAACAGTTCCTGTATGGAAACTATCAGTAAACACCACGGCCAAGATTTAATCTGCTCTTAACATGTGGATTTTCTTAAAGAATCATTGTCTATTGCAGATTTGGGGTGAATAGTCTTGCTGACCTGGATCTCTGAGAGATGCAGCACTGTCTTCTTATAAGAGATCACGTCAAAATCCACAGCCTTCCACACAGCGTGGCCCAGCAGGCTGCCCACGTTCCTCTTCCTGGTGATGACGATCAGGTACATGCCTGTGAGGAGTAAAGGTAAGTCACAGCTGTACAGGCTTCACAGACAACACAATGCTGAGTCAGCACAGCGCCTACCTGCTACCAGGCGAATGGTTCCCATGATGCCACATATGGGCCTGGTGACCGCCGAGGGAGGGACATCTTTTTTACCTGTCAAAGCAGCACAATGCTTAAAAACAGACAGGGCTTGACAGTGCGAGCATTTTACTCGCATTTGCAACAAAAATAGATGTGCGTGAACTGTAAAATGTATTTAGGAGCACGTGTGAGAATAACAGTAAGGTTATTTTTTTACCCTTGCCATTTTTTGCAGATGCAGAGGCCTGTCGCTTCCATGACCTTCACCTGATGTAGAATTGTGTGTGTTAAGACGCTGGCCATATTATCTGTCCAGAGTGTTTTTCTCCTCCTCATGCACAGAACATGCACTACAGGATATCACTACTGCTTTTGTTTTGATTTTCTGGACTACAACTGCATTTCATTGATTCATATACAGTTTGAAACAGTTTAAAGTATACATAATTACATAATAAATAAATACAGTTTGAAGCAGAAACTTTTAAAAACCGAGTATACCATTCGTATTCA
Source organism: Zingel zingel (assembly GCA_023566125.1). Lineage (NCBI taxonomy): Eukaryota > Metazoa > Chordata > Actinopteri > Perciformes > Percidae > Zingel > Zingel zingel. Next base: position 30,416,113 of record CM042330.1, read on the forward strand.
AAAACAAACCCCAATTCCAATGAAGTTGGGACGTTGTGTAAGAAGTAAAAAAAGAAAACAGAATACAAGCATCCCCAAAAGGCTTAGTCGTTCTCAAGCAAGGATGGGGCGAGGTTTACCACTTTGTGAACAACTGTGTAAGCATGTAGTCCAACAGTTTAAGAACAATGTTTCTCAACGTACAATTGCAAGGAATTTAGGGATTTCATCATCTACAGTCCATAATATTATCAAAAGATTCAGAGAATCTGGAGAAATCTCTGTATGTAAGCGGCAAGCCACTGGGGTGTGTTAGTGCCTGTGGCATGGGTAACTTGCACATCTGTGAAGGCACCATTAATGCTGAAAAGGTACATACCGGTTTTGGAGCAACATATGCTGCCATCCAAGCAATGTCTTTTTCAGGGAGGTCCCTGTTAATTTCAGCAAGACAATGCCAAGCCACATTCTGCACGTGTTACAACAGTGTGGCTTCGTAGTGAAAAGAGTGTGGGTACTAGACTGGCCACTTGCAGTCCAGACCCATCTCCGATTGAAAATGTGGGGCACATTATGAAGCGCAAAATACGACAACGAGACCCCAGACTGTTCAGCAACTGAAGTCGTACATCAAGCAAGAATGGTAAAGAATTCCACCTACAAAGCTTCAACATAAGGCCACATCCACACGTACCAAAACAATCTTTTTTTTAACTGTCTTCCCTGGATTCGTTTCAACATTTTTTTCATCAACACGTATCCGGTTATGAATGACTCAACACACTACTTCATATTCCAGGCGCTGTTTCTGCTACAGAAATTCACCATAACACGGAGAAGAAGAGTTAACTTCCGATCATAACATGACTAGCTAGCTAGACTAACGTTCTCTTAATACAACCAAGGACTATAATAACTTTCACCACTCCTCATTTTATAAAGGCCTCCGCATGGAAACGTGTCTGTGACAAACTATTTAGCTAGATGAAGTGAGCTGGTTTGACCATTGAGCTAGGATATGCTCGCTTAGCTTCACCGCAGTCGTGTGTGGCCTTGCACTAGTGCGGGTAAGGTCAAGGGGTGTGTCGATGACATCATCGATACAATAAAAAGCCGGCTTCACCATCCAGACGAAGCCAAAAGTGAGCCGTTTTAGAATTTTTTCACCCTGGGACCCGGTTTCAAAAAAGTGCGTTTTCAGGCAGTGCGTTTACTGGATGCATGTGGACGACGGACCCAAATGATGCTAAAAATGTGCGTTTGCACCAAAGCTGTTGCAGGCATCAAATTCAAAATGAGTGAATATTAGCAACAACAACAAAAAAATGAACATTTTATATATTATATTTGTAGTGTATTCAATTGAATCCTTAAAAAGGATTTGCAAATCATTGTATTCTGTTTTTATTCAAGTTTTACACAATGTCACAACTTCGTTAGAATTGGGGTTTGTAAATTAAATCACTTTGCTGGTAAATGTCTCCTTGTATTCTTTTTATTAAAGAAAAACATTATTTGATACATTTTCTTTGCGCCCCTAAAGTTCTTTCTGCGCTTCTACATTTTTCAACTTACTTTTCACACAAGCTCCTTGGGATAAAAAGTTGCAATCAAGCCCTATTAGATGCTTTTTAAATAAGTAATCATATAATTTAGTAATATTTAATCTGTATTCTCAATACAGTGCTCATGTGCTTCAACTATTATTTGTAAGAAAAAAAAAATCTATATACCATATTCTCCTATGTTTACCTTTAGAATTAATTAACAAAATTAACTGTTGTTTAAAGAAAGCGACAGGGTGGTGCAGTGGTTAGCACTGTCGCCTCCCAGCTGGCCGGCTTGGGCTCTTCTGTGTGGAGTTTGCATGTCTTCCCCATAGGTGGGAATGGCAATTTTCAACCGCAGGAATTTTCCCCAGGGGCGGGGACCTTTGGTGGAACTCATTACACTTTGACTGCAGGGACCAGGGTCTAAATTAAGTTCCAGGGACATATCTTAACCCACAAAAAGTCCCTGATCAAGGGTAGTACTTTCTGAATGTACAGGAACCTTCGGGGTGGGGTTTGCAGGGATGGCCGACGCTGATTGGTAAATCAACATTGATCAATGTGCAGCAGTAAACACCATGCAGCAGTAAAAGTCGTCGCAGTGAGATAAAACCTACGATTTTTTATTTTTTTTTTTCCAGTGTTTTTCGATGAAACTGGCGGCCACACTGAACAGCAGTGTGTTGACCCCTGAGACCAACAGCAGAGGGACTGTGCCGCTGCTGATTCGGGCAAACCCTGTTTTGTTGATAGGGTATACGGTTTGTATACCCTTTTTCAAGCAGGCGCGTGAAATTTGAACGTCAGCTGTCAATATGGTTCTTATATTTACTGTATGTTGAAAACCTGTCGACATGCAGGCAAAAAAACTCTTTTAAATTGTGTTCATGAAGCTGTACTACACATGTTGCATGTTCCAACATGTGTAGTACCACTTACATGGCAAGTCATGGCTAGCTCTAAGGTTTATTGTTTTAATGTTTCTGATGTATTCTGAGAATAAAAATCTATGGCATTCCTAGATAATACATGTGGAGAGTGAAAACAAGGTTTAACAGCTCAGGGTTCAAAGGTGCTGAGACATGCGTCTATACGCAGGTCCATAGCTTAACCTGTTTTGTCTTTATAGTGTCAGATGTGCAGCCATTAAACTGTCTAAGTCTTTCTACCTGTGAGGGTCATCTCATTTGAGACCCTGTCGATGGCCAGCACAGCATCAGCCCCCTCATCGCAGGCCTCGATGAAGAACTTCTCTGGGGTTGTGTGCCTGGGAGAGAACAAGGGAGATGCTGAAGTTGAAGTTGTCCTCCAGGGGAAAATTACAGCTTGCAAGTAGAGTCGGGTTCACCAAGCATCACAATGTGCAACAGCTGATAATTCACCTCGAATGCAGAGAGAACCCAGCCTTTATTTCTAATTCCCCCTGTTTCCTCATAGTTAGACATTCCCCCATTTTCTTCATTTATACATGAAATTACTGTTACAGGTAGGGGTGGTACGGTTCATGAAAAAACATCCAAAACATCGGTTCACTTGTCTCGGTTCGGAGTGTGTGTGCGTCACGCGGTTCGTCAGTACACTGTTAATGCGCACTAACCACTTACTGCCGTAGGCCCACTTTCGACACCTATGTTAAAACAATTACTGGAAACGACGAGGGGGATGAGCGTGACGAACGCAACACATGGCAGCTGATTGGACGAATGCGTCATGTGGTTCTTGCTGCTCCCGAATTTCAAAACAGACTCTAATGGCGTCTTGTTACAATATACGAGCTGAAAAGTGTTTCTGAAAACATTTTAAGCAAGAAATATGCCATACAGTTGCTGAATCTGTCTGCTTTTTTGATCGACAAAAGGTCAGTTTAAAAGATTTCCGTCAGATTTTGAGAGGCGTCGAGCCGACCGCTCCTCAGGTGAAGTGTGGAGTGCTGCAGGTCACGTCACATGCAGAAATGTCAGGTGGGAGAGATAAGGAAGGCTGCCTGCAGTTGGAGGATGCGCCAACGTTGTATATAGTCTGGTGTGTGGGAACATTTTGGATTTCATGTTACCTATGATGACTGCGAAAATAAAACAATAAATAGAACTGCCACTGTGTGCATGTATTGTGCAACATGCATTCAATATGCTAATGTTAGCTATATATCATATGCTGAAGTATATTTCTGGAGTGTTAAAGATTAAAAGAAAAAAATAACAAGAACCGTACAGAACCGAAAACAGTGACCCTAAAACCGTGATACGAACCGAACTGTGGATTTTGTGAACCGTATCACCCCTAATACAGGTATTTTCCACCAGGCGCGTCTCTGCTGGCAATCACGACCATTCAAGTCAGTGCTTAGATATTCCTCCAGCTGCGCCACGGCACGTCCCAGAAGCGTGTGTGAAGCGGCTCTTGGCTCGACTCCACTAAAGATACTATCTATTTTCACGCAGGGTGTTCAGATAGCCGGGCAGGAAGCGGAACAGCGAGAGCATTCAGTCAATTTACCAAAAGACACCCCACCCCAATATGGTATATGTCTCCTCTGCAACCCCACGAATGACGAGAGATTCATCTTGGAGGTGGAAAAACATACCAGACATCACAGATCTTTTTTTATCAGGACTACACCAGAAAAAAGAAGGCATGGAGTTTAACTGCAGGAGTGCTTAGAGTGGAAGGTAGATCCTAGCTTAATAAACACGGGATTGTTCTGTAAAGGACTGGTAGAGACAATATAATCTGCGAGTCGGGCAGCAAGGCCCTATTGGAACTGAAGGAATTATTAGGGCCCAAGCGCCGACAGCGGTGAAGGCCCTATTGGAACTGAAGGAATTATTATTATGGCAAATTAATTGGCTTTTTGAGGGGCTTAACATATTCAAAAACTCACCAAAATTGGTGGTCGCATCAAGCCTGGTGAAAATTTACGTATTTTAAGGGTTTTGGGAACAGGCGCAGAAAAATGGCTCGCTAGCGCCCCCTACAAAGTTAAAAGAAATTGAGCCCCTGCAGTGCGTTTAACGTAGACTTACGAAAGTTGGTAGACATATGTAACATGTCAAGATGTACAGAAAACATCATTGGAGCTATACCCTAAACCCAACAGGAAGTCCGCCATTTTGATTTCAAAGTTAGAAATTAGTGCGATTTTGGCCATTTCCACGTCGTACTTTAACGAACTCCCCTAGATATTTCATCCGACAGACTTCAAATTTGGTCGGTACCATCTCAACACCTTAAAGACAAAAAGTTATTAAAAGAAAAACTTTTTGTCAAATGGTGTGGGCGTGGCGGCCATTTTGAGTGTTTAGCAATGAACAAAGAAATTGTTGTAACTTGAGTGTACGTTGTCGTATCTGCCCGAAATTTCTCACGATTGACAAGGGTCCAGGCCTGAGGACATCTACAGCAGAGACTTCCTTCTTCATTGGTGATGGTTTGGCCAGGCTATGTTTAAGCCCCGCCCCCTTTCATAAATGCTGACCCATCTAAGGTAGAGTCTCGTGTGAGGTATCATTGAACTCAGAAGAGAGTTCCTTTTTAATTGGTGGTTTGACCCACCCCCTATAATTTAGCCACGCCCCTTTTCACAGCTAATGAACTGTATGACGTAGAGTCTTGTGTGAGGTATCGTTGAACTCGGCAGGGAGTTCCCTTTTCATTGGTGATGATTTGCAGTGTCTGAGTGCCGCGCATATGCACGGTCGCAAGGAGCGGCGTCCGCCAGTAACCCCGACACACACAGAGGTGCGAGGGACCGTCCATCGCTGCTTGCAGCTTTAATTATTATTATAATAATCGCTGTAGCACTAGTTGCATTATCCCATCAGACACTTTTCGATCCCGACGCTACTTGAAATTCGTCCTCTGCGTTTAAGCCGTCCTATACACTAGGAGGAATGGGAAGCGCAGCGCCCCAGACCAGCTCCACTAACTTAACAGAACTTTTTTTTTTTTGGAATATGCAGCCTGAATCCTGTTGACTCAGGATGTATACCTTTGTACTTGATAGTGACCACTGACCTCCCTGTCTTTGTTGGTTTTCCATATTACAGTAGACTCGCTTTGCCAGACCCTCCTCCACCGTGGCGCGGAGGAGGGTCTGGCTAGGCCACACAGCATTCTGGGATGGGAGAAAAACGTGCTTTGGTTTATTGGCAATTCTTTAAACCAATCACAATCGCCTTGGGCGGTGCTAAACACCGGGAAAAGCCGTGGTGATAGCCTCGGGAAGGCACTTCTTTTGAGGGAATGTGTGTACGTTCAAAAGTAGTTTTAATCTGTCCAAAACTCAGATTGGACAGATAGTCTATATGGCTGTCTGGATTAGAGCTGGGCAATATATTGATATTATATCGATATCGTGATATGAGACTATACATCGTCTTAGATTCTGGATAACACAATATCGTAATATGGCATAAGTGTTGTCTTTTCCTGGTTTTAAAGGCTGCATTACAGTAAAGTGATGTCATTTTCTGAATTTACCAGACTGTTGTAACTGTTCTATTATTTGCCTTTACCAACTTAGTCATTATATCCACATTACTGATGATTATTTGTCTAAAATCTCATAGTGTAAATATTTTGTGAAAGCACCAATAGTCAACACTACAATATCGATGCGTTATCGATATTGAGGTATTTGGTCGAAAATATTGTGATATTTGATTTTCTCCATATCGCCCAGCCCTAGTCTGGATTTACCCTGCAGAGATCTGAGGAGCAGTTAACCATAGTCCTCATAAATCCACCAGAGTTTAGAACGCCAACACAAAAGGAAGAGGAAGGTTACGGACATCCGGCCTAAAAGAGTGACATCCAGCGGAATTTCCGTCGGCAAAAGAGCAATCCCGGAAGTGGAACGTCAAGGATATAGACTATATTACAGTAAACACACGATCATTTCAGCCTATGAAACACATTTTAAGTGAAATAGGGCATCCCTGTTGCCAAGTGGTCTGAGGAGCATAACATGTAGAGTCCCAGTAGGGGGGCCTTCTTTCATGTTATCCTCTTACTCTCTCCTCACATCACCTGTCTGTCTCTACTGTCAAACTATTAAATAAATGCAAAAATTTAAAAAAAACAAAAAAACAGAATCAACTGAAGGAAACTGTTGATTATCATGGTGCAGCTTTCCTATAAAGCCACTCGATTCAATATGTTAAATGGACCAGAGATCGCAGCAGCAGCAGCTTGAGTAACACACAGCTCGGAATCCTGCAGCAGAAGAATGTGACCTGTAGTGCTGTAAGAACACAACCACCCTATTGTTAGATAACAAAGTGGTCAGGGTTTTCCCTACTATTATAAGGCTTATGGACACCACCTAAGCTGAATGAATGTAAAATCAATGTGAGCAAGCATCAAAACTAACTAAAAGACTTCCATCAGCTCTAATGATTGTAGTTGGTCCCCAGTGGACTTCTTTAGCAAGTTTGGTCTTTAAGCTTGTTGAGTTTATTTATTTATTATCTGCTCTAGCTTTTAGACACAGATATGGTCATGATAATTATCTAAAATGATGTGAAATTGCATTTTCACACCCCGTCAAATACAAGTCTTCCACAAACCGGGGGGGGTGGGAAACACTGGTAGTATTACTTAACCCTTAACTGTTAAGGTCCACGCCAAACTGTTTGCATTGTTTAGCACATTTACTACTGTACAAACATGTGGACCTTTCCTTACTGCTGCGCTCACCTATTTCCAAAATGAAGCTGAAGTGTTTACACATTCTTGTACTTTGCCTTTCTAACCTCCCTGAAATGAGTCGACAGGAGGGCCAAGATTAAGATCAATTCTGAGGTCACGAGTCAAGTTTTTCTTCACATTTTATATATTCATACAACGATTTAATTCTATTTTCTGTAAATGTTTTCTCCTCGCGCAATGGTCTGAATACTGTTCCAAAGCCTTTTCAACAATGCCAGGCTGTACCAGATGGATTAATACAAAAACCCTTTAATTTAACCTTTATTGGGGCTTAGGAATGAGCCTACAAACTCACAATGTGTATTTAACTGTGACAGGGAGGGATATAACACAATATAAGACTGAACAGTGGTAGGATCCCTTAAATCCTCAGTTCAAACGTGCAGGGTGGCTCCATCATAACCAGCTCAAACTGTCGAGGTGTACAGACACAGTACACCTGGAACAAAGACTGGTAGGACCGGGCAGCTCGCCTTTTGGATGAGCTGACGTATTTGAACAAGGGTGTGTCTGAAATAAGTACAGCTCTGTCAACTTTCATGAAAGTTAAAGATGGCTAACGTTTCATTTCACCAAGTTTCCGTGTTCGCTTCACAGACAGCTGATTGAGTAAGTCATAGCATTGAATAAACAACTTAACGTAGGTTTTTAAAAAATGTGTGTCATAAAACAACTATCACATTGTCGCCCCTGAATGGAACTGACATTATATTCCGATTTCAAATTCACGACCCACCACCTATAACGTTAAACAACCATTCCCTGCTAGCTAACATTAACGTTAGGTTAACTAACTTTCTGCCGCCCTGTTCGCACTAAACAAACCCCCTCCTCGGTGTGTTTGACGATTAAAGGCATTTGAGAGCCGTATACACCTCCTTCCAAGTCTACATAATGATGCCAAGTTATTTCTTCATAATGAATGATTGTGGAGTGAAACTTGACTGGTTCCTTGTCTAACGTTAACGTTACCAGCCGTGCCTGTCAGCGAACTTCAGCCGCTGTGTCATCGAACCTGACGCTACTTCTGAACTCCAGCTCCTGCTTTAACTCAGGCATCATAAGCTTTGCCTCTTGTTTGTGTTTTATTTGACGTGGAAACATGGTGAGGGTTTTTTAAAAACGATTAACTATAGTATATATACTTACAAATTGTATCTCTCGTAGGCAGTCGCCATCTTCGCTCCGTCTACCTGACCTCAGTGACGACAGCAGTGAGGGTTCTGTGTGTGTTGCCAGATACAAAATGTAAAACCGTAGAGGGCGTAGTGCTTAAAATGCGGCTTTCCCTTTTAACCGACGAGAACCTGGCATCCATGTAAAGCGAGACGGTGGGTGGTACTTGTAGTTCAACCCCATACATGGTTCAACCGGGTTCAACCCATAGACTGTATATTATTATTAATATTAACAGTCTATGGTTCAACCACTGCAACTAAAGGTACCTGCATGTGGTAACAATGTTTTTCTTCTTCTAAATGTCAACTGTAATAGTCATCATTTTAATATAATTAACACAGACATTGTTTAGTTTATAATTTCTACTAATGAATCAAAGTGTCCTTAAAGTAAAAATGTATGTCTATATTAATTCAAAAGTAATGGTCATTATGTATTGAAGATGTTCTTACTCTCTCTTTCATGAAATGCACATTTAATTCATGGCATTTGTATCATCTGTTGGTGAACGTCACAACAGGCATTATTCAGGACACCAAAGCACGCGGGTGCTGTGAAGGACCCCAGCATATATAAACCATGACCGGACGTTTGTCCAGCCTCTCGTTGGCTGCTCTCTACGCAGTAGGCAGTGACCTCGGTGTCGGGGTGATTCACGATTTACTATATCTCGAAGAGAAAGGTAAATATGGTGCATGAGTATCTTCCTACAGTGCTTTGTATTAGGTCATGAAGGGACTTTAGGTGAAATGGTTACGAACAGCAGCCCCGACTTCTTCCATGCTGAGCACATGGCGGCACAGAAGCCTAATGGAGGGAAAAAAAACTGTCTTCTAACGTTACTTGTGATCTGTCTTTTCTCAATAGGTCAAATAATGAGGCTTCTCGTCGAGTTTACTACTGCGAAGACCAAGTTTGAAGATGGGTGAATAAAGTGAGTGGTTATTAGCATTGGACTATAGGGGTTTAGAACTTAAACAGCAAGCTAACGTCAGTTTCAGAAAACTACAGTTTTTCGCTGGATGCACATTTGAATGAATTACTACTATGTTAACGTTAGTTATAGGACACAGTACATTTATCAGAATTAAAGACAATTTGGCTTATATTCTAAAACTACATGCATGACCAGTATGAATATGCAAGCTTTTAATTCTAAATATCTGTTGGATGTTAAAACGTAGTTGTGCATAAATAGGCCACATGAGCGGATTTCCTCGTGGCATGTAGACACTCTGGTGTTAGGGTTTCAGCACCCTCTGCAGGGCTTCAGCCAATACTGCAGAAATGGAGTCTGACTACAAATTCCCCCAGTGCACTCCTAACATAAAATGTGATTAATCTATCTCTGGACTGCATAAATGCAGTTAAAATAAAATGCATGTGACATTGTAGAATTTAAATTTCTCCTTGATATTTAAGCTCTTCCAATAACTAGGGAATGGGGATCTGTTTTATTTAAATTTTTTAGACTGATTAACCGAAGTCTTTATCAATACCATTATCGATTTCTATTTGGAAAGTCTAGACAGAACTAGGGGTGCAACGGATCATAAAACTCACGGTTTTGAGTCACGGATAGGTTCAATTTTCGGATCAGCACAAAAGAGGCAGGGGGCGGATTTTAATTATAAATGTAAATATCACTTAACTTCTTTCATCAGTAACTTGCTGTTAAGCGAAAAAGTGTTTTATTTTTTTTATTTTTTTAAATGACTTTGAATGCAACACAAGGCTTTAGCGTCCGTTTCGGGGCATCAGAGCAGCGCAGACATTTAACTGGCATTGAAATCCGGTTCACATGCATTTCGAGTGTTTATCCATACGGGTCAGCTATGGTCTGTCGCAACACTAAACGGAACTTATTGCTTTAATTGCCAGATCTAGTCTGACGGGTTTCTAATGTCGCTTTTGCTGTTTTGTTTTATCGAGCTGATTAAATGAACCTGAGCGGTGCTCTCGGTAGTCTGACTATATTTTGAATGATTTTTTGCGGTGGGAGGCTGGTCTTTACACACTGTGCTTACCGGTTTGCGCACATCTATTTTTAGACCTAACGTTATATGATCCAATGATTTTTCGGGTTTTGAGAAACTTGGAATTGGGTCTTTGTAGAACCGGGCCTTGTAATCATCCCTAACAATAACTCAGATGTTACCAGGTAACAGCTGTGTGTTTAAGTATTGATTAGTTATGCCTTCGGTCATAAATGTTTTGATTTTAGTTTTTAAAGTGATGCAGATGTACATTGAACAGTTTGTCACAAGTGGTGAATACAAACACCTGTGTAATGGATATGACCCACTGCTGTTTCAGATGACCCTGGCTGAATGGTTGCGGCTGCCTCATCAGAGCACTGATGGAATGTGATTTCCAGCCTCTGGGTACTACAGTAGTCCTGTGTGATGGTGAGTGTTGATGGGATGCCACATAATTATATGCTATGAAAACCAACATGCTGCTATGATGATTCATTAGACTAGAGTCTCTGATTCAACCATGAAGCTCTTTCACAGTGCACTGAGCATGTATCCTGTCAAAATAATACAAACTGCAAACATTGGAACTGGTTCTAATACTGTGTTCTTGCTCTACTTTAGACCAGCTGGACTATGGAGACTGCTCTCTGGGTAAGTCTAGGATCAGAAGTCTGTTAGGTTTGGTTTTTATGTGGAATGATGATTTCTTAGACTAGAGTCTCTGACAAAAGCATGAAGATGTTTCACAGTGCACTGACCACATAACCAACACAAATGGTATGTGTTAACCCATTTACTGTCAATCATGTTAACCTTATATTACAGCTGGCATGCCTCATAGCTTTTCCTATCTACTGTCAATTTTTTTGCCATATCACATTAATCAATTAGACACCAGAAACTTTCTTTAGTTGATAATTACATGCTTGTAGAAGCTCCAATATCATGGCAGTCTTACAAATGTAAGTGCTTTTACATGGTTTAATTTTAATAAATGCCATATTTTTTTTTTTTTTTTTTTGAGCTGCACATTGCTGCAGCTCCTCTTTTCACCCTTTAATTGAAAGCCAGCTGGTAAACGACTAACAAAGGTTGAAGTGATTGCAGTAAAGGGGCCAAACATCCAAACCTGTGGTCCCTGAACTTCTTGCCGTGTGGTGGTATTAATGTGAATTTCTCCGGTAGTTCTCCACACTGACGAGTTGGCGTGACAGTTCCACAGCTGGAAAACTTCGTGGATGGGCTTCAGTTTTCAGTGAGGTGGGTCATAATGCAGCATATTGATTAACTCTTAATCAAGACTATCCACATGGGTGCTTAGACTTGATCCTGTAGCTTTTGTCTGAGTTTGGTCAATGATGATTCAGATATTTGGTTCTACTGATCTTAACTGAAGTTTACTCGCAGCGCACTGAGACACTCAGACTGATCAAGCTTCTGTTTAAGAATTTGTGGAAGCCAGACACTGGTGATGACTGATTCTATCTTCTCAGGTATGACTTGCAGCCCAAGCTGGATGGGTAACCCTACTCCTAGGGCCAGAATCCAAAGCTCCCAACAGTTGACCTGTGCCACATCGTATTCCACCAGGAAGACAGATTGTATCAGATGGTGATACTGAAACTTATTACACAGCTGCATTTTTAGACTTCTTACTCCTAGCAGACACACCAGTTGGATCAAAGATGCATATGATTTTGTACACATTCAGCAGCTAAATATCCCTGAACAGTTTATTTTTTTCCCTCCCTGTTCATGGCTGCTATTGACAATGTGTACACATCTATTGATATCATAGAAGGCATCAAGCCATAAGTAACATTTTTCAAAATATCCAGATAGTAGGAGGCCAGATAAAGAACTGTTGCAGTTATTTTGAATTTGCTGAGAAATGCTTCCAAATTAAAGGGACAACAATGGGTAAAAAGTTTGCCCCAGCATATGATATCTTTATGGCGCAGTGGGAAAACTCTACCTTAGACATGCATCAAAAGGCCTGCCTACTATTTTAGTTATTTAAATGATATCTGTGGTGTTTGGACCCATTCTAGAGTTCAATCATTTGACCACTTAATCAAACTTAAATCTATGAGTAATATTCTGTTTCCTGGATATCACTCCATTCAAACCTACTGATTTTCAGCAGATTTGCAGGTTACAGATTAAGATTTTTTTTAAACAGATACACATGCTTTGCTTTATAAAACAAGCTATCTAGAGACTTCATTCCTACATGAAGTTGCTTTGCACAAAGCTTTTCTCAACTGAGGAATTTACACAAGTGCATTTAGAGAAATTTCAAATAAACGGTTGAACACTGACTCGAGGCTTTGTTTATTTTTTTATTTTTTTCCCCTTCAGTGATTGTGCAGAGTTTCTGTAGTCTTAAATTTGAATGCGTTCTGGTCTTAATTTGAAACTGGTCGTATTTTCCTACGTCAATGTAACGCTCCCTCGGAGGCTCCTGCAGCGCTTTAGAATTTGCCTCCATGGTGTTTCTTTCACAGTCAAAATATAATTCACTGTATTAAATGAGCCCAACTTAATTACAAAAGCTTTCATGGTCCTGGCATGAGTCTATTTTGGTTTGTACCTTTAGACTGATTGTGTTCTGCTGTAGGGAAGTGTACGTTTTGATTACTTGGCTTGAAACTGAATTTAGCGCTTTGTTAAAGCCAGTTGCAACAATTTTGAGGCCTACTGCTTATGCGAGAAGGAAATTAACTGTGGGTCAGTTTAATTTTCTAAGCACAAATTAACATTTGGGAAACTTTTTTTTTTTTTTTTCACACCATGATAAATTAATAAATTGGATCTTTAAACAGTTTCCAATTTTGTTTTTATTCAGAGGATCAGAAATTGAGAATTACAAATTGCATCTGGGCTCCAATTATTCAATACTTCAATGGTATTCTCTCCTCTACTTTGCAGAATATGCAGGTCATTAACTGCATATGGACCAAAAAACAAACCGACTTTGGGGTCAGAGGTGCTTGTAACTGATGGTTTCGGGTGGGGGGGGGCATAGCTAGGCAGAATGAGGGAGAGAATACCATTGCAGTATTTACTGGAGCACAGATGTAATTTTCTGATTCTCTGAATAAAAACAAAATTGGGAAAACGGTTTAAAGATTTAATTTTTTAATTTGTCAAGGTGAAAGAAAATGAACAATTGGATATTTGAACCAATTTTTCAAATTTGTGCTTTGAAAATTTAACTGAGCGTTACACTGACCGTACGGATGCTGCAGTCTCGTGCGTACTGAAGGGTCTCTAGTAATGGTCCTAAAAGTCTTACGTTTCACTTGGTGAAACCCTGTGGCAGGTTGATTACCTTAGAATGAACCACAAGAACCTATATACTGCTGTGGGCCATACAATGTGCTATGCTTTAGCTGTCAGAAGTGAAGTCATGATTTTAATATACATAATGTCATGAAATACAATAAATTGCTGTAGATGAAATCGACCAGCAGAAAGCAGTCATCGCAACCTTGTCCTGTTGATGCTGCTTGACCATCAAAGTGATGTACATAAGATACCTTTATACATAATATTTTGCTTTGTAAAAGTACTTTTTACTGAGTATTTTGGTAAAGCAGTGCATGCATGTGCTACATATGTTGCTAACTGTAGCATTATATGGCTGCAATGTAGTCACCTGCATGTTTTCTAAACGCTGCCAGCTGGCCCCCATCTTCATACGGATATTCCACAGATCACTGGAGCTGTGTCAAGTCCCCTCCTGCTGCAAATGCTCCACCGTCATCCCAGTCCCCAAAACATCCATCACATGTTTCAATGACTACAGACATGACCTGTATTCAGGCGTCTGTGGTCATGAACTCCTTCCAGGTCAGTGGATGATACAGTCAACATGGCACTGCGCTACATCCTGCAACACCTTGACTCCTGTTTCAGTTCTGTGTTCAACACCATCATCGCAGGGGCAGCTGGGTAGCTCAACTGGTAGAGCATGTGCTCCATATGGGCTCCTTTGCTGCATGGCATTGCCCCTCTCCCCTTTCATGCCTAAAACTGTCCTGTCAAATAAAGGCCAAAAATAAAAAAGATTATTAAAAACACCATAATCACAGAGACCCCCGCTCCAAACTCAGCCAACTTACTGTCCTGTGAGGCTTGGGGAAATCTCATCCAGTACCTAGACCACCATTACTGGTGCCCAAGGGCCACCCTGGTTTGATCTTCTCCCCTGTGGTAGCCCAAGAGAAGCCTCTTCACCATAGCAAGCAGACACAGGAACAGTTTGTTGCCACAGTCTGTCACTGTGATCAAACTGAACACCAGTCCATAGTGTCAGGATCAATCCCTGTGCAATATCCCTGGGACACCAAGCTTCCACCTTTCAGTCAATTATAGATTGATAGAGTTAAACACCATTTAAACATGTGCATAAATATGTCAAATATACACTGTCACATCCACCTACATGTATGCAACCAGCCAGTTATTTTAATAATTCTTTATTCCAGCACCATTTGCACTTTGGCATTTCCCTGTTGTCTTACTGTTACAGTCCTCATAGAGCTGTGTGTTCACATGTGTGCATGTAAACATATACACTTTTTTTCTATACAAACATATCCGTACATAGTATCACAATGTTTGTTTACCTTGTTCAGCTTTGTTGTCCTTGTTTTTAGGTATGAGGGAGCAACAAAAAGCCCGAGTCAAATTCCCTGTTTGTGTTCACACCTACTTGGCCATTAAAGGTGATTCTGATTCTAAAACATATTACACTTGAGTATTCACTTTGTGTGTAACATCTTTTGTGTGGACAGGACAAATCCTAGTACAATACGGTCTTCTAATACATCCATAGTGCAGGAGCATTAGCATGAACTGCACAGCCAACCTTTTTATTTATTTATTTTTTTTTAATTGCAAAATACATTTGTTACAATTTGTCAAAAAAAGGAAATTGAACTTGTAGAACACAAATCATTTTGTTACAGATCATGTTTTCATAAAGAATAAAAAATAAGTAAGAAAGTAAAAAAAATACATATCAGTCAATAGATATACAGATGAAAAAATATATATAACAAGTAGTCAGTAAAAAATTACAAACAACAAAAGTACATAGCCAGAGTATCAGACAGTAAATATCAGTTAAATTGATTATAAAGTTAAATCAGATAAGCATTGCATACATTTTGATGCTGATTTACCCTCTAATCCAGAAATACAATCTATATAATTTTTTTTAAATTTTTTTAAGTCAAGTTTAAAAACATTGAAAAGGGGTTTGTTTTTCATAAACTTCGATTTATGAATAAAGAATTTTCCAAGCAGAATTATTAAGTTGACTATATATTGTACAGAGTTTGAGTCAGAAAAGTAAAAGAAGATATCAAAATTAGATAAATGTATGTTTGAGCCAAATTGTCCATTAATGAAACATTGTATATCATTCCACAGAGAAGAGCTATGTGAACAGCTATAGAATAAATGGTCTAACGTTTCTGTTTCCATAAAGCAAAAGCTGCATTTTTCGTCTACGGTAGGGATAAATTTAGAGATAATCTTGTTACAGGGGTAAAAATTGTGAATAATTTCAAATGATATTTATTTTACTTTGTTTGTAACTAAAAAAATATGTGGGTTACTCCATGCTCTATTTCAGTTAATATTTTCATATAAGGGGGACCATTTGTATCTGGAGGCAGGGATAGATTTAGCACATAAAAGGTATTTTATTACTTTGTTGTTGACTTTTCTGTCTAGAAAAGATAGACAATTTATTGAAACACTGCTGGAGAAAACCATTGTTTTATTTTGAAGGTTGAAACCGGACCGGTAGTCCGTCTTCTTTGTTCTCGTAATTAGCTAGCTAGGTAAAAACGTTCCATCGACCTGGTGGGCGGATCTTCCCCTCGGCTTTTGCTGGTTAGCTGTGCCGTTAGTGGTACCCGTCGTCAGTTAGCTAGCTTGGCTGAAAGCTGATTTATCCAACCGCAAACGATAACACGTTTGTGTGTTTACCACTCGGTTTCCAGAAGTTGAGGAACTTGGTCTGTGTGTCGACTTATTTGATGCTAACAAGGCGGGCTAGCTTACGGTCTGACAACTCAAGCTAACGTCGCTGAAGGTGAGCATTTATCTGTTATACCATTGTCTAACGCCAACTTGCCGTACTTAAGAGACACCCACAACCCGAAAACTGTTTTCCTGAACTTTTTCAGTAACGTTAGACGTTAGCTAAGTGCTAACCATTCTCACTTTCCAGTACAAACCTGCAAGTTAACGTTAGCTAAGTCAAGTGTTGGACCAGTGTAACATTAACTAACGTTAACTTGCATTGATGTTGACGTGGAAGTTAAAGGAAGATTTGGCTAATGTTTTAACTAACTGTAAATTTATTTTATTTTCTTTGCAGGTGTAGCCAACGTAATGTGTTTCGGGAGACAGAAAAAGTTAAACAAGTTTGTCAAGCAATGACGTTACGTTGATTGTCCTACAGCTGAAGCCTGGGTCCACTAAACCTATTCACTTGTAACTAACGTTAGCCGGTGCTAACTTGCTTATTGACCATATTTGAAGGTAACGCTGAGTTACCGAAAGCAACCTTGGCAGCTCCAAAGGTTGCCAGGTTAAACCAAGGACATGTAGACGAGAAGCCTGACTTGTAAATGCTGTCATTGCAATAAGAGCATTGTAAGTAATTTAAGGTGGGGTCAGCCCAACTGCTGAAACACACCCACAGGTGTGTCTATGGCCTGAGGACGACATTCTGCAGAGGCCTGAATCCTTGTCATCAAGTATTACAACTTCCCAACTGAGCTGGCAGCACATGCATGCTTCTCCAATAAGGTTACAGAGCTTCCTGGCCAACTTTAGCAAGAGGAACTGATTGTCTGTGATTTGAATTCCACTTCAACAGAGAAAGCATGACAGCTGTGGTAGGCAAAGCATGGGGGTGGCTGCGCTCATGGGGCGGCACTGGTGTGTCAGAGAATACCACCATGGTGACAGCCAAGGGCCAGATACATGACTTCAGCAAGCAGGGCCCCAGGGGTTGGACCTCTTGGATCTGGGGAGGGTTGCGACAAAGTGACCAAAGCAGTCCAGTGGAGGAGTACTGGGAGGCGCAGGAGAAGATTCAGCCCATGGAAATGAATGTCCAGGAGACAGGGGCAAATTCACAGCAAGTTACTAGGTGGTGGAACAAATATCTCCACACTTCTTACCTTCCGTGGCCAAGGAAAACTGAAGCAAGCGGACTGAGACGCAGGAAACGGGATGGTCAGAGTGTAGATCCGTGGGACTGTGATGTTGATGGGGACTTTTCTGACTACGGGACACCTCCTCCGTCTCCTACACCTCCTTCCTTTCAGCTGACATCCCCTTTTCGACTCTTTGCGCACAGTTTGAAGGTAGAAATCGTGCCGGAGCACTACGAGATCTCTTTCAACTTCCTCCGCCACTTGTTTGATCTGTTTGTGGTGGGCTTCCTGTGGACTGTGTCCCCCCCTGCCAAGCTGATCCTGGAGGTGTTGGGGATCCAGGGAGCGCTGAGGCTGTGGCTCCATGGCATGGCCATGTTCTTTGTCTCCACAGTTGGGATGGCAGGATTGCTATGGCTGATCCAGGAGTATCTTCCTCAGTTTGCGTTGATCTATGGCATCATCCAGGCACTGGTGATCTCGGTCAGTGTACGCCAGAGTGTGTTGCTCGGCGCAGAGGTAGAAAAAGAAGAGAAGGATGACGAGGGCATGGAGACAGAGGAACCCAAAGAAAAGCTTGTGTCTGTTAAGGACAAGTTGAAGACAAGTTAAGTTTAAGGTAAGCCCCTTCATTGGTCTGATGGGATGTTTAGGTTAAATTTGACCACCTGCTCAAATTTTTTATTTTTTTATTTTTTTTCCCTCTCTCGGGCAGTTTGTCTTGGTGTTTTTGGTCTTAAGGTCAATTGAAAAACTCCCACACTAAAAACCTAAAAGCATTTACATCACAATAAAACAGTGCTAAACAACAGTATAGGTGAAAACACAGACGGCTGCAGCACTGTCACTGCAGGTAGTTTAGCTAGGTCAGTCAGTAGTTAATATCTGTTTTTTTATCGGCAGATATACACTACCGGTCAAAAGTTTGGGGTCACTTACAAATTTCCATTCCACTCCATTCCAGACAATACCAGGTGAGATCAGTTGCAGTGTTTTTTTTAAACCAGGGCAGCAGTTTTCAGATTACATTATGTGCTTACATAATTGCAAAAGGGTTCTCCAATGTTTTCCCAGTTAGCCTTTTAAAATGATAACTGGGAAAACATTGGAGAACCCTTTTGCAATTATGTAAGCACAAAATGTAATCTGAAAACTGCTGCCCTGGTTTAAAAAAAACACTGCAACTGATCTCAGCTGGTATTTTGTCTATAATGGAGTGGAATGGAAAACCCAAATGTCAGAATCGGCCTAAAACATGCAGTATCAGTTGGGCTGTAACACTAACTAGTTACTTTGCACTTCACAATTGAATAAAAACATAATAAAAATTGCCCCACCTTGACTAACTACAGCAGAAAATATTACTTCCACATACACTGAGTTCAGTAAAAACCCTATTCTATAATACATTGGTTCCCAAACTGGGGCAGAACAAGTACTAACTTCTGAAAATAACTGTACTTATGTAAGATTTGGAATGCAGGACTTTTACTAGTGTTTTTTATATCGTGGTATTGCTCTTTTTTTTTCTTTTCTTTTTTCTTTAGAAGTGTAACCGGCAAATGCTGCGGAGCTCTCCGGCGTCCGGCAAAAATAGAAGCTCTGCGTATCTGCTCTGGAGGGCTGCGGACCACAGGAGCTGGGACGGAGTAGGGACGCAGACGTTCCGCAGTCAGTGGAAATACACACATTGACTTTAATGGAAACCTACTGACTCCGTTGACGTTCCGGAGCCGTTCCCGGCAACATCCACTGGATGCGGAACGTCGACGGAGTGATTTTTGCCGGACGCCGGAGAGCTCCGCAACAATTCAGCACACGGCAGATAGTGCGGGACAGGAAGTCGGGCACAGAAACAAAATAAAAATCCGGTTAAGCTTCAAAATAAAATCCAGCGTGCTCACGGCGGATCATATTTCCCTGCACTACACCTTGAAAACACAGCACAGAGTTGTTTCCCCTCTACTCCTCTGGATGGAAACAAACTGTTGTTGGTTTTGTGGTTCTATTCTACGTGAATTTGCGACATATTGTGGGTCCTCGTGACTACAGCTGTCAGTCATGGCCGCAGCCGTGCCGCAACAAATCTGGACCTGGTGGGTATTGACGGACGGCAGAGCACGCAGCCGTGGAAATTGCCGGTAAGGGAGGTGTAGATGTGAACTGAGTGGTTAGCTTTGTTTGATATGGCTCATTTTGGCCACAAGTTGTATTCTGTTGATGATTTGATATGCTAGGTATTTGTCCTCAGCCTAAGTACATCACATACTGCCAGCTCTTTAGTCTGATTGTTCTCCTGTATTTCCTCTTTATTGAAGAGCTTGTCAACTTCATGTGGAACCTTGTTAGTGAAGGCATTCCCAAAGGAATGTGTGTCTTGTAATCAACTTTGGTCTAAAGGGAGAGTTGCCATTGTGGTAAGATCAGAATGATAGCAGACTGTTACATGGAGATTCCTTTTTTTGTGTGGAAGGTGAGGCTGCTCCTTAATGTTGCTGTATGTTTAAATTGCATTTAGCACATTCATTAAAGGCTGGGGTTAACTGATGACACACAGACACCACACACCATAGAAAAAGAAGTGTGAGATTCTGAGTGGTGTGAAACCAATTCAGTTAATCTGCCAGAGGCCTCCGATCTCCCACTGCTTCAGTTTTTATAATTATCGGTTCTCTTCACAGAGAAATGTTAGTGTTTTAGACATCAGAGATGATGGAATACATTTAGTTGAAATGAGCACGATAACATCCTGTGTACCCATGTACAGTTCCTTCCATTACATTTCTTACTCTTATTAAAGTAAAGTTCTGCTTCACAGTTATTATAACTGGGTCTCGTTGTCTTAGTTATCATTTCTCTCAGTTATGATTAGATTGTTCTCAGCGAACTGTGACCCGCTACAATGTAATCTGGCAGGTCATAAAAACGTGAGCAGTCTGAGGATCAGACAGGTTGGAAACAAACCAACTGTTTGTTTCCATCATCTGAGTGAGCACAGCTGGATGTGGCTAATACCGGTCCCACATCAGGACCACTGCACACAGCTGGAGTCCAGTCAGTCAGAGTGGAAGCAGAAAGTGCTTACAACACACAGTTTGGCTAACAATGGATCCTTCACCTTTTGTTTTGTCTTCCAGTTAGGTTTGATTAAAACCTTATATTTACTGACATTGACCCCCACATATGATGTCCAGGCTCTGTCAAAACTTTGATTTATAATTGCCAATGCGACCCCACATCCCAGAGATGCAGATTCACACTGAACTAATATTATCAGCTGACCTCTGTTTGGAGAAATATGGTCAGTAATTGGTTACATGTTGCTGTACTGTGTTTTCCAGATCAGCTGTTTTTTAAGAGAGCTGTGTTGTTTCCACAGACGGTGAGAAGTTGCTGCCCATCCAGGAGTCGTCCAACATCAGTCCAGCTGTGTCAGACCTCCTCCAGCGGGACTGCAACCTCCGTGTTCTGCACAGTCATTACAAAACTCCTGTCACTTTATGTTCAACACTATTGATCTGCATTTGTCTGTCCTAACTTGGCCTTAAAGTTGTCACCAGAATGTTGACAGTGATAGCAGTACAAAGTTTAGTATCACAAAGTACACTACTACTCTAATGGTGGTCACTAATGTTAGAGGCCACCGATGTTCAAGAAACACACCCAGTATTCAGGGAATACTCTGTTGCGTTTCATTGTGTCAACGTTTCGTTTCTTGTCCTGCGGGACTATTTTTCTCATGATTCACCACAAGGCAGTCACCCGGTTTGGGACCAGGTGACTGCCTTTGGTGCATTCTGGGTAAGAAGAAATGAATAACCAAATACACCGCCTAAATGATCAGAAACTTTAGGCATCACCACGAGACGGTAAGGAATGCAAAGGGATACAAACCACTGCATTAACAAAAAACTGGTTAAGTGAAACATTGTAGGGGGTCGAGAGAAGCAGAGTTTCAGCACAGGGGAGTCTTCACATGGGAGTATTTAGCAAAGGCACAGACGTTGAGAAGAGAAACCACAGTGTGCCAGAAATATCCCAGTGCCCCTGAACGTCCGGTCACTGACTGTAAAGCAGCAAACAGGAAACTGCTCCCACACAGACGGGCTGCTGCTGATGTTTGGTCTGTTCAGACTGTAGTCACTCATTTCATTCTGAAGGCCACATTAGGGGAATTTGGAATCACATGGGTTCAGTTTTAACCACTGATTGTAGTGTCTGTCTGTGGCCACCATTTCTGTCCCTTAAGGCAGTGGTTCCCAACCTGGGGTCCGGGGACCCCTCAGGGGGTGCGCAAGTCTTTATCTGGTTTGATGTTGAGGTAAAAAAA
The DNA here is from genome assembly GCA_023566125.1 of Zingel zingel. Taxonomy (NCBI): domain Eukaryota; kingdom Metazoa; phylum Chordata; class Actinopteri; order Perciformes; family Percidae; genus Zingel; species Zingel zingel. The sequence goes on from CM042330.1 coordinate 30,438,026, forward strand.
AATATTTGCACATGTTAAACAAATTATAATACACTAGAATATATAATGTATACAAAAGTCTGTATAAAAACTAGATAGTTTTGTTCTCACTTAAAATTGTAGGCAGGCTACTTAGTAGTCCAAACCTCTGGGACCTCTTAACCTGTGGCCCTTGCTGTCATCCTCGTTTTTCCTGCTGTCACGGCATCACTATTTTATGAATGAAACATAGCGGAGAAATGTAAAAGTGCTGATAACTCCTCTGTATCAAAAAAGAAAGTAAGGCTCTCTTGAGAGTTACCTCAACTTCGGTTTTGGAGGGGTGAGGGGGCTCAGCTTTTCTTAGACATAAGTAGGGGGGACACCAAGGAAAAAAGGTTGGGAACTAGTGCCTTAAGACACAGTCATATTTCACGCTCCCCATCAAATATTCATCCCATCTTTAATTCAGCCGAAGCTGGAAACGCAGGTACATTCAGGCGTGCGTTTCCTGTTTCAGTGCTATCTTTTGCTGTCTACAGTACACTCGCTCTAGATTTGGAAATGGAGAAGTGCTGTGTCATCACCTAGTGTAGTACAATAATACACTACAGATTGCAATATTGCTTTGTTTACAGTCTGTAATCAAGCTGCTTAATATTTTTGTATACTCGCGTCCCACCTGTGACGTCGCATCCCTTTCCAGAGCAGAGTGCAGAACATAAGGCTGATGTGAACAGGCCTTTTTAATGGAGCAAATCCCAGTGTGGTCAATGGTGGGAAGCCTGAGAGGTTGTTAGTACTAACCTGTCAATAAGCACACACACACTACAGAATATAGTGCATTAAAGCCATACTATCTCCCTCACTCAGCATTGACCTCCAACTTTGTTTCTTCAAAATAAAATGTGTATTTTGAGACCGAAGACTAGTTGAATGGAATGCAATGGTTAAGTCTATGGCAGGGGTCTTCAATGTTTTATAAGCCGAGGACCCCTTATCTGGACTTAAACGGATCAGGGACCCCCTACTACATATATTGTATAAAATTAAGTTGCATATGGGCCTACAATAACATGGGACAGCATAAGTATACATACTTTTTAGTGCTTAGAAAACTCTGCTATTAAAATAATTGTTGGCATGATTTTATAAATCATGTTTTAATGTTAACATATATGTGGCACACTTAACTGTATCTGTGGATGGCTGCCTTACCTATAGGCCAATAAGCCCATAGGTACAGTAGTCAATGTTTTAGTAGGCTGCTTTATATTTGCTAATATGTGCAGTAACTTGTTGAAGAGCTCTGTTCTTATAGGGTTTTCTTTTTTTTTTGGAACAACAGTATCTAAAGGCCGTTGAGAGGTTTCAGTGCTCAGCTGTGATGGTTGCTGCTTGTTCTAGACTATAAAGAAATAGAACAATCATTTCTGCTGGTGAATCTGTTTTGTAGTTATGTATGTTCACATATTGAAGTGAAAAAGGCCTTTCCTGAAACCTCCCCACATACAGAACAAGTCACTGTCATTGTTTCTTGTCTTGTTGTATCTGTGTAGGGGTTTTCAGTGACCCATAATACCAGCAGCACATGTGAATGTGTCCTTTGTACACACTAGTTTCTTGGCCATCATATTGCTCAGTTCAAATGTCTCTTTTCTCCACAACTATGTGTTTTTATGGGCTTTTACTTCCTTGTCATGCTTTAGATTTAAAGGTACAACAATGAAAAGACCAAACATAGAATTTGGTTTTCGTGCACAAAAGCATGTTTTGCACTCCTGTTGCATTGAAGCACATTTGACTTGCATTAGACATTCTCTATAGCATGTGCTGCTCATCCATTTATTCCACACACATGCATACGTTTGCTTACTTGTATCAGCCTGTGAGATGTGGACGCTGGCGGCTGACAATATTGAGATGAAATAATTTAATCTTGTTGAAATTAAGTTGTCTGTTTGTACAGGATGTATGACAAAATTAGAATAAAAATGTTCTCATGAAAATGCAACTGGCAACTACTGCCAAAAAACCCTGAGTATACTCCTGAGCACGCACTGCCAGAGTGACATGGAATGGAATGTTAAACGGTCTTCTCATTTTAATTTTCAACTTGGCAGATAATGTAAACGTGAAAATGAAATTGCAAACTTTAGAATTTTGGGCTGAAACAATCGATTAGTCAGTTGCCAGAAAATGTATCTGCAGCTATTTAGATAATCTATGGCATGTTTAAGTCAATTTTTTTTTTTCAAGCCAAACATTTCCTAGTTCCAGCTTCTCAGCTGCATTATTATTATTATTATCACGGCAGGCAAGAGAAGTCATTTGAAGATGGACCTTTAGGAAATTGTGATGGCCATTCCTCTATTTTGATCCTTTTATAGACAAAACAATAATAAAAATAATCGTTCGCTGCAGCCCTTTATTAATTTGAACTACGTTTTGACTGATATTGTTACTAAATAAAAATAAAATGTAAACAGCCTTTTTGTGTTTAATATAAGTTAAAATCAGGTAATAAAGTCAGATTTTTGTCTGCCAATTTGTTAAAAAAAATGATTTCATCATTGTTGGGGCCATGTTATGCTAAGGAATGTACTGCAAATGATTGGAACTGTAGTTTTTATTTTCATTTTGGCAGTATTTTCAAACAATACAATTGGATTTTGAAATTAAAATTTTAATGTTTTGGTGTACACAAATGGAAAATGAAATTTGACCAAACGTCTATTAACAATTTGTGTTCCAAGAAGGCGGTGCAGTGTCTCCAACTCGTGGCCTTTTATTCATTGTTTGCTTATGTGAGAGTTTTATTGCAGTGATAACGCTTGTAAGGAAAGCTATTTTTATATGAGCAGCCTGCCCACACACCTAACAAGTGCTGGATCACTGTAGCTGTGCAGAGACTCTGCCCTGCTTCCCTAAATAAGCAGGACGAAGCTCACATGGTGTCATTTGAACTCTGCTGTGAACTGTGACTGTACACCTGAAGCCAACACTACACTGAGGGGAAATAAAGATTCTCTTATTGGATTGTCTGCCTGGTTTTGATTACCTACACGTCTTTGAAATACTACATTAAATGGATGTGGGTATTGGTTAAGCTGGGATGATTGTTTCAGTAGAACCAACCATAGCAGAGCATCAAATGTTCTCAGCCAAAGAAGAGTCCTAACAGCAACACGCCACTGCAAACTGCAGCCAGCTACTGTTCAAAGCAAGGGTGTAGGTTAGGTTTCAACATTGGGGGGACACACACATTTATAACCGGGGGCATCTAACACGTCATTTCCTGCATTCTGGTGAACATTTATGCAACAATGTGTGCCTTTTCTGGTGTCTTTTTTGATGAGGGTTAGGGTTATGGTAGTCTCGCTTTGCCAGACCTTCCTCTACAGTGCTATGGAGGAGGGTCTGACTAGTCCACACAGCATTCTGGGATGGGAGAAAAACGTGCTCTGGCAATGCTAAGTGCCGGACAGAGCAACGGTGCCTCAGCAAAATAGCCTCGGGACGGAACTTGTTTTGGTGGAACGTGTACGCTCAAAAGTTCAAAAGAAAGAGGAAGGTGACGGGACATCGGGCAAAAAGCGTGTGATCTGGCGGAATTTCTGGCGGCAACGGAGCAATCCCGGAAGTGGAACATTGTGGACATAGACTAGGGTCAAAGGCTGATGGCAGCATTAATGTAGAGCCCAATAGTTTCTGTGATAACAGAATAATGGATGGAACCGCCAAATTGCGGAGTTTAAAGACTTACGTCAGTGCTAAAATGAAAAATTGAAATTTGAAAATATGACTATGTCTAAGTTTCCAACCAACTGTAACTGTAGTTCAAAAAAACGTCTCAAAAATAATTCCCAGAGACTTACCAGGCTTACAATACACTGGGGGAGCCCTGATGTGGCGGTGATCCAGCATTGGATCGGACCGAGGGAGATTACTATGTCATTTTTTAGTATTTATGCTATACTACATCTTTTTTAATGTCTCTAGGTAAGAAGAAAAGCAAAATGTTTCCTTTAGACCACAGCGGGGACTGCAAAAGTGTGCATGGTGCAAGTGATGTCATACTCCTGCGTAATATATATATATATATATATATATATATATATATATATATATATATATATATATATATATATATATATATATATATATATATATATAAAACACACACTTTGATTCCAGTTGAAAACTTTAATTCACATTACATCTGCTCTCATTATGCCTAATAATATATACAGAAAGGTTCAATACCAGTACAAGAACAATGTCCATATGTAACAATGCCGGTGTGTATAGACAGAACAGACAGTGAAGGGGTAACCATGGTGAGCTGTGATTCAGTTCCATATGTACAGCCTGGTCGAGAAAGGATGTCCAATCACAGAACACTGCGTCCTCAGCCAAGTCGTTGTGCACAGCACAGCAGGAAAAGCACAAACAGCCAACATCTTTAAATCAAGTTCATAGTCATATTGTAGATTTAAGTATTTACGCCTGACATGAAGCTGAATTTAATGGGAACCTATGGGTGTTAAGTGAAATGAACTTGTCTTATACCACTCATTGACATCCTGTGCAAAGACATGCCAAAATGTCATCATTTCTACGATTGTCCCGTGGATTCAACAGATTAATCTGAAATCAATCAAGCAAATGAAAACCAGCAGAGGATTTAACAAATTTAAAATACCTACACCCTTCTGAGCTTTCATTAAAACTAATGCTGTCAGAAAATGAAATAAACACAGAGTGATTACAGCAAACTGAGCGTTACAGCTCTGCAGAAACAAAGCTTTGGTGTGGAGGCGAGAGCTAAACTTTGACAGGACTAGCCAGGCCCAGTTCTTCACGTGAAGCTGAACTAATCCAGGGTCACATGATGTCAGCCAGACATTCAGTTCTTCCAACACAGGTGATAGATATATTCTTCAAAGTTCCCTCATAACAGCAAACTTTATTTTGAAATAAGAGTCCTAAGTGGAATCAGCACAGATATTAACAGCTGGCGTGGTGATAGGTTGAGTATTGTCCCTCACCTTCACACAGACTCTGACCATAGTCAGAAACATACTGGATTCTCGAGGCCAATAGTGGTATTGATATTAGAGAGTTAAAACATAAATGACATCAGCCAGTATACCGGCTAGTATCGGCTGAAATATCCATCTGTCTGATAGATAAGTCTCTCATTCTAACTGTGAAATGAAAGTTAACCCTGAGACTGCCAGAGCCTGTAATAAAGAACAATCTGTAACTTCACTAATCTGATTAAGAGAAGAAGCCCGGCACAGAGGTGTACTTTTGGACCCAGTGGTCTTTTGATGCTCAGGGGACTGAAGTAGTGCAGACCTACTTTGTCCAACTGAGACAGCTAACCAAGATTGGCTCATTTCATCCCTCTGCACATGTAGAAAAGCTCCTCCATGCTTTATCTCCTCCAGACTATTGCCACACACTTTAATCTAGCACATACAGGGATACAGCCAGGCTTTTAACTCCACATCCCAGCCACCCTTGCTGCCCTTCTACTGGTTACCTATGTGTTTTAGAATCAATTTTATAGCTTTGTTTTCAAATGCTCAGGCTCCTATTGGCCTCTATAAAGGACTTCTAGGGACGGGCATTGGAAATTAGCAATAGCTATAACTGATGGGATGCTGTACATTGGAGATTTGTTGCACAAATGTCTATGTCTTAGCATCTGTCCCTATTCAAATAAACATTAAATGAAATCTATCTGTGACCTGATGGCTGCCCTCCTCCTTTTTCCTAACCCTGGTGCAGTCCCTTCTGATGACCAGGCCTTTGCTGTACACTCCAAACTCAGAATCCGCTTTCAAATCTCATTCTAAAACTCACGTTTCTCATATGGCTTTTTTTGTTGCAATTATTTTATATCTTATGTTTTGGATTGGTGATATATAAATAAAGTTAGTATTATTAGTTTTTGCTATGACACGCAGCTTCAGAGAAACATTAAAACAGGTTGGAAGAAGTGAAAGATCCAGTGTTAAATCACGTGAATGAAGTTCTCCACACATGCAGAGCCGGGCCCAGGGCTGGTTCTGTAGGTCTAACAGGTGATACTGATGGTGCTGAGGGGTAATAATGTGATGACAGTGCATATGTTCTGTCACTGGGCAAGAACTTTAAAACTGCTCTGAAATATCACAAACAGCAATACTGGCTCAGCCTAATATAAAGTGAGATCTTTGTCGTGTCCACTCTATTCTACGTCTCACATACTGCTTTGTAGGGCTGGGCATCGCAAGGATTTCCCAAATCCATTACATCATCCATTCCATATCAGTTAGGTTAGAGGATTTTCATATACAACACCAGTTTATCTTGGATATAAAAGAGGTTCTCAGAGAACTTCTGCTGTAAACTGTACAAGCAAGAAGCAACCCTCAGATATATATATTTTTTAAATGCACCAGGTTCAGGTTTAACATTAAGAAACCACATCCATGGTGAAAAGACAGATATTAAAAGATTGATTTATGGATTTTATTAATCAATATCAGATCACTCAAACAAAGATTAGATTTTAACTGGAGAATGGATTATTTGAACCCAGCCCTAGTGGTTTGTAATGGCACTGCTACTACACTGACTGGGCTCCACTGCATGTCTAGGGTTAGCAAGTTTAGAATGAAGAGCAGCAAATCAAACATAGAATACTAAACAATGTGCAGTATTATATACAATTAACTCTGTCAAAAGGAAACCCAGAGGCAGGTAGCCTGTGTGTGTGTGTGTGTGTGTGTGTGTGTGTGTGTGTGTGTGTGTGACACACTGCATGCTGCCGGGGGCACACAGCCAGACTGCACTGATATCATTATTGTCATATTAGATCCAGTGCTTTTATACCTTTCAGCTCATTCATTCATGGCACAAACACTTTGCATTACTGCCGATGCACTCCAAAGTGCTTTAGCTCGGCTTCATCAGCAGCCATTAGTTTCCACTCATCTTACTACAGTATCGATACCTCCCTTTTAGAGACCTGAATCCCTATCATGGGGTCTGGACTGTGAAGTAAAATGGCCAAAACATGCACAAACATCGCTATAGTCCAACGCATCAGCCCAGCACGTCTGTGTGTTAAAGGGTCATGTTTTAGCGGCTTAAAGGAGACCAGCGTTTTCAATGAGGCTCATTCATAATCCATGTTGTCTTCCAACATGGTGACATCACTACAATAGAAGTATGTACAGTTTCCCAAAGCACAGTGAAATCATTCAGCATCGTATAATCCATCATTTCTTTTGTTGTAAAAGTTTAGTTACCATTGGCTGCTCATGCAGTGTAAGTGCAAGCTGATGACGCATTTTGTGTAAAAATCAATACATTTTAAATCAGTCAAATTTGCCAATATATTTTCCCTACCGTGAATATCTTTGGGTTTCTGGACAGAACAAGCCATTTTCAGATGTGGCCTCATAGCTTGTGTTTTTTATTTTTTTGACATTCTGAAGATTTAACAATTGATAAATGAATATGAAAACAAATCAATGATAGAGCAGAACAGATTTGTCAGTGTGTCATTAATCTGCAACTATGAAAATTGAGTACTGCCAGTCTTTTGTCATTCTGAAGTAAGAATGCCAAACGCTTGCTGGTTGTAGCCTCTGCTGTGTGAGGATCGGATGCTTCCGTTGGTCCTGGATAGTGTTATGGACACTGCTCGGTCTGCTGACATTGACTACTCCATTAACTGAGAATATATTCAGCATATTCAGTCAGTTGTGACCTTAATTGCATTTCTGCATGACAACTCTGACAAAAGTCAAAGCAAACGTGATGTTCACTGTGAGGGATCTCAAACCTCAGAGTTTATTGAACAGCATAGTGAAATAAATGGAAACCAACGGCTGCCTGACAAGTAGCAAAGCGTTCCATTCTGCTCCATGCTTTGGAAATGCTCAGCAGTGATGCAATGTGTGGTCTGTCGTAAAAGAGCTGAAACACAAAAAAAAGACCGCTATGGCCTCCAACATTCTATTATTACAGCATGTCTCTTTTTGGTGCTTTAAAAGAAATTTAAAATGTCAACTTGTAGCTTTCATTCCAAGTTATGTATGTCAGTTGGCACAATACTGAGCATGCTTTTAGCTGTTGAAAGGAGAGCAGGATTTTCAATGTGGCTAATTCAGTAATCCCTGTTGCTCTGTTTCCAGAGCAGCAGCCCCGGCTCCAGCAGAGTGTCTGGCAGCATCAGGCCTACCTGGGCTTCAGTGATGGAGCTAAACTAAACAAGAGTGCAGCGCTGTAATGTGTCACTGTCGTGCTGAGCCACGCTAGTGTGTGTGTGGCCCTCCAGAGTTTGGGGGCCTCGTTGTCCCCCCACCGCCCCCCTGTCCAGGACCCCTCCTGCCGTGGCCCAGGATGCAGTGAGCACTGCCGCAGCCTTCATCGTCATCGTCTCCGTCGCTTTCAGAGGACGACTCACCAAACTGCCGCGGCTTCTCGTAGATACAGCAGCCTGCAGGGACACAACACACAGCACCGGGTCACAGCGGATCAGAAACACAACACAACACATAGGGTTGGGTATCGTTTGGATTTTTACGATTCTGATGCCGAACCGGTACTTTTAAAACGATTCCGATTCCCAAACCGATTCTTGAAAAACTGAAAAAACACATCAAACAAAAGGCTCTTTTTTCAGACTAGCAATCACGTGCAGTGAATGGTTAATGTTCTTTTACGTCCGTTTTGTTGAGCCCAGAGGGAAAATATGGCATTTTAAAAGTAGCCTACATTTACGGTAGCTAGCTAACGGTAGACTACAGAGAAAGTGTGATATTTTTACGTCCGTTTCGGAGCGACAGAGGGAAGATATTTCAGTCGACACATTAAGTGAAATGAGGAACCGAAATGTGCCTTCTAATCCGGTCCGATTCCTACCGGTTGCGTAGGAACCATAGTGGAACTGGGTACTGGGTTACAGCAGATCAGAGACAACACACAAAAACCTGAAGTATTCACTTCATTGAAACAAGAGAAGAAAGCCTCACTGATGTGAAGAACAGGACAGAGATACATATATAAAAGGCTCTCTGCCTGCCATATGCCAACGCTCCGATAAGTCCACTCACCCAGTCTCTGCCCGCACATTTGTTGATAAACTCCCACAATCAACGACGCATGCGATGGTGAAATGGCGATTTATCCCTTTAAATGTGAATAAACGACATATTGTTCCTCATAACCACTGAAAACTGTCAAAAAAATCAAACCCAAAGTCTAATTATTATGGACGCTATCTGACATTAAGCGTTTCCGTTTCACATTTCAGCAGGGCAGCAGAGCGGCTGTGGGTTGAGACTCTCCACGGTTCTCATGGGCTTTTACGTCCAAACTTGAAAAAGCTTAATGTGGTTTAATGTACCTAAAAAACTATCAGGCATAAAAAAAAAAAAAAAGTTTGGTTCTGGTTGGTTGTCAGTCGAGGTCATTGGTTGGTAGGGAATTTATTTATTTATTTTTTTTTTTCCAGTGGCAGCAAGGGATAGGTAGGAATTTTTTTTTGTTCCTTTATTCACGTGCATATTAAGAGGCCACATGTATTTGTTTTGGTCTTATAATACATCCATAGGTTTACCGCTCCAGCAGAGGATGGTTCGTTTAGACAGCAGCTACGTTTACAAGAGTTTGTCCAAAGTTCAAGATTCGTAGCAAACTAAGATAAACAGTTAGACTAAAAACTGACATCTTTTATTGTAGCTTGTTTGTAAAAAGTCGCTATAAGAGTAGAGCTGTGTTTGCACAGCGCGGTGGACAAGAGTGGACAGCGCTGACAGAGCAGACTGAAATATGGGTTTCTACATGTTTATGCCTGTAGAACAGGTGGTATTGAGAAGTATTGACTTTTTAATCATGGAGGGTTTATTGTAGGCTACTTACAGTAACGAGTGTAGCGCCAGCGGCAGTAAATAATGTATAATCTGTATCGTTTCCAATCAGTTACATGTGCTGCGTGAAGTGTGTGTGTGTGTGTGTGTGTGTGTGTAGCGCGGACATCGCTGTTCAGAATCCCGTCTATCTTCTATAATGCAACGCTTGTATCCAAATGAATTGTGTTGTGAAGTTGTCATTAGCTTCACTGCTGTTAGCCACCTCCATTGAGCACTGCGGTCAAGCCAGCCGACACATCGTGAACGAGCCATAGAGGGAACGAGCCGACCCAGTTTTTTGCTGTACGTGATTATAGTAGCTTTACGGTAATAGCGTTTCAGAACTAGTTTCAAAATAAAAGCATTCGTCGGGTACATAGCGAAAAGTCAACGAAAGCAAATACCGTCAAAGATTGCCTTTGACGGTATTTGCTTTCGTCGACTTTTCGTACGGAATTGTGATATGGACTTTCAAAATAAAAGCTCAAATAATTGACAATTGTAAGCTTAAGCCAATAGTTTTTTTTATTGGAATTTCTAACAAGGCCCTGTTTCCAAACACAAATTTCACTTATAATAGACGTATACCGCCTCATATTGCCACCCAGGAAGTTTCAAGTCATTCCGGTGTATAGCTTCAAAATAAAAGCCCACCAAAGATTCAAACATGAGACTACATATGATTTGGGATTCAGTTTGAAAGGAAACGCCCCGTTATCACAGACTAATTCCACTTCAGGGTTATAGTACACGACCCCATGGTGTGACCCATTAAGTATCAAGACATTCTGATGTACAGTTTCAAAATAAAATCCCACCAAAGATTTAAATAGGAGACAAATTACATGTGAGACAAAGCCAATGAGGTTTAACCATGTGTCAGCTAATTTAAATAGCTCACGTTACTGTATTGTGTCAACAGTTAACTTCATTTAATATTGTATGTGGCGTTTTATTTTGCGGGATGCAAACGTTCCACCAAAACAAGTTCCTTAGCAGAGCCACCGTCGCTGCGTCTGGAGCTTAGCGCCGCCCAAGACCATTGCGATTGGTTTAAAGAAATGCAAACAACCCCTGACTGTTTCTAGTCCTATCCAGGAGTGTATGCTCCTGTTGCCAGAGCTTCCTCCACAGCACTTTGGAGATAGAGCTGCCGATGCAAGACTAGGACTGATCAGAAACACGGCGGCCTGCAGCAACACACTAGACTGGGTAAACCCAGCCCGATCTGCCGGTGATTTGATTTCGTCCTGCAGCTCAGGCTGGAAACCTGTACGTTTATCTATCCTGCTTCCGTTACAAATTAGCGGGAACCAATCACAAACTGGCTTATCCACCTGGCGGGTTTAACACGATGACGATAGAGAAGCGACCAAGCAGATTTTTGTTTACATTCAACGTGCTTTGCACCGAAACGCAGCACTCCATGGCAGCAACCAGTTGATGCCGCTGTCGCTGCTACGTCACCTACGTTGGTATGATTGGTTGAAGGACTATCCAATTGCGAACAGAGTCATTTGAACTATGCCGGTTGATCACGCCTCTTGTGCAGTAGAAAATACAGAGCAGACTCCCCAGACTAATGTTCAATCTTAAAAGATTGCAGCACCGGGTGAGCACCGGGTCAGAACAGATCCAGGTGATCACATCTACAGCTGGTGCCTTCTAGGGCTGGGCGATATGGAGAAAATCAGATATCGCGATATTCTTGTCTTAATACCTCAATGTCGATATTGTGGCGATATTCTAGAGTTGACAATTGGTGCTTTAACAAAATATCTTCACATTGAGATTTTAGATAAATAATCTTCAGTAATGTGGATATAATGACTAAGTGGGTAAACGTAAACATAATAGAAGAGCTAGAACAGTCTAGTAACAGAAAATTACATCACTTTACTGTAATGCAGCCTTTAAAACCAGGAAAAGACAACACTTAAGCCATGTTACGATATTACGATATCCAAAATCTAAGACGATATCTAGTCTCATATCACGATATTGATATAATATCGATATATTGCCCAACCCTAGTGTCTTCACTGACTCACTGTAAGCTCAGAGTTCCCAGTTTGAAAATCAACACTACAACATGACACCTTGTTCAAACATTTCTGTTCAGAAATAGCAACTAAAAAGGGAGCGTGTGGTAAAAATAGCTTTCCAGCTGTTTGATCTGATGAATCCAGTAGTGCAGCAGGAAGCAGACGGTTATAAATAGGGCTACACGATATGAGGAAAATATCTACTTGCGAATATTTTGACTGATATTGGGATTGCAATATGATTCACAATATTGGAGGGAACGATCAATTTTATTCTCATTCTCAATTCAAAATATTAAAATAAAAATGTAACTGATTATAGTGGGATTTTTGTGAGGGTCTGTACCAAACAAAGATTTTTTTCTTTAGACTGTAGGAAAGGGGTTGTAGGCCAGGCCGGGTCTCTGCAGCACCACAATACTTCAATCAGATTGGTTTGACACAGATTTAGCCTTTAACAAATATTGTACATTGTACATTTGGAGAATAAAATGATTCTAATGTCTTAGCTACTTAATGCATGACACATATTGGTATTGTCAGGATGAGTTAAGTAACTCATCATTTGGCATGTCAATAGTGCTATACATGTCTTGGGGCAGTTTTTATGATTTTATGTTGTTTTGAATGTATATATTGAAGGTGCAAAATTAAGAAACGCACGTGTTTGCAGAGTTCAAAATTAGCACTATCTACCAGCCAAATGCCGGTAAAATTGAAAAGTGACTGGTAGATTTGCTTCACTCACCAGCCAAAAAACAATGATAATCTATTGAGTGGCTGGCTATTTGTTCTGTTTTACTTATTTCTTTTCTTTTTTTTATTATTATTTTTTGGGCATTTTAGGTCTTTAATTCCACAGGACAGATGAAGACATGAAAGGAGAGAGAGAAGGGGAATGACATGCAGCAAAGGGCCACAGGTCAGAGTCAAACCCGTGGCCACTGCATAAAGGAGTAAACCTCTATATATGTGCGCCTACTCTACCAACTGAGTTAAGCCGGCCACTGTTTTACTTATTTATATTTGAGAGCAAGCCCTTCTGAGCTTTTGAACCTCAGTTCCCATCATTCTTTGGGTGATGCAAACCGGACTATAATATTGCCATGGAGTCAGTGAGTTATCTGTGGGCTCCAGCTGAGCCCTGTGTTGGAGAAATAGTTCTATATAGTGTGATTGGTTCATTTGTGGGTTGTAGCAGCTGCCATATTAGGAGAATTAGCTCCTAGATTTTGACACAGAATTTGGACCTAGCCTCCAAAGCTCTAAAACTGTTGCTGGGTGTGGCTCACAGTGACATATAGGACCACTGTTTAGGATGGACAACCTAAGATTGTTAACTTTGGTCTGACACAAGCAGCACAAAGTCACACAGCGTATAGGGGCCTTGATATGGAACATGGACTCACATTTTGAAGACCTTCTTCCTAGGTGCTCGTTATCGACCGTGTCACTGGACCACTCCACCTTCTTCTCCGTCTTCCTCTTCCTCAGCTTGATGGTCAGGCTGCGTCCCTCCTGTAACATGAGACAGCTCTGTGAGATACTGGCCATCCAATGGGAACTAGGCGCAGACAGTGTTTAACGCTGTCATCACACAGCACAAAGCCCCTGCAGTCTACATAGGGCCGCTGGGCAATATAGCCATATTATATCAACAGCAGAATATGAGACTAGAAATTGTCTTAGATTTTGGATATCGTGATGTGACACAAGTGTTGTCTTTACCTGGTTTTAAAGGCTGCATTACAGTAAAGTGATGTCATTTTCTGAACCAGACTTACTATCTGTTCTATTATTTGCGTTTGCCCACTAAGTCGTTACATCCACAACTGGTTCCACTTATTATTTATTCATCAGTCTCTATTTCAGAGCTGTTCATATTGTAATATAATACTTATATAATAACATAATACTTATTTATTCCAGCATCCTTTGCACTATGCTCCATAATTTAATTAATAATTTATCATAAAAATAATTTACTCCTGCACACATTGCACTCTTCATTGCACTACTGCCTCAACCTGTCTATATTGTTTCTGTTTATAGTGTGTATATATTGTTTGTTTTGTATGAGTAAGCACATTGTGAGCAATGTATAATCCAAAGCAAAATTCATCATATGTGTCCTCATACCTGGCAAATAAAGCTGATTCTGATTACAATTATTAAATAACTGTCGAATCGCAATTTTTATACATAATCGCCATTTCTTTGTTTAAACGCAATTAATTGCCCACATTAGCTAAGGTCCGAAGGGGTATGAAAGTTCATTGTAGTTGTCCGTTTTATGTTCATTTAAGCAAAAAATACACTGTTTTATGATAATAAAATGGCATGTTTACTTCATAGGCAGTGCTCATGTTGTGGCAGTGGTGGCCTACAGGTTAAAGAAGTGAGTGTGTGACTGGGAAATCGCCGGTTCAATACCCAGACCGACAGGTTAAAATCTGGGTGAAAGAGCAGCGCTTGCCCCTCCCTCATTACCACCACTGAGGTGCCCTTGAGCAAAGCCCTTAACCCCAACCGCTCCAGTGGAGCTGCTCAGTGGCCAGCGGATCAGACTGCGGTTGTACCGGGCAGCTTCCAGGTGTAACTGTGTGAACGTGACAGGTCGTTGTTGCAAATGAGAATTTGTTCTCAATCTACTTACCTGGATAAATAAAAGGTTAAATAAATAAAAATGTGTTATTGTAAAGATATATTCAAATATAAAATATATTCAAAACTTTAATTTCTTGTAATACATAGATGTTTTTTTTAATTATGTGACTGAAACAGACAATTATATTGTTAATCGCAATTATTTCTCAGACAATTAATCGAGCATCAATAATTGCTCCACTAAGTTGTATTGACAAGAAGATGAAGGTATTGATGCTCAGTCAATGGGATTGAAAAGATGCGTGGCAAATAAACTACTGCATGGCCCAAAGTATGTGGACACCTGAACATCCCAGCCACATGTAATAGTTGAACATGTGATTCCCTGTCCAACAGGGGCGTTTTTAGGACGTTGGTTGGGGGCTTAGCAGGTTTGGGAGCTTAGCAGGGATCCATTTAAATAAACTGAAAGTATTGCAAAACGGTGATTGCCAGCTTGTTAATAGCCTGTGTATGTTAATTTTAGCTGCCCAGTTTGTATATGTAAGTTAGATGGCACCAACATTTGGCCTAATCATAACTGGCCTGGCAAATCAAAGGCCAAGGTATTGTTTCCAGATTTGTTTGGTGACTTATAATGTTGGGGGTCTGGGGGTGTTTTCACTGCCTTTTCAGTGCCCTCCAGGCTCAATGGAGTGCATTTGTCTGGATATGATTTGACTTGACATTCTTATTGCTGTTTTTCATATCAGTACCGACAAGAAGACCTGAGTTCAATACCAGGTGTGGTGTGTGCCTAAAGGTCCAGAATGGTAGTTACCTGAACCTGCTCCAGAAAACCGCAGCCTGGCGTTCCAGCCAGAGGGGCTAACGTCACTGTCAATGCATGACGTTACATGACAGCATTTCGCACATAACCAAGATATGTGGTTGCTGTAATGTCAAAAGTACTTGTATTGCCATTTTAGAGGAGATTCACGCAATTAACGTAACCCATTAGGCCTCATCGTGAAGCTTCATAAGGCTGGGCTGAGAGCCGGGGTAAGCTATGGTTTCAAGCTGACTTTTGAACGCGGTACACAGGCAGAGCGAGCTCAATCCTTTATATATATATATATATATATATATATATATATATATATATATATGTCAATGGCTCAATCATGCTGGAAACCACCGAGCGGTTTGTAACGTGATTCTGCAGTAACAGTTGTTAGCAAACCGTGTTCACGGCCAGCCTGCTTACCTGCTGGGGCGGTGGCGGTGTGCTAGTCTGAACAGTCTCCGTTATCGTCTCACTTGAAGTCCCGGGAACCTCCGCCATCCCTGGAGCTGTTTTGCTAACGCGACCGTTAGCTAGCTTTAAGATGTAAAGAACCGCAGTCCACCTGGCGGTTGAGAAACGGTGTCTGTAATATAACGATATGATCGCTACAATGGCAACCCTTGTTCTTTAAATCACACCCTGTATTCAGACTGAAGGTTGTTGACCTGAAAATTTAGAGGCGTTGAACACTACGGGGAGATGTGGCTAACAGAAAGTCAAGCTTCAAAGTTGGCCACACTCAAAACGGAAGTGTAGCTAACGTTTTTATGTCAGAAAGATTTTTTCAGCCAACGTCATGTAAATCATGTCACACAAAGAAAAATACCGCCAAACCACTGTTTTGTGTTGTTTCATAACATTATTTATGCATCAAAACAGCATTTAGGACATTCATATTGCATTTTTGGTTATATTATTTCCATATGTTGTTTTATTTGTAAATATAGGCAGGATGCTTCGTTTCCTTTTTTTTGCTTTGCGTGACAGCTTTAGTGTGGGGAAGATATTTCCAGACG
The DNA here is from genome assembly GCA_023566125.1 of Zingel zingel. NCBI lineage: Eukaryota > Metazoa > Chordata > Actinopteri > Perciformes > Percidae > Zingel > Zingel zingel. The sequence continues at coordinate 30,454,395 of CM042330.1, forward strand.
GACAGCGGTTATTTCCGCTTGTCCATGAAGTTGTAACAGTCCGTCAACAAACAGCATCCACATGCCGAGAATAAAACAAGGACAAATATGATAACAGAGTAACATGAAATGACAATTACTCTGAGATATTACAATGATGTAACGTTAGTGTTTACATACAATGACAAACATTATAGAATGTACTTTCTCGCTCGGACTTACAATGACGAAGTGTCTAAGTTAAAAGGTCGTGGCTGGCATTCTGAGCACTGCATTGAAAGCACAGTAAGTAAAGCGGTTGAACTGTCGTCGCAGATACACTTATTTCACGTTTAGCTTATTTATTAGGAAGCTTCTCTGAATCAACAGCCGACTTTTACGTGGTGTGTGTGTGTGTGTGTGTGTGTGTGTGTGTGTGTGTGTGTGTGTGTGTGTGTGTGTGTGTGTGTGTGGACGTTAGGGATGTGGAGGGCAGGTCGTGTCCTGAGTTGGAGGCTGCCAGGAGAAGGAGCAGCTAGACTTTGTTTCGGCATCCCACCCAAACCTTCCTCCTCTTCCCACTCCAACTCCTCTCCCCGGCCCAAAGCAGAGAAACTGAGGCGTAGACGAGAGCGGGAGGAGGCCATACTGTCAAGTCAACACAGTGTAAGTAGGAAGGAAGCATCAGGTAAAGACAATCGCTGTAAACCGCTCCATCCAAAGTCTAAAATGCTGAATGACAGCAAAAACGCTTCATAAGGAAATAATATTATCATGATAATAATACAGTGTGTTTGAGAGAGAGCCGCCCCCCCTTGGAGTTCATGATCAGTTGACTCAGCCCTAGTCTATATCATAGACAGTATGTAAGAATGGACCAACAGATCCCGTTGCTCTGGACGGAGACCAGTGAAGGCCATTAGAAGCACTTTTCCGGTGAGAGCTGAGCGTTACTGCGCAGCCTCCAACTGAGAGAGACGACGTAAATGTGACGTGAGCAACCTGTCTGAAAGTTGTAAGTCTTCTGGTAGCTGTGCCAAGAGAAATCTCAATCATTCCCAATCTTGCAGAGACGGAGAGCGTAGGTATATGTAAGGAGATAACATAGGCACAGGCTAATTATTGCTAACTAAAATGCTAGTTAACATTAGTAATTAAACTTAAACAGCTAATGTAAATCGAAACGGCCTGCAAGCTTCTCCTGTACTATACGGTAATTTATACGGTAATTTATACGGTAATTCCTCTACTATGCGACAGTAAGTCGCGTGGTTATGACACAATCGTTAGCCTATTTTTACAAAAACGTCTGCTACGGAGCCATAATGTGAGATACAAGGTAATGGAGCCTTTTATACATTGTCGTGTTTCTTTAGAAATAAACAATGGAGCTCGAACCTCCTATGGAGATTCGAGCGATCACCTCGAGCGATCATCCGGCGTTAGCATTCCATTGACTGCCATTCATTTTGACGTCACTTTGACAGCGAATAACTTTACATCTGAAGCGTTTAAAGACTTTATTTGTCCATTGTTTATTTCCAAAGAAATGCAACAATGTATAAAAGGCTCCATTACCTTGTATCTCACGTTATGGCTCCGTAGCAGACGTTTTTATAAAAATAGGCTAACAATTGTGTCATAACCACGCGACTTACTGTCGCACAGTAGAGGAATTACCGTATAGTACAGGAGAAGCTCGCAGGCAGTTTCCTCTTACATTAGCCGTTTAAGTTTAATTACTAATGTTAACTAGCATTTTAGTTAGCAATAATTAGCCTGTGCCTATGTTATCTCCTTACATATACCTACGCTCTCCGTCTCTGCAAGATTGGGAATGATTGAGATTTCTCTTGGCACAGCTACCAGAAGACTTACAACTTTCAGACGTCTGTCTGTTGGTGTTCTAAACTCTGGTCAATTTATGAGGACTATGGTTAACTGATCTGTCCAATCTGAGTTTTCTGTTGCATGACTAAAACAACTTTTTAGCGTACCACCAAAACAAGTTCCTTCCCGAGGCTATTTTGCAGCAGCACCGTTGCTCCGTCCAGTTGATTAGCATCGCCTAAGAGGATTGTGATTAGGGCTGCACGATATGAGGAAACTATCTAATTGCGATTATTTTGACTGATATTGCGATTGCGATATGATTCACGATATTGGAGGGAATGATCATTTTTGTATCATTATTATCATTTTCATTGAAAAAAAAGTGCCATTTTACTTTTTTTTTTTTTTTTTTTTTTTTTTTTTTGCGAGGATCTGTACCAAAGAAAGATTTTTTCTTTTAGTCTGTAGGATACATTTTGTAGGCCGGGATGTCTGTGCAGCACCACAATACTTTATTTTAAAATGGTTTGACACATATTTTGCCTTTAACAAATATTGCGCCCCTCTGCAATTTGGATATTGCACCAGTTCAGAATGCTGTGTGGACTAGCCAGACCCTCCTTCGCAGCGCTGTGGAGGAAGGTCTGGCTATGCGAGACTGACCCAGCCCTAGCTGAACTCTAATATTTGTGTTTCAGACTGCTGAAGTTAAAGCTGTGAAATGGAGCGAGAAGCAGAAGATCGTGTACACTACTCCAACCCCTGCTGGGACAAAGAAAGGTGATTGACACACTTCCCCCCCCCCCCCCCCCCCCCCCCCCAATCACTGGTGTTGGACTTTTCCAGCACCAGCTTGTCTACCTGCTGTGTCTCTCTGCAGAGTTTAAAATGCTCTTTCTTCTTTGCAGACACCAGTTCGCTGTTCCCTTCCTCGTATAGTCCAGAGTATGTGGAGTCCAGCTGGTATCACTGGTGGGAGAAAGAGGGATTCTTCCGTCCAGAACAACATGTGAGGCTTTTAGAACAAAAAAACACCTCACACTATAACAACTTCCTTAATAATGCTGTTTTTAGGCTCCTCATCAGCTCCTGCACATAAACTAAGCATACACAATATAATTTGATACCACAACTTATATGATAATAACAAAATACACACATAGGACAAAGACAGACACATAGACAGGACAGCTCCACCAGTGAAGTCATAGGCCATTCCATACATTCATGTTTAACACTTTTACACCATCATGCTATCGTCACATAACATCTGTTTAATCCTCTCAGGACATGTCTCACAATTGAACACACATTCATATTTTGTTAAACCTCAACCAATGTAGTTTCTGTGTATACTTAACTTCTCTAATCAATAGAATTTTAAATCTAATTTTACTGCTTTCTTGTGTTATTTGTTCAGGTAGCACATTCCATTCTTGCATTGCTCTATACATGACCATTGGTTTAATAGTATTTGTCTTTGCTTTTAGTAAAGTAAAGTTACCTCTTGTGGCATGTCTAATTGCATAGTCATGTCTGTCTAAACTAAAACATAAAATATTATACAAAATAGCTGGTTTCTTTGTTAGAAGAATATTCTTAAAACATGCACATACTGAATAGGTTAGTCTATTTTTCACAGATAACCAACCTAAACATTTGTGCATTGCAACATTTGTTCTATATCCACACCTGAGCACTATACGTAAAAAAATGAAACTAATGGCCCTCAGATATGACCTTATTCAAAAATAACTTTCACTTTAGTTAAACCTATGTAATAAAAACTAAACAAACCAATTGTGTTTAAGTAACAGCATCTTTAATGTCTAACTGAAATACAGTCAGAATTCTGTTGGTTCTTTACATAGACAGAGCAACTGTTTGCATATAACAATCTAAGGGTTTGCTAATGTATTTGCATGAAACAGTAGAGTCACTGTTCTATTATTGGCTGGTTGTGTGACGCTGACACAACACAAAAAGAACCACACTTTTAACAACCCCGACCTTTTAGCAACAGGTAGCAATACTAGGAACGTTATTAATAAAATAGGTCAAGTGCATTTTATTGAAATATTATTCAAGAACATTTTTCTCACATTTTCTTTTCAGAAAATGAAATTAAGATAAACTTTGCAGAAATTGCACTCGTTTCCTCATTGTTCTCAAAGTATCAGATTCAATTCAATTTTATTTATAGTATCAAATCATAACTAGAACAGCAAGCAGTTATGACGGGGCCCAAGCCACCCATGCCAGTCGCCCCCGACGCACCGGGGAGCGCGCGAAAGCGGAACCCCTAGCCAGGCAGCGGGGAGGCAAACGTCGGTAAATATCGAGAGGCGCGAGCCACGACGTCTGCGGTACGTCGCCGTTGCAAACGTAGCGGTCAACAGTTCACATCCATGCATATACAGACTACCTTTAACAATGATATACGGATAGGATTGAAGATGAAAAGTTCAACTGACACGTTACCACGATCAGCTTCGAGAGAAATTAAGAATCAATGCCATAACCAATCACTCTATGACAGACTCTCCACTTAGCACCAACTGCAATGTTTAATTGTAAATTAATGTAGGCTACTGGCAGTCTGGCACACGTGGGTGCTCAGTATTTTCATCGGCGCCTATGAATGGTGTTGATTTTTATTGAAAAAGTGAGAGAAAAGAGTTGCATTTGTCCACTCTGAAGGTTGTGGAAACTTTGTCAGGTGGCTTAAGAAGTTTGTTTATTGTAAAAAACGAGGGGAGCACGCAAAAGCAAAAAACAAAACAAATGTAACAGTAAGAGGCAAACATAAGTAAATATTGAGAAGTGTGAGCTGCAAGGTCTGTGGTACATTCCCATTGCAAATATGCCATTGACATAGATTGAGTAAAAGGGCTAAAACTTGTCTACGTTGATTATAGCGCCCCCCCTAATGGCCGATCCTTGCTAAATTTGGTACAGAGCCTCAATGCGGCATGCCAAACGAGCACCACAAGTTTCGTGTTGATTGCATTTACTGTGGCAGAGAGATTGCAATTGCAAATTTCCCATTTAAATGCATTGAGTTATTGGCCAAAACAAATACAAATTGCTTATAGCGCCCCCTAAAGGCCGATCTTTGCCAAATTTGGTACAGAGCATCGTAGTGGGATGTTGAACAATTATCTCAAGTTATTTGCTGATAACATTTAATTTGGTCGAGATATGATACGTGTGTGGTAGCTAGCTAGGAAAATTTGTTTGGTCGTCAAATGCGCATACTTTAACGTAGCAAAATTCCTTGAGTAACTTTTCGTCACGTCCATCTGGAGATGCTATGTACCAGGTTTCGTGCTGATCTGTCGCACGGCCTAGGACAAGTTTGAAAAAGTTGGTTTTGCGCATTGTGCGATATTGCGGAAAAACATTTAAGCTGTAATGGACGTGGCCTATATCATGTGATTCAGCTTGATTCAAGGAACACGTGGATGTATGGTTTTCTAATGTGTAATGTGGGAAGGCAAAAAAAATATATAGCGCCACCTAGTGGTCCACATGTGTAATTTTTGGTATGTGTGGTCCATGACCCATTGTCTATCTACCCTGTGAATTTAAAGTGGTTCACGTTAGTGTAAGTAGTAAATTTAGACGTGGGTCCCATAGGCCACGCCCACTTTGACCCCTCAGTGCCTCACTCAAGGGTTGGCCTCAGGAGTGGCCCTAGATGGTACCCAACAAATTCTGTAAAAATCGGATGAGCAGTTCATGAGATATAAAGTTTTTGTACTTGTAGCGCCCCATAGTGACCAATTTTCGTAAAACGCGTGGGGAACCTCTAGGAAGAATCTAGAGTTTGGCGTTGATGGCATTTATTTTGGCTGAGATATGGCAAAGTTGGTGTTTTCATAGTTAGCTACACAAATTTGTTTGTGCTTAATATGCGCAATATTTATCCTATCAAAATTATTTTTATTAACTTTTTGTTAGGCCCATCTGGAGATGCTACCTGCCAAATCTCGTGCCGATTGGTCGCACGGTCTAGGACTATTTCGAAAAAGTAGGTTTTTGATAAATTGCGATTTTTCACCGTTAAAAGTTAAAAGTAGGCGGAAATGGGCGTGGCCTATATCACGTGATTCAGTTGGATCCAGGGAACGCGTGGATATATGGTTTTAAAATGTACGGTGTAGGAGTTATAGGGCCAAACACATTTTTTTTTGTTCTGCTGTAGCGCCACCTAGTGGTGGAAGTGGGTGAATTGTTGCGCCTGAGGTCCTTGCGGAGTTTGGGACCAGTCCTGAAAATGGCACCCCCCACCATGTACGGTTTAGGCTGTAGTCGGAGTTTTAGGCGGAAAATAAAAATGATGATGATGATTAATCAGTAGAAAAACAATAGGGTTCCACAGCCCTGCTGTGCGAACGGCGTAGCTCTTGCTACCGCCGGTTCTTGCAGACTCAGACTTGGACCCATAACAAGAGTTATCTCAAGACACTTTACAGATAGAGTAGATCTAGACCACACTCAAGCATTTAGTGCGACAGTGGCGAGGAAAAACTCCCTTTTAGGCAGAAACCTTGAGTGGTGTCTGACATTGCCGGTTGGGGGTGTGATGAACAGTGGCAATTATAGTCATAATAAAGATAATGGAACTATGACTAGAAATAGTAGATGTAGTAGTTCATAGTGTTTCAGGGCGTTACAGGGTGTAGCAGGGTACTGCAGGGCTTAGCAGGGTGCGGAGCAGGACCACGGTGACAGCTGCGACCATGATTTAGGTGCCACCCTAATCCAAGGAAAACTGCGAGGCGAGAAAACGTAAGGACTCTGGGGAATAAGCTCCCCAGAGCTAAGTTAGTAACAAGCATTTCTGAGACATGGATGCACACAATTCAATTCAATTCAGTTTTATTCATAGTATCTATTCATAACAAGAGTTATCTCAAGACACTTTACAGATAGAGTAGGTCTAGACCACACTCTATAATTTACAAAGACCCAACAATTCTAGTAATTCCCCCAAGAGCCAGCATTCAGTGTGGCAGTGGCGAGGAAAAACTCCCTTTTAGTAAGAAACCTCGGACAGACCCAGGCTCTTGGTAGGCGGTGTCTGACAGTGCCGTTGGGGGTGTGATGAACAGTGGCAATAATAGTCACAATAAAGATAATGGAACTATGACTAGAAATAGTAGCTGTACACAGATGGAAAGAGAGAGGAGAGAGGATCTCAGTGTGTCAAAGGAAGTCCCCCGGCAGTCTAAAACTATAACAGCATAACTAAGAGCTGGTCCAAGGCAAACCTGAGCCTGCTCTATAAGGGTTGGTAGATGAATCTGACGACTATGAAGAGAAGCAGAGAAGAAAAGGGGTGCCGTGTCTGCAGGTAGACGCCCTCCCCCGCCAGTCTTCACGGATACACTTTTCACAGCAAACATTTGACATGTCATAGCAGCAAAAGCACAGGTGGAATTTATTTACCCAACAATTGCCCAGGTGGCAATAGTGGTGAAGAAAAACTTCCTTTTATGCAGAAACCTCAGACAGACCCAGGCTCTTTGTGGGAGGCATCTGTCGCTGCCGGTTTGGACACAGACACTGATACAAATATACAGATATAGAGAAATATGATTCATAATTATAGCAGTTGGAATGATGAACAGTGGCAGTTATAGTAACAATAAAGATAGTGGAACTATGACTAGAAATAATAGTTGTAGCAGTTCAGGGTGTAGCGGGGCATAGCAGGGAGTAGCGGGTCGTTGCAACCAGGCATGACCGTGCATTTGCTGTCATGGCACCTCAACTGTGGATTGAATTAGTGTTCACCATCTGTACAGCTACTTCTGGATTTAAAAAAAATTTTTTTTTTTAAAAAAGATAATTTTTGGGGCTTTTTCAGCCTTTATTTTAGACAGGACAGCTGAAGAAATGAAAGGGGAGATAGCGGGGGAATGACATGCAGCAAAGGGCCGCATGTCGGAGTTGAACCCGGGCCCGCTGCATTGAGGAGTGAACCTCTATATATGGGTGCCCACTCTACCAACTGAGCTATCCAGGCACCCTGGATTTCCTTTTAAAAATAGCAAAAAACACACGTCTTAAAACATACATTTAACTGACTATATATAGTTTCATATCTCATGGAAAGAGTTGTATTATTCTTTTATTCTATTTATTATTTTATAAATAAAGCTACTGGGATTGTACTCCAATTTAGATAGAATGTATTGCCACACAACGGACGTTTCCGGTTTTATTTATGATTATTCACTTTTAGGATCCAGCACCCAGCCTCAAAGCTTTCTAAGTATCTATGTGAGTGGAGTGCGTCCATTCCTTTGATTTATTATTTTATGTCATTTTATGTCAGTCTGCTTTGTTAAAACCCTTTGCAATCAAGTTATGAGAAGTTATTATTACTTAATGATTAAGAAATATTACCAAATATTTTTAAAAACCCTTTTGACATGAGTTTGGACTCTAAGAAGGGATGACTTGTTTGGACTTTGAGGACAAAAAGAACACTGTGCTGCACACATGGCAGCTCCGCCTCTTTCTCCTCTGCTTTCAGACTTTAAATGTCATATTGTCCTGTCCATCAGGAGAGATTATCTCACTCTGTGGACCAGACCTTCTCCCTGTGTATCCCTCCGCCCAACGTGACGGGCACTCTGCACCTGGGCCACGCTCTCACTGTGGCTGTGGAAGACGTTCTGGTTCGGAGGTAACTGCCAACAACATACGCAGTCAGATTGTGTAAGAAGGCTTATGTGTTGTCAGAGCAGTAAAACGTGGCTTTGTATCCATCAGGAGAAGGATGCAGGGCTACCGAGTGTTGTGGCTGCCTGGATGCGACCATGCAGGGATTGCAACACAGGTACGGTACAGGACAAAAATGTCAGAAAACAACAAAAAAACGTTAAAAAAAGCACAGGAAAAATGTGACAAAAACATCGGTAAGAAGTGACAAAAAAACGTATAAGTACATTTTGACCCAGAAAAATAAAAAGTTTGCACGGTCTATGGGAAGACAACTTAAGGGTTAATAGTTGACAACTAATCCATTCATCTTTGCAGCTCTAGTTTTGGATTTAAATAATTGGCTCACATTTTTCCCATTCTCCCTTTCTCTCAATTTTCACATGGTCATCTATAAATTGAAAGAGAGGTCAGTGGCTGTAAATGTTGCTCATGTTCATACTGGCCTGGAAGAGATGGCCAGTGAAAGGGATGGGGGACTAAATCCACAGTCCTTGTTTGTTCTATCATTTTGTGAGATCTAGTTGATTTGACTAACTTTGAAGCTTCATATTAGGTTCAGCTGAACTTCGCAATGCATTTTTGCATAGAAAGAGGACTGTGGATTTACTATAGACTAATAATTAATGGACATGTAGCATCTGTGACGTCACCAAATGGTTTGTGGACTGCCATTTTGAAGCCTTGGGCGTCGCTATCTTAGTTTTATTTAAACCCGATGTGACGATGTTTGAGAGAGGGTGGAGCTGGGGAGGATGATGCATCCCAGCCAGTGTTGTTTATAGTTTCATGGCGCTGCACTAAGCTAAATGCTAAACAGGGAAAGTCGCTGATTTTTAACCCTTCTGAAGAGAGTCATCCAGTGGAAATTTACCTGCGGGTAAACACAAACCTCCAGGTACTGGAGACATTCATGTACGCCTGCACAGAAAATCAGCTTTTTTCTGTATTGAAGAAGACTTGAAACTAGAGATTGAGACCATAAACTCATTATGAAAATGTTTACTGAGGTAATAAATTTAAGAGAGAAGTAGGCTCATTTTCTCATAGACTTCTATAGAAACAGACTTCTTTTTGGCCACAGAGGAGTCGCCCCCTGCTGGAAGTTAGAGAATGCAGCTTTAACCCTTTTGTTGTCTTCCCTTCAACCTTGACATTTTTGACACCTTTTTTCACAGTTTGTTTTTGCTTTTTCCAACGTTTTAAATTTTTAAATTTTTCTTCTACACATTTTTAGCGCTTATTTCTACGTCCCATATTTTCTGATATAAAACAAAAATTTAAAATGGGTCAATGTGACCCAAGGTCAACACAAGGGTTAAGGACCTTCAGCATTGGCTTCACTTTTCAGGCTCAGAAGCTCAGTCCATTGTTTTTGCTGTCTATGTCACTTACTGTACATTGGAACCCCAGAAATCCATTGTTTTCACATACCAAGTAGTGCTCCTTATAGCGATTAAACTGAACTTGATTTGTACTTGATGTGCAGTGCCCCTTTATGACAAAAAACAGTCATCTCTGAAAGCCATGTATAAGAAAAGTTCTGTCACAGTGAAATTTTATACAAGAAGCATAGAAGTCGTTTGATTATTAGGTGGTAAATTAGTTTCATTTTCGTCTGGAATTAAATGTACTTTAAATTCTGTGTGTCTGTCTGTCAGACGGTGGTGGAGCGGAGGCTGCTGAAAGAAGGAGGGAAGCACAGACAGGACTTCACCAGGCAGGAGTTTCTACGTGAGGTGTGGAAATGGAAGAATGAGTGAGTATTCACATTCACACCATGACATCCCCCCCCCCCCCCCCCCCCCAATGTTTGCCTCACTGAGCTGGGTGCCTGTGTCCCGGTGTGTCCCAGGAAAGGAGAGGAGATCTACCAGCAGCTGAGGGCGCTGGGAGCCTCTCTGGACTGGAGCCGAGCCTGTTTCACCATGGATCCAGTGAGATTACACTCATACATATTATACCATCTGGAAATGTGTAGGACTGTAATGTGATTGTTGCAAATGACTCTGATGTAGTTTTAAATAGGGGGGGGGGGGGGGCATATGTTCTGTAATAACGGATTAACTGTAGGGGGGAAACATATTTCAGGAGCACTCAGTCAAGTTGTGTTCATAATAACGATAAAACCTCTGATTCATCATCAGTCATTTGTTATTTAAACCAACTAAATGGAATCATGGATTAATAGTTCATGTCATAAAAATCAGATGCAAGGTGTACCATTTGGTACACTTCACCTGACAGAGTCACAGAGTATAAGTATATAATAAGTAGGATTGGGAAAAAAATTGAAAATGGTATGTATCGTGATTTTTTTGCGATCTATAAAAATTATTTTCCTTAGAATCCATGTAGTTTTATTTAATTTTTTAAACCAATGATTCACCTAAATATATTTTGTTTATACAGTACTGCTGGCGCCGACTACATCATATCCGTTTTCTGACCAAAAGCAGAAAAAGCTGAAAATATTTATATAGTTAAGTACTTCTTTCCAAAGTAAATAAATGAAAAACTGTCAGTTTTTACAAATGTCTCATGATATATTGTCTCTAGAAGTGTATTATTCACTCTAGTTTTTGTTAAAGAAGGAAAAGAAAATCCCAAAACTCAATACTATCGAATAAAATAAAAAATCACAATACTTCTAGAATCACAATAAATGAAAATCGCAATACAAATCGAATCAGCAGCCATGTATCGGGAAAGAATCGAATCAGGACTAAATAATATTGTCCCAGCTGTAATACTAAGTATATAAATGAGATCCTGTAAGAGTCCTATATGATTATGAATGCATGTATTTATATGTGTGGATGAAGTGGAGGCCAGGAGAGGTTTTAAGATGAAGAATTCTATATTGGCCATGGGATATTCTAGTACTGACAGCAGTTATTAGTCTGTGCTTTCATTTAGATTGACGATGACGTGCTGCATTACATTACGTTTTGTTTTGTTTTTAAAGAATTATAATTTCCCTCTTTAATTCTGAACGCCTACTGTCTAACCATCTAAAACTGAACTTACTTTATTACTCGCTTCACTCAGTTTAGCAGTCTGCGTCTCCACTTAAAAATAGTTTTCAACATATGACAGTATGTGAATGTCAGAGTCAGACATTTTCAACACTGATTTATTCGATATATTATTAATACTCTGTATGTTTTATTAATAACCCACTATCTGCTATTGCCAACATACATACTACAGTGGCATGGAAATATACAGTATAATACACACTTGTTGCATGCTTCTGTATATAAGTATAACCTTGCTGAGGAGGCTTTTGGAATATGTTTAAAGAAATGTGAAAGTAGTTTGTTTGTGTGAATGCTGTCTCAGGGCTTCAGCAGGGCAGTGACGGAGGCCTTTGTGAGGCTGTGTGACTCGGGTCTGATTTATCGCTCGGAGGCGTTGGTCAACTGGAGCTGTGCTCTGGAATCTGCCATCTCTGACATCGAGGTGAAACGGCTTCACACACAGATGCAGCAAATACAACAAGTGGACTAAATAATGGATACCACCACATATGTGGGATGTAAAACTTTGAAATAAGTAAGGCTCTTCCTTTGTCCAGGACCAGTGATGGCTCCTCCTCACTCAGCAGCCAAAAGCTACTGTATGCTATCTAGCCAATGACCAGGACCTGCTCTAATACTGTTTTTTTTTTTTTTTTTTTGTGATTAGCAATTTACTTTTAGGTACTTGGGTACTTTCCCCATTTTCTAGTGTATATACCTAAATCTAATCTGGCAAACAATTTGTATGACATCTTTTCAAACGCCGCCACCCTAGCCATCTCACGAGCCCCTCCTGGATTGACGGCACCCCTTCATTCTTCCATCCTCTTAAATAAATCTGTCTGGACCCAGCTTCTTATGTGCTTATCCATCCCGTTTAGGATTGGCCCATCTCCCAGAACAAATAATGTTGGGCTGAATGGAACCTGGGTCCCTGCAATTCGACATACAGTAGGTTATCATGTATCCCTGTCCAAAATCCCTGGACCTGATCACAGGACCATAGGACATGAAGTAATTGGGGGAAAAAGCTTCAACCCAAAATGTGTGTTGCCGAATGTCTAATGCCAGAAACAACGATACCTTGAAAACATGACTGGTTTTAATGACCAGTCATGACTGGTTTCAACCTCGGATGAGGTTGACTGTGTCCTAGCGCCCTTCATAAAACAAATCTGATATGCCGAAGCCCTTAAGATTTCTCTGATTTTGTCCACCTATTGTACGTATTTTAGACAGAATCATCATTCATTTTGTTCTCTATGTCGTTGCTGTAATGACAGAAAATGTGCTATTGTAGAGAATATTATATGTGTGTCAACTTGTGGATTTGCTGTCAGGTTGACTCAAAGGAGCTGTCTGGGCAGACCATGTTGTCTGTACCTGGTTATGAAAACAAGGTGGAGTTTGGAACCATGCTTACCTTTGCATACCCTATAGAAGGCCACGGTGAGTATTTGTGACTGTCTGCAAATATGATACACGTGCTTGTTCTGTTTTGTATTATATTATGATTTTCTTTTTCCCTTGTCCCTGTCTTTTAGATGGCGAGGTGGCAGTGTCCACCACCCGTCCTGAGACTATGCTGGGAGATGTGGCTGTAGCTGTCCACCCTGACGACCCTCGCTATCAGGCTAGTACTTTATTTTTATTTTTTTTACATATCTTTATTGAATTTCCAAGGGGCACATACAATAAAGTAACAAGTAACAAAAACACAGAAGGTTTGCACAGTTGAGGCCTATTCAACGTAATCAGTCAAAATGGGTTACTTAAGCCATTGTGTGTTATCTGGAAATGTACTTCGAGATCTCAGACCATGCTAGACCATAGAGGCCACTCCGAAGGGTCCATGCACTATCCTCCCCATTATAGTCCAAGAAGGGGTCCCAGATTTTGAAAAAGCGAAAAGGCATGTCTCTGAGCCAAAAGCTAATAGCTTCTAATGGGAGAAGTTTGAACACACTGCGAGTCCATTGTGAAATCGTGGTAACAGAGTCTGAGATCCACAGAAGAAGAATGCATCTCCTTGCATTAAAGAGAAGCACCTGCAGCAGCTTTAGTTTGGAGGAGCCGAGACCCAATGCTTTAGGATTTAACCCCAAAATACAGCTGACGGGAGTAAGAGCTAGTTTTTTCTTGAATATAACATCAATTTCCTTACATATTTTGACCCAGATGTCATTGATAAAGGGCTTTCAAATATACAGTGGAAATATGTACCTTCATAAATCTTACATTTATTACAAAATTTCGAGAGCAATGAGTTAAACTTATTGCGTTTCACCGGTGTGATTTGGAGCCTGTGTATGACCCTAAATTGCATCTCCCTGACTTTGTTGGTGAAACCCCATCCCAAACATCGTCCAAGATAGTCTCCCCAAAATCCGCTTCCCAGAGAGATCTGACATGAACTGTACAGTCAGTGGTTGAAATTGACAAGGCCTTGTAAAACCTGCTAATAAGTTTCCTGGAGTCAGGCTTCTGGACATTCTTCTCCATAACTGAGATGGAAAACCCATTAGGATACAACTTAGTATTAGAAAGAATGAAACTGCGTATTTGCAAATACCTAAAAAAGTTATTCTGTGGAAGATTGTACTTCTCTCTGAGCCGATCAAAAGACAACACAGTGCCCTCTGTCAGCAAGTCACCCACAGTCTTTATACCCCTACTAAACCACATTGAGAAGGCTTGGTCGACCAGACCAGGAGGAAAATCTGGGTTCAAATGAACAGGTGTGAGGAGAGGAAAAAAAACATCTTAGTCTTCTAACATTCTTATGATCCTCCAGACTTTGATAGTATTCTGTAAAATACATTTTCCCTTTAAATTAAGGCGAGCCCACTCCTTAGATGCATATAATATATGACGCAAAGGAAAAGGGGCCACTGGGGCAGCCTCTAAACTAAGCCAGGTGGATTCAGCGCACTTGTCAAACCAGTGCCAAATATAGGCGCAAAGAGATGCTGCACTTTTTTGATGGAGGTTTTAATTATGGTGAAGCAGACTTGGAATGTCACTGAATGTTGACAGATATACACCTAGCTAGGGAATATAAATACTGATTAATCAGGCAATATCAGAGAAACATACACGTGAAGGAATATAGCAAAATATATTTCCAGTTTGCTTTACATGCTAATTGCATCAGGCTTTTTCAGCCCAAATGTACCAAACTGTAGACGTTATCCAGCTGAAAAAAAACAAGTGTAGTTCATAGAAGCATGGTAAAACGTGTGTTGTTTGGTTTTTCTGTTGAAACATTAAAAGCGCTATGACTTAAAGCTAGAGCAACAAGGATATGTTAAAGGGCTAATGAAAGTTTTCACCATTTGAGACTGGCCGAATATTCTCGTCCCCTGACCTGTGACCTATGAATGACCTGATGTTGTCGAAGCTTTCCCGTTGTCTCATCATACCACAACATGGTGTTTCTGGAAATTCCACCACAAGTTCAGTGCTGGTTTGATGACTTGGGTTTCCCTTACCAGCCGCTCCTTTACTTCAGCTCTTCTCCATGTCATGGCAGCAGGTAGCGTTCAGTAGACTGGTGTGTCCTAACGGCTGCATACTGCTGGGGGAGTAGGCCAAAGCCATACACTTCAAACCAGTCAGCCCAAAGCATTAAGATGTGTTCAGACCAAACGCGAAGCAAATTGTCCATGTGGTGCGATTACACACAAAGTCAATGCAAAGACACAAATAGACACAAATTTGCACCTAGCGTTTTACACGCTGCGTTACGACATTAGTGCTAAAGTAGTAAAGTACAACCGATCAAGTAACAAATAGTATATTTTCAGAACCATGTAGTCCTGCGCATGTTGTACTGTCTCTGTACAGTACTGACGTTGAGTCGTAGAGCTCCGGCTGCCGACGCGGTAAACATATGTAAAAGTAATCCCTGAGCAGAATCCTGAGATTCCACACTGTGTGAACACTCTAACAGTTTTCTTCTCACGGCTCAAAGTGACGTCGATCAGTGCCAGATTTTTTACTTGGTCGTCTGCTCCAGGCACTACTGCAGTGTTTACATTACATACACTGCTACATGCTAACGCCAGGGAAACCTGTAATCTTGGATCATTTCTCCCCACTTTCAGATCACCTTCCTGCTGGAACATGTTTGTTTGTGTAGTTTTTGGTTCAAAAGCTAAAGATAGAAGAAGATACATTTCCATGATGTATATCGTTATGTCGCCCAACCCTGCAATGCACACCAGATCTGAATAGTAGAAACAAATAATTGAATACCACATGGTGTTATGTTGAACATATACAGTGCCTTGCGAAAGTATTCGGCCCCCTTGAACTTTTCGACCTTTTGCCACATTTCAGGCTTCAAACATAAAGATATAAATCTGTAATTTTTTGTGAAGAATCAACAACAAGTGGGACACAATCATGAAGTGGAACAAAATTTATTGGATATTTCAAACTGTTTTAACAGATAAAAAACTGAAAAATTGGGCGTGCAAAATTATTCAGCCCCTTTACTTTCAGTGCAGCAAACTCTCTCCAGAAGTTCAGTGAGGATCTCTGAATGATCCAATGTTGACCTAAATGACTAATGATGAAAAATAGAATCCACCTGTGTGTAATCAAGTCTCCGTATAAATGCTCCTGCTCTGTGATAGTCTCAGAGGTCCGTTTAAAGAGCAGAGAGCATCATGAAGAACAAGGAACACACCAGGCAGGTCCCAGATACTGTTGTGGAGAAGTTTAAAGCCGGATTTGGATACAAAAAGATTTCCCAAGCTTTAAACATCCCAAGGAGCACTGTGCAAGCGATAATATTGAAATGGAAGGAGTATCAGACCACTGCAAATCTACGAAGACCCGGCCGTCCCTCTAAACTTTCAGCTCATACAAGGAGAAGACTGATCAGAGATGCAGCCAAGAGGCCCATGATCACTCTGGATGAACTGCAGAGATCTACAGCTGAGGTGGGAGACTCTGTCCATAGGACAACAATCAGTCGTATACTGCACAAATCTGGCCTTTATGGAAGAGTGGCAAGAAGAAAGCCATTTCTTAAAGATATCCATACAAAGTTTCGTTTAAAGTTTGCCACAAGCCACCTGGGAGACACACCAAACATGTGGAAGAAGGTGCTCTGGTCAGATGAAACCAAAATCAAACTTTTTGACAACAATGCAAAACGTTATGTTTGGCGTAAAAGCAACACAGCTCATCACCCTGAACACACCATCCCCACTGTCAAACATGGTGGTGGCAGCATCATGGTTTGGGCCTGCTTTTCTTCAGCAGGGACAGGGAAGATGGTTCAAATTGATGGAGCCAAATACAGGACCATTCTGGAAGAAAACCTGATGGAGTCTGCAAAAGACCTGAGACTGGGACGGAGATTTGTCTTCCAACAAGACAATGATCCAAAACATAAAGCAAAATCTACAATGGAACGGTTCACAAATAAACATATCCAGGTGTTAGAATGGCCAAGTCAAAGTCCAGACCTGAATCCAATCGAGAATCTGTGGAAAGAACTGAAAACTGCTGTTCACAAACGCTCTCCATCCAACCTCACTGAGCTCCAGCTGTTTTGCAAGGAGGAATGGGCAAAAATTTCAGTCTCTCGATGTGCAAAACTGATAGAGACATACCCCAAGAGACTTACAGCTGTAATCGCAGCAAAAGGTGGCGCTACAAAGTATTAACTTAAGGGGGCTGAATAATTTTGCACGCCCAATTTTTCAGTTTTTTATCTGTTAAAACAGTTTGAAATATCCAATAAATTTCGTTCCACTTTATGATTGTGTCCCACTTGTTGTTGATTCTTCACAAAAAATTAGTTTTATATCTTTATGTTTGAAGCCTGAAATGTGGCAAAAGGTCGAAAAGTTCAAGGGGGCCGAATACTTTCGCAAGGCACTGTAGGCCTAAAATCAGATTTTGCTTGAGGCATTTTTATTTTGTTGTGTATTGTCTATGTATATGCATGTCCTTTTTTGCTTTCTTTTTTTTTTTTCCAACGAAGTGTAGTGAAACTCCCCCCTATGTTCTAACTGATCCTACTGTTAATATACAAAAATGTAAAAAAATAAATAAATAAAAATACTTTGGGCCTGGGAAGAAAACAGATATGAAGATAACTATGGACACAGATGGGAAATCCTTGTGGTTTTCTTTTCTGTCATTATTTTTTTTTTATTTCTCTTTCTTATCCTTTGTACCAGGAACCTGTAAATCATATAACAAAAGAGAAAATATGTAAAAAACAAAAAAAAAATCCTAAATTGTTTTGAAACCTGTTGGCCTCAGTAAAGATAAACATTTTTTTTTTAAAGAATACCACATGGCATTTGTTAAGAGAGCTGTGCTCATATCTTTCCACTCTTTCCCCTTTGTTTCAGGCTGTTCATGGGAAGCAGTGCAGACACCCCTTCACCGACAGACTCTTGCCCATCATTGCTGACTCCATGGTGGACATGGAGCTAGGAACTGGTGAACATCCAAAGCCTTTCAGCTTGCTTATTGCATAGAGAATGTGTTGCCTTCATGTTGTCCCCTGTGGACACACTATTGTGCTGGTGTTGATCCGGGCCCTGGCTGTGTGTTCTGTAGGTGCAGTGAAGGTGACCCCCGCTCATGACCACACTGACTTCCTGCTGTCACAGAGACACTCACTGCCACGCCTTACTGTGATTGGAGGAGACGGGACCATGACGCCCTCCTGTGGACAGTGGCTGCAGGTGCATGAACACCTCTGTTATTATCTGGAAACTGTATTACTATGTGAGGTGTTGTAGAGATATGATCCATCGGGATATGTCAGCTGCCTCTGGTTGCAGTCGACAGCATCCAGGGCCTTGTAAAACCCTATTGGGCCTATGCTAAGTGATAGAGGAAGCAGGTTTGATGTATCTTCATCCCGGCTGGTATCATTGTGTGAGTCTTTGTCTCCTTTTAAGGGAGTGAAGCGTTTTGATGCCAGACAGCTTGTTGTGGATGCTCTGGTTGAGAAGAAGCTGTTCAGAGGAAAGAAGGACCATGCCATGACTTTACCTGTCTGCAGGTAGAGGAACACACGCATACATGCATGCACGCACACACACACACACGCATCGCCACTACTTATTCCGACTTTCTGTGTGTGTATATATGCCTCTGCTCCTGTTAATACGTTTTTTAAAAGCTGTTTTTCATCTTATAGCACAAAAAGCTTCTTCACAAAAGACAGCACAGGGTTATAAAAAGATAGACCGAAGGACTTCGATACACACAAAAGTGTGATTGCTATTAACTGTTCACAACACGGCCCATCCAGTCTGTAAGTCTTCAGCCTTTTGTCCTATAGGCGCATATGTAATGGATTGATACACACCTTTTCTCTCATGCATGTGTGAGACAGCCGACTGGAAAATACACTATGACTGTACTGTATCCTGTCCATTTAATGGGCTGCATGGCGTTCCACAGCTATTCCGAATGAGCACACCTTAATGCAATCTGAACCTGATCAGACATTTTTCGTCCCCCTCCCCTAAACAAGTACCAAATGTTTTTAGGGTAAAAGTCCTCCTTAGTTCTTCCATTCTTTTATAGCAGAGGTTAAGAACCACACGTCTGTCTGCTTAGGGTATATTTCAAACTTAAGGTCCTGACACACTAAGCTGACCGTCGGCCTAGTTTGTGCGGTGTATTCCGCACCGTCGCCAAGCGTCTGCCTTTTTTCGGCTGATTCCACCGAAGACGCCAGCCGGAAAAAGGCTGCTGAAGGCCGACGCTTGGCGATGGTGCGGGACACACCACACAAACTAGGACTGACGTCTTGAATGTGGCTTTGTACACACTTTGTATGTACAGGTGGAGTTACATCTCCAGCAGTCTCACAATAAGCGTCCTCCTGCTTTCCTTCATCTTCCTGAAACAAGTGTGTTGTGGTGTCCCTCTTCCCTCCCCCCTCGCTGTCCCAGCCGCTCAGGAGACATCATTGAGCCCCTTCTGAAGAAGCAGTGGTTCCTTCGCTGTGATGAAATGGCTAAAAAAGCTATACAGGTCAGTCGGTGGAGATGTTGAGATGGAGGTCAAACTTTATGTATTCAAAGTTTGAAGTTGTGTCACGTGTGTTCAAGTAACCACGTCAAGCTCCATCATGTAGACATAGTAAGAATAGAGAAGTCAAGGGATGTCATCTCATCCGTGAACTCTTTCAAAACATCTCTGAAACACTCAAAATGTGATTATTCCTTCTTCCCCTGTCAGGCTGTGGAGGACGGACAGCTGGAAATCATCCCTCACTATTACACCAAGACATGGAAGAACTGGCTGTCCAACATCAGGTAGGCTGTCCTGACCTTTGTCCTGGATCAAACTCATGTATTTGAACAGTGGTGTGAGCAGGAACAACGGCGCTTTGTGTCGTCGTTACTGGTGTGACTTGTGCATGAAATGACACCACTCTGGTGATGAATGAGCTCTTCTTTGAATGTCAATGTTCCTCTGTTTGCTTCACAGTGATTGGTGCATTTCCAGGCAGCTTTGGTGGGGTCATCAGATCCCTGCGTACCGAGTGGAGCGTCCTAATTCTGCTGACAAACAAGAGGTAGTACTGTAAATTGTCATCTAATGCAACCAGAATATAAAAAAAACTTATGTAGAAATGGATGGGTTAACTACTAACTCAATGTCAGTCAGGCCCAGACTGTGGTGTAAGTTTGTGTGTGTGTGTGTGTGTGTGTGTGTGTGTGTGTGTGTGTGTGTGTGTGTGTGTGTGTGTGTGTGTGTGTGTGTGTGTGTGTGTGTGTGTGTGTGTGTGTGTGTGTGTGTGTGTGTGTGTGGTAGGAGCACTGGGTATGGGGACAAAGTGAGGACGAGGCCCGACAAAGAGCTGCTGTTAGATATGGAGTGAAGCCAGAAGACATCACTTTGACCCAGGGTGACTCCCCTTAACCTGCCTCTGTTTCAGCTGTATAACACTACTCTACATTAGCCATCGCACTCACAAAGGGAAAAGCTCATTTAGCCACAGATCACCAATGTTGCAATTGCTGCTTATGTTATTATTGCTTTTACCACTGCTGTGACCTATTCTACTTCTCCTACGACTATTTTATAGTGGCCTTTTTAGCTTTTATACAGATAAAGATCAGGATAACATGTGTCGGCTGATAAGATCTTCAGTCACCGTCTCTGCCGACACCATCTCTGCTGCCCTGTTGCCTCCGTTGTCAAGGCCAGCCCTCTCTTTGGTCCTCCCCTCTGAACCCTGAGATATGGAACCAATGAGTCCCTGAATTCTTCCTGTCTGCCCGGACTTTCTGCTGCCTTGCACTCAGCTGCTGTTACAGATATATTGTTATCAGAATTTGTTCATTCTAAAATATCAATACCATTGTCAAATATCGGTCAGGCTACTTCTACTCCTGCTGCTGCTAGAATTCCAACTGCTATCTTTCCACCTACAGTAGATAATTCACAGAAAATCAGGTAATAAGCCGTTTTAGAATCAATCTACTTAAGTACATTTTTCATGTATCTGTACTTTACTTAAGTAGAATCAATAGTGCATACTTTTGACTTTTACTTTGTTACATTTTGCAGCAATTATCTATTCTACTCCACTACATTTCTACAACGTTCCGTTACATTTTCGTTACATTTTCTGATCAGTTTTTCACCCTGCCAAAACGTCCTCCTGACCGTCACACGTTTGCAGTCCGCAGGGAAGCCTTCAGCAGCGGCTCCTGCACCGGCGGCAGTCCGTCCAGCTCCCGGTACCGCTCGCGTTATTACGAATCCCACTATGGCCACGCCAAGACCCGCCCTTCAATAGCATTTATTGGCCAGGTGCATACCGCTCCCGGTACTACCACTGCTTCTGTTACTGCTGCTGCTCCCGATACTCTGCTTGGTCATATGTGAAGCATCCGTTCACATAGGGTTAATATACAACCCGTATATCTATCTTAAAAACACTCTTGGTCCTCCTCAGCTGTGAAGCCACGTAGCCTACTTGTTGTCCAAGCCCGTGTGTTCAGCATTCACTGTCCCGTGGGAAATAATGCAAAGTCGAACTACATGCAGATCACCCTGATAGATAACAAGAATTGTAAGTCATAATGTAAACTGGGCCACAGATGGTAAGCACAATTACATTAACCTAAAACTAACTTAATTAAAATTCCACAGCCCATACTGTTTAAAAAAAAAATATTATTAGAATATAGACATTAAGAGAATAAAACGTTATGCAAGTACTTTTACTTTTAATACTTAAAGTACATTTAAAATCAGGTACTTTTTACTTAAGTAGGGATGTCATTGTGGTACTTCTACTTTTACTAAAGTAAATATGTCTCTGGTTATTTGTACTTTTACTTAAGTACTGAGATTCAGTACTCCCTCCACCACTTTTGACTACCAAAACAACTTTAAAGCCTCCCACTACACTAATAGTGCCTTGTAGAATTGACATTTGTGTAAATATACTGTGTTTTATTTATTGCTCACATCAGACCCTGATGTGCTGGATACGTGGTTCTCCTCTGGGCTGTTTCCCTTCGCCATGCTGGGCTGGCCGGATCAGGTAGGGCACTTCTCCAGCAGAACACAGTCCTCCATAAGCAGCCCTGTCTGTTTGTATCCTGACCACAGCTTGACTTCCCGCAGACCACTGACCTTCAGCGCTTCTACCCCAATTCCATTCTGGAGACGGGCAGTGACCTTATCTTCTTCTGGGTGGCGAGGATGGTGATGCTGGGCACAGAGCTGACTGGACAGCTGCCCTTTAAACAGGTACTACCCAAAAGCACACAGCTTTTACACAAACACTACTGATTCATTAGCGTGTCTGACCACCATGCTGATTCTCTCTCCCCCCTTTCCTGTTCCCATCATGCCTTTCAGGTCCTCCTTCACTCTCTGGTGAGAGATAAACATGGCAGGAAAATGAGTAAATCTCTGGGGAATGTCATTGACCCATTAGATGTTATACATGGAGTCTCTCTGGAGGTGGGTAGCACACGCGCATGGTCCACCAGGATTAATACTGTTAATGACACACTGTGTGTGTGTGTGTGTGTCTGTGTCTGTGTGTCTGAGTCAAATCCTTTTATTTGTCACGTAAAATCATATAAACTACAATTCCAGTCTTAGGCGGTGTAGAAAAGAAAGAAGTAGAGGACCTGACCAACTGGTGTCAGGACAGCAAACTACTCCTGAGTGTCAGCAGGACTACAGAGATGATAGTGGACTTTGGGAAGAAGCAGGGAAGCATCTACATCCCCCTTAAAATCAGCGAGTCCTCGGTGGAGAGGATGGACGGCTTCAAGTGCCTTGGTGTCCACATCTGGACAACTGTATTAATAAATCTTTTTTTTTTTTTGTCAGCCTTGAATAAGCAGTTTAATGCATTCCAGTTTGGAAAAGATTAGTCTTCCAGCTCCCAAAGTCTGAAGGCAGTTTAGCCCTCTTAAATGTCCGTCATTACTCCCGGGCCTGTCACACCAACAGACGCCTCTCTCAGGTCCGCTGCCACCTGGGGCTCACACTGAGGTGTTGTCCTTGCAGAGCTCACTGCACTCTGCCATTTGCTCCCAGCTCCTTATAATGGCCTTCAAAATCGCTAACCCCAGGCGTCACTAACACTATCAAGATTTAGCTTCAGTTTAGCAAGTATTATGGTTTACACAGCGCTCCAGTCCTCCCACCAATCCTGAACAGTTACCTGTTTGCCACTTCTGTTCACAACAGGAAGGTCAATGGCAACTCATAATAATTTACATGAAGGTGTTTTTTCCCCCCTTGTCATTCCTTTCAGCTTAATATAATTTGTCCAATAGCCATCTCTTTCTCTTCTTTCAAATCAGGCACTTTGTAGAAAAGCAACTGTTCCATTTACCCCCCCACCCAACTGAAGCGGAAAGTGACCAATTCCTTACCCTTGATTTCGCATTGATAATTTGCATCATAATGGACTCTGTACATCTGTCCCTCAATACATGACCCTCAGAGTTGCCATCTCAAATGACGAGTGGAGTAACATGCAGCACCTGGTGCATTCCTCATCCATATGTTCCACGCACCGACTACTGCAATCAAGGGGCTCCACAAGGCACATTTCACCAATGCTAAATATCTTCTGATAGAAAATGTTCTGTACATGCTCTCGGCTGACAAACCTTTGGTCCATTATATTTCAAAACATTAGGCAGGCCATTAACACACCTATTTACCCCAGGCCCTGCTGGGCCTCCTCTTAACACCACACAGCATGTCATCACATTTACTGCTCTGTTGGCCAGGCGTGCCATTCTTCTTCTCTGGAAACATGCCTCCCCTTCCGATAGGAAATCTTGGAATGCATCAAGGTAGAGAATTCTGATTCTAAATAAAAGACACCATTAAAACCTTTCACAGGACCTGGAACCCCCTTCTGTACTTTACTGATAGCCTCACTATCACTCCTGAGACTGACAGTGTTCACTGTGTAAAACCAGTTGGAGAGAATGAGAGTAATCCGGTTCTCCATTTTTTCCTCTCTATTTATTTGCTTCCTCCTTCTTTCTTTCTTTATGTACTTGTACCTAGGGAGATGAGGGTAGGGGGGGGAGCTGGGATTAGTTGTGGAATTGTACTGTAATGTCTGCTGGAACCAGGACAGATAGGAGTTCATGCAAAGTGGCCCCATATCTCCTCTGGGATGTGAGAAGAATGATACTGTGAGAGAAGTGTTTTTCTGTTGTGATGTGACAGCACAGCTGATGTACTGTCAGTTGGAAACATCTGTCTGTTCCAATTCCCTCTAAAGACATTTAGTTGTTTGTTTCCTCCTAGAGACTCCATGAGAAAGTGAAGGAGGGGAACCTGGACCCCAGGGAGCAGCTGGTTGCCATGGAAGCGCAGGTCAGCTGCCCTCGCTCCTATCTGTTTCTTTGTGGCTGACTGTGCACAATCATTGCTTCCTCTCTTATCTGTCAGTTCCATGTGCTTCCCCACAGAGGAAGGACTTCCCCACAGGGATCCCTCAGTGTGGGACTGATGCTCTGAGATTTGCCCTTTGCTCTCACAAGATGCAGGGTGAGTGACTCTCCTCTCTGCTCACTTTATCTAACCAGGAAGACCATTTGTCAGAGTGAGTGAATGCGTGGAGCTGTGTGAACGTGAACACAGTGTTGCAGGAAAAGAAGATAATGTTCAACTTGAACTAGATGGAGAGAGCGAGAGGAGTTGTGAGGGACTGCAGTGACAGGACTAGGGATGGGTTGTCAAGATCTTTTGCCCGTTCCAGTTTGGCAGCTTATCTGCTCTTTCATTTTGCACTCTGCAACAAAGAAATGTTCTCATTTCATCTTCCACGAGTTCTAAAGTGTTTTTCTCCTTCTCTCTGTCTCTCTGGTTAGTCCACTTTCCTATGCTTGTGTCTGGAAGGATTCACTGCGGTGGGATAATGAATGTGTTCAGCACATTTGATGTAATTGTAGACTATGGCTGGGTATTCAACCTCAATACTTTCTTGGAATCAACTGAAATGTATCTGTAGCACAGAGTATCAAAAACTCTGAAGTTCTTAAAGGACCACTCTATTCCATTTGTCAGTTGGAGTAACAGATTATTACATGTAAAGGCTTATCAAAACACTGCACAATGGTTTATAATACTAAGAGACAGGATTTTACATCTCTGGAAAGTAATCACAGCGGTAATCTATATCCACAACGTTTCACTTCCGGGATTGTGCCGGTGCCGCTGGAAATTCTGCCAGAAATTCCGCCAGATGTCCCTCATTTCGGCCGGATGTCCGTCCCCTTCCTCTTTCTTTGTGTTGGCGTTCTAAACTCGGGTAGATTTCTGAGGACTATGGTTAACTGCTCCTCAGATCTCTGCAGGGTAAATCCAGACAGCTAGCTAGACTATCTGTCCAATCTGAGTTTTCTGTTGCACGACTAAAACAACTTTTGAACGTACACATGTTCCACCAAAACAAGTTCCTTTCAGAGGCTATTTTGCAGAGGCACCGTGGCTCCGCTTAGCACTGCCGAAGATGATTGTGATTGGTTAAACACCAATAAACCAGAGCACGTTTTTCTCCCATCCCAGAATACTGTGTGGACTAGCCAGACCCTCCTACGCAGCGCTGTGGAGGAAGGTCTGGCAATGCAAGACTAACACGGTTGCAACTACTTTATCTTTAATTGCGACGATGGCAGGGTAATCAGTGGAAATTAGAAATTGCTCATACAGCTTCTGGTATTTGAACATTCACAACATAAACATTAACATTTCTGTACTTGGCTGCATATTGTTAAATTAAAAAAGGGTTTTGTAAATAAAATTCTTTATATTTGTAAAAAGCACATCATTATTTGCTTTATTCCTCAAACTGGATTTGGTCCACATTCCTACTGTGGACCAACATACAGACCAACCAGCGAAGTGACTGACGCTGCCACTAGTGGAGCAAAACTGTTCACCTTGAAAGTCTATTTACCTTCATGCTCTTTTGTTATCAGGAGAAGACATCAGTCTGTCCATCTCTCAGGTCCTGAGCTGCAGACACTTTTGTAACAAGATGTGGCAGGCACTGAGATTCACACTGGGAGTACTGGGTGCCAACACAACCCCAGTGGCAACACTGGAAGAGGTACAGCCAACCAACCAGCAGGGGGACTGCATTTTTATTCTGATGTTCTGTTCATGTGTATAGCTGTGCTGTTGTCGAGTAAAAGGCCAACCTTGTCTTAAAAAACATTTGAAGAACAATCGTTCAGAATTGTTTATGATTTCCACAAACAAAAGCCCTTCCGGAGCCGGCCTGACAGTCCCTGCCAGCCTCGGCACTAAATGTTTTGTGCCACTGAGGCAGATTGGACTGAATATCACCACACCGCACATCACTTTGGGGTGCAAAACAGGAAGCCAAAGCTGTTGATCTTGCACAAAGCAACAGCTTTTATCTGCCTAAACTAGATGGTGCAGGGAGGATTGGCTTAAATATAACAATCAGTTTGTGAAAAAACACACCACATAGCCAAATGGTATATAATGAAGGATCCCTAATCAGCATTGGTATGAGCGCACAGTTTGCTAAAGGACACACTAACATGGGCAGGCAAGGCATGAGCAGTGTTACAGTACAGTTGGATTTGACACAAAATCTAAATTAAGGCCAGTGGTTTATCCACAGTCCTGTTTGTCTGTGCTAACTATAGCACAATATAACAGTTCATTTGACATTGATTTTTAAAGGAATACATTGGTGCTAATTAATAGGCAAACATCTGAGCACCTCATGTCAGACAAAGTTTGCTGTTTCAGGTCATTTAACCCAGCTGTGATAGTTCAAGTGATCTGTTGTCAACTCCCATATTTTAAACATTATACAACCATCTTGAGTTGTCTGGCAACATAAATCCTCACGATCTCATATGACTGGAATGCAGCGGAAGTACATAGCTGTAGTCAGGTTGCTGTTAGCCTAGCTTAGCATTAAGACTGAAAGCAGGGGGAAACAGATAGCCTGGCCCTGTCCTACCAGCACCTCTACAGCTCACTGATTGACATAAAGCAACAGCGGTTGGATGCAGTGACTGTGCACAGCTTCCTGGAGTCTTGTCCATACAGTGAGTTTGCCAGCGCAGTAGTCAGAGACTCTGGGTAATGAAGAAATATTTTCAGTACGTAACTTGCCCTAAAACCACAAAGTTTTGTTTTAACATTTCTGTGTGTGTATAGATTAAAAGAGACATATAGTCATGGATGTTTTGCATACATCATGTCAGGACCTTTAGACAGAGCCTGGCTAGCTGTTTCCCCCTGATTCCTGTCTTGATGCTAAGCTAGGTTAACCATGTCATGTGTCTTACTTTACTTTACACAGACATGTGATTATCTGAACATCTCGCACTCAAGCAAATTACTGTATTTCCGAAAATGTTGAACTCTTCCTTTAAGAACGATTATAGAGATAGGCCGAGAGCACATGCTGTAATTTGTCTGGTATTGCACATGAGTTACTATAGCAACTCAGGCAGCAGAAATACATTTTTTACACTTTTTTGATTTTGAATTATAGCAATACGTCCTTGAATTTCATATTGTATTTTTCCATAATTCATCACAGTCGCAGACCAGTAACTGATAGGAAATGACATTACTCTTTGAGTGGTCTGTGTTTTGAGTTATATAAAAATCTAACTGAACTAGTAAAAGAAGATCCAGACATCCTGTCCAAACTCAGGATTTGAACTATTAGTTGTAAAGGATATCCAAATGTAAAAGATATATTGATTATACTATATAAGTGTTTCTTTCCCATTTCCAGACGTGTGCAGTGAGCAGCATGGAGCGCTGGATCTGCTCCAGACTCTACAGCACTGTGGTTCAGTGTGAGCAGGCCTTCGAGTCCTACGAGCTGCACACGGTCACATCTGCGCTGTACTCCTTCTGGGTCCACAGCCTGTGTGACGTCTACATGGTGAGGAGCAGAACTCTCACATTGCATTATGGGTACACTTTGATGCCATCAAAAAAAAGGACAGAATAGAAATGAGATCCTAACTTGTCTCCCTTGTATTAGCAGTAATCTAAAAAGCAAGGCTGATATGTGTCCCTGATTAATTAGTATCAGGGTGTCAGAGAGGTATGTAACAGATGAACCTGACTAAAACCAGAGTGTTTGAGTTGATCTTATAGTAGTTACCTCGAGGTGGAAATGTGTGTGTGTGTGTGTGTGTGTGCGTGCGTGCGTGTGTGTGTGCGTGTGTGCGTGCGTCCTGTAGGAGTGTGTGAAGCCGGTGCTGGTCCAGCGGCAGGATGGGGGGGCTGTGGTCCAGACGGACACAGAGCCCAGTGTCCGAGCCAGGCAGGTGGCCAGTAGTGTCCTCTACCACTGTGTGTCCATGTCTCTGGCCCTGCTCTCCCCTTTCATGCCCTTCATCACTGAGGAGCTGTGGCAGAGACTCCAGCCACGCGGACCTGGAGCCGCTGCCCCCCCGAGCGCTTTATGTTTACAGCCGTACCCCTGCTCCTCTCAGCTGGTAGGACTACAACCATCAAACCTCCCCACAACCACACATAGATTAAAAATAATGGACGTAGCATCCGTGACATCACCCATTGGTTTGTGGAGTGCCGCTTTGAAGCCGGGAGACATTTTTAGGTGACCAAAATCTGATCTTTCAAAGCTCAACCAATGAGATAGCAGGACATCAAACTGAATCTTGTCCAACCTAAAATATGATTAGAACCTCTCGTCATGGCACCTTAGCTCTCTAACCAAGTTATATTTTCATTTTTTTATTGCGAGACGTGAGTCATGAGTCATGAACCCCATTTCAAATTTCAAAGAAGAAAATACTGGCTTTAGCATTGTTGTCAGAGAAGATAGTATTTCAACTTAGCATGTTTCCTTGATATCTGATGATAAATTGTGGTCATTTTTTGATTTAATACAGTAAATATTTTACATATTGGAGCTTTAAGTTTTATCTTATATATACAGTACATATTTGCTCATACTTTACTCCTAAATGTGTTCTTTTATTTTTGGCTGGTTTGTCAACTTTCCATGTGTTTTAGCTGATGCGTTCTTTTTCTGTAACCTCTCCATCCTGCCAGGCACACTGGCATTTCCCTGAAGAGGAAAGAGATTTCCTGTTGGTGCAGGAAGTGATCCGAGTGGCCCGCTCACTACGATCCCAGTGTCGCATGACCAAAGAAAAACCTGCCAGTAAGCCATTTAACAGTTCAAAAATAACACTTCACTGATGAATGCTCAAAGACTGCTAGATGAAAATGTTTTCATACAAAACATTTTTTATGAGCTATTAATAAATGCATGGATTACTTAACATTTTGTGAAAGTGGTTTATTTCCATGTTGTGTGTTTCAGTGTGGGCAGTGTGTTCACCTGGCCAGGCCCAGATTCTGCTGCACTTTGGCTCAGCTGTTAGGACTTTAAGCCGGATCTCCAGCCTCCATATCCACTGTCCTCAGAGAGCAGACCTCTTCTCTGTCCACTCCACTCCTCCACCCGAAGGAAGCCTCATCGGTGTGGTGGACCACACATGTCAGCTACACCTTCACATTCAGGTATGTATCAACTTTCTTCTGCTTCAGCCCTTAAGCAAGTCTCAAAAGCACAATTATATGGAAGTTCACAGCTGCCAATATTACAATCAACCCTGCAAATGGAGTTGGATTTGCGGGACTAATTGTAAATCACTCCCCCCAACTAATTGATTAGTGGATGACAAAAAAAATTAATCGCCTACAATTTTAATAATCAATAAAACTTTTCAGATATTTAGTCAGCAAAAACTTCCTGGTTCCGGCTTTCCGGCTTCCTGAATGTGAGTATTTGCTGCTTTTCTTTATGAAATGGAAGATTATGAAATATCTTTTGGTCTTGGACTGACTAAACTCTCTGAACTAAACTTTGTCAGTCAGTACAAAACAAGTTATTTGAAGACTCCGACTCTGAGAAACAATGGAACAAGTGCACCCCATGTAAAAAAGACTCAGTCCTTACCGCAGTGGCCTGGGGTTAGATTCCAACCTGCGGCCCTTTGCTGCATGTCATTGGAAAACATTTTATAGATCTAACAATAAATAAAAAAAAAATAACTGACACATTAATCTACAATGCATAAATATGATAGTTGCAACCCCAATTATTTATTTGTTTTTTGGCCTGAACCAAGATTTCAAGTGCTTTGCTTCTGCCTCTTTCCACTTTTTCTTCCTCAATCACTTTTATTCTCTCTGCAGTAAAAAAAAACCTGCATTGCTTAACATTATGTAGTAGCAGTCAAGGCAGAGGAGCCGTCATGCGTCGATCCTTGTATCCATCCATCCAGCAATTGTCGAATCGCGGGGGCAGTAGCTCCACAAGGGGGACCCCAAACTTCCCTTTCCTGAGCCACATTAACCAGCTCTGACTGGGGGATCCCGAGCCATACCCAGGCCAGGGTGAAGATATAGTCTTTCCACCTAGTCCTGGGTCTTCCCCGAGACCTTCTCCCAGCTGGACGTCCCTGGAACACCTTCTGAGGGAGGCGCCTAGGGGGCACCTTTGCCAGATGCCTGAACCACCTCAGCTGGCTCCTTTTGACGCGAAGGAGCAGCAGCTCTACTTCAAGTTCCTCTCGGATGACTGAGCTTCTCACCCTATCTCTAAGGGAGACTCCAGCCACTCTCCTGAGAAAACCCATGTCACCCACATCATCTTGTTCTTTCAGTCATGACCAAGCCTTCATGACCATAGGTGACGGTAGGAACGGAAATTGACTGGTAGATCGAGAGCTTTGCTTCCGGCAACGGAGCAGTAAAGCAAATGCAATACCGCCCCTGCTGCTCCTGTTAAGATAGATTTTTTTTTTTTGTCCAGAAGGTAATTTTCTCCAGCCAATCTCCATTGTCCCCTCACCTGCGAACAAGACCCTGAGGTTCTTGAACTACTTCACTTGTGGTAAGGACTCATTCCCTACCCGGAGTAGGCACTTCATTGGTTTCCTGCTGAAAACCATGGCATGATTGGCCCTGAGAAGGGACCCCCTCACCCCATACTCCTGCAGCACCTCCCAGGATATCTCCCGGGGGACCCGCCATGCACCTTCTCTAGATCCACAAAACGCATGTAGACTGGTTGTGCATACTCTCAGGCTCCCTCCAGGATCCTTACAAGAGTGAAGAGCTGGTCTGTTGTTCCACGACCAACACCGAATCCACATTGTCCCTCTTCAATCTGAGGTTTGACTATTGGCTTAACCCTAGTTATCAGCACCTTGGAGTTGACTTTACCAGGGAGGCAGAGAAGTGTGATACCCCTGTAATTGGCACACACTCTCTGGTCCCCCTTTTTGATCAGGGGAACCATTCCTGGTCTGCCACTCCTTAGGCACTGTCCCAGACTTTCACGCAATTTTGAAGAGGCAAGTCATCCAAGACAGCCCCTCCATACCAAAAGCGTTCAGCATTTCTGGACGGATCTCATTAACGCCTGGGGCTATGTCACTGTGGAGTTGTTTGACTACCTTAGTGACTTCCATCAGGGAAATTGACAAAGATCCTGCTTTGCCTCTTTTTACAGCAGAGGCTGTAGCCCTTCGGGCCTGTCGGTACCCTGCAACTGCCTCCAGACTTAGGATGCCAGAAAAATCTCTGCCGGAAGTGTGAGTTTAAGATCTGTCTGACATGGGCCTCCTCCATACGTTTCCAGTTTACCCACACTACCTGTTTGAGATTACCAGGTCTGTTCCAGAATCTTCCCCCGACCCATGACCTAACTCACCACTCAGAGTGGTGATCTGTCGACAGCTCCGCCCCTCCCTTCACCCAAGTGTCCAAAAGATGCGGGCTCAGATCAGACAATGCAATCACAAAAACAATCATTGACTTTCGGCCTAGGATGCTCTGTACCAGATACACTTATGAGCATCCTTATATGTTCGAACATAATGTTTGTTATAGACAATTCATGACTAGCACAGAAGTCTAACAACAAACGACCACTTGGGTTTAGATCAGGGAGGCTGTTCCTCCCAGTCACCCCTCTCCAGGTGTTTATCATTGCCCGTGTGCACGTTAAGTTCTCCTAGCAGAACTATGGAGTCCCCCACTGGAGCCCAATACAGGACTCCATTCAGGGTCTTCAAAAAGGCTGAATACTCAAAGTTGCTGTTCGCTGCTTATGCACTAACAACAGTCTGAGTCCCCCTCAGAGACCTGTTTCAACTCCACCCCTCAAAGAATCACAGTTGTGAATCGATAACAACTGGAATCAAAAGGAAGAATCGGAAATCAGAATTGTTAAAATCCAAACAATGCCCAACCCTACTCCTAAGTAACAATTAGATTGCCATAATCATTAGAGATTAATTGTGAAATTGACTCTGCATTGACTTTGCAATGTGCTACCTAAACTTCAAAATGCAAACGGGAATGACATGGGATCATCCACAAATACATGTATGCTGGTGTGTTCCAATGTTTCAGTTCCCATGGTGGTGATGTCTAACATACAGCATGATTTACTCTCTCAGAGTGGAATGAACATTGAAAACCAGATGGTGCAGCTCTCCCAGCGCAGAGACAAACTGGTTCCAAAGCTGGAGAAGATCCTGGGCAGAGTGCAGTCCCCAGACTACCTGACCAAGGTTCCTGCTCATGTCAGGCAGCAGATGGACACTAAGGTGAGCAGCACTGGGCCGTAAGTTGCAGGACTGCTACGGGTTATTTATAATTAGTTATTATTGGTCTTAACATGAGAGGTTAATATTTTGTATTACTTTTTTTTTCACAATGCTACTACTACTACCACAAGAAAACCAATGAATGCGGAGCCTGCAACAACCTGCACCTTGATCCAAACTGATATACAGTTTAGATTTTTAGTATGCCACTTCAGTAGCTTTGCTACATTTTTACATTTTAGTTCATTAACATTTTACTAATATTCTATTTTTAGTTGTGTACTTAAAGTATCCCAAATGTTTCCAACAATGTTCAAACCGAGAGAAATCTGTCATTGTAATCAATGACACGGACCGTGTCGTTTGGTCGCCTGTCACTGGCGTCATATAACCTTTAGTCTATATCCACGACATTCCACTTCCGAGATTGCTCCGTTGCTTCTGAAAATTCCGCTGGATGTCCTTCATTCGGCCAGAATGAAGGATGAAGGATCTTTGTGTTGGCGTTCTAAACTCCGGTGGATTTCTGAGGACTATGGTTAACTGCTCCTCAGATCTCTGCAGAGAAATCCAGACAGCTAGCTAGACTATCTGTCCAATCTGAGTTTTCTGTTGCACGACTAAAACAATTTTTGAACATACACATTCCACCAAAAGAAGTTCCTTCCCGAGGCTATTTTGCAGAGGCACCGTTGCTCCGTCCGGTGCTTAGCGCCGCCCATGACGATTGTGATTGGTTAAAGAAATGCCAATTAACCAGAGCAAGTCTCCCAACCTGGAATGCTATGTGGACTAGCCAGACCCTCCTTCGCAGTGCAGTGGAGGAAGGTCTGGCAGTGTAAGACTATATAACCTTTGACCCCTCTAGTTGCTCTAACTTCCATCAAAACACAGAGATTATGATACATAGAGAGTAATGTAAATCATATGTCTCAGAATTATACTTTTATATGTTCTGCCACACAGCATCATGTTTTCATGACTTACATGGCACTTTGCAACACAGTAATACATTAACTGGTCCCCAAACAGATACATTTTCATCGGCAACGGTGGTTGTTTAACAAAGAAAACAATCCCACGCAACTTCACAACCTCATCAAAAGTGTTTTGATTGAGAGACCCGTAGTGGCAGAAAATTACATATTGCATGTTTTTTAATGGAATTCATTTTTATTTCATCAATTTTTATTTAAAAAAGTCCTTTTCCAAAAGTCCATAACATGAATTCCAATATGTCTTTTACTATGAAATTAAGAAAGATGCAATAACATTTGAGCATAACAACTATTTTTTTAATGATTACATTTTCTTTTTAATCTTTTCTGAAATTATAATTATGTATTGATTTATTCCCTGGTTTTACTGAATTTAATTATTTGTACATTATAATTCTAATTATTATTGTATCTTTATTTATGTCTTAATTATGTATTAAATACTATCCAGTATACTAGTTCCGTAGTCCATGCTCGTCTAATTGTATTCTAGTTAGCATACAATCATACAATCAAGTGTGAAACTGTGACTGGTATTTGTTCCCCCCCTCCCCCGTGTGTTCAGATGTCGGCCCTGCAGCAGGAGCTGAAGAGCGTAGAGGAGCAGTTGAAGGTCCTGCAGGAGACTCAAACATCACCATAACTCCAGCCAACCGTGTGAACTGCTGGACATCACTTGCTAGACTATCTGTCCAATCTGAGTTTTCTGTTGCACGACTAAAACTACTTTTGAACGTACACGTTCCACCAAAACAAGTTCCTTCCTGAGGCTATTTTGCAGAGGCACCGTTGCTCTGCTTGGCGCTCAGCACCGCCCATGACAATTGTGATTGGTTTAAAGAAATGCCAATAAACCAGAGCATGTTTTTCTCCCATCCCAGAATGCTGTGTGGACTAAGCCAGACCTTCCTCAGCAGCACTGTGGGGGAAGGTCTGGCTATGCGAGACTAGACTTGATGAATTATTTATAATGTTGTCTGAGCTGGTGATCTCTAAACTGCTTTAATGAAGGACACTTCACTGCATAGTATCATTATGTTGTTCACATAATGCAGTATCTCACGGTCAAACTGTGATACTGCAGTACTGTACTGCATAATTAACAACTCACCTGCAGATGGAGTTGTGGCAGGCTGCAGGTATCCATGGAATGCTTCTGTTTTGTTAATGCACACATGACATGATGGAAGTTAGAAGCAGTTTATCGCTTGCTGCTGTTCAGCAAGTATTTGTGTCACAAAATGGCTTTTCTATCAACAATCCTTCATATTGATCATTTTCTAAATGAATGTATCTTTTCCTAAACTTGACCTAATGTGTTTCCTTGTTGGGAATGTCAGAATTATGATACCTGGAGGAATCAGTCCAGCAGATCGGGTTAACATTGCTGTAAATACAAGTGTAGTTATATGGAAAACTTCCCTTCAATCTGGTGGGGATTACAAGCTATGTTGTGGACTGGACTCAACATGGCACCAAAGCCATCAATGTTGGTGCTCTAAGATAGTAGAAAAGAGATTCGCCTGTCATATTCAAATGAATAAAGAGGGAGAGAGAAAAGAGGGGACGATTTATTCATTCAAAAGGAAACTGCAGCCAAGTCACATCAGTCACAAAACAAACGAGGTTGGTATGAAAACCAAACTACAATAATAAATCAAATATAAAATATAAATATATAAAATCATAGCTGAGAGAATAGAGATGAAAAGTGGGAGCCAGTCACTATCAGAAAAGGATTTATTGCCAAGTTGGTAACACAAGGAATTTGCCTTGGTTGTTGGTGCATACATAAACATATTAAACATGAATATGAAATAAACACAGAAACAAATATGTACAATATAACATTAAGAAGTTTAACATGAAGAAAAAAAAGAGACTACACATTTAACATGTAGACAGTGCCCAGTACTTAATTGTAGCCTACATTGGTAGTGCCAATGTAAATAGATGTATACATGTCCATGCATGTCAAAATAGAATTAGCTGTTATTTTAATTGATGCTAACCAGTGGATGTATGTTATGTATGTATATAGTTATTAGACTTAACTCACAAAAGGGGTTCTAATTAAATATGTTATTGAGTTGCATTATGGGAAGTGTTTTTGGCGCTTGCCCCACATAGGGAATAAAAAGTAGAATATCTCGGGCTTGGCTGCTTCAATCTTGACCATTTATCTTTTTTACAGACATTGTATATAAAGGAAATTAAAAATGAATATATAGTTATTCGGTTGCAGATTTGTGTTGGCAGATTTATAGATAGAACATTGAAATTGTTCGGGATAGGACCCTGCTCGGTTCGGGTCAACTCGATCCGAAACAGGTCAATAATCCGGAAATGTAGTTTTGTGTAGTCAAATGAAAAAATGCCGTCATCATACATGGGCAGCCTATGGGCGATCCAGTTGGAGTATAGAGAAACTGAACCCGGGCAGAGGACATGACTTCTCGCTGCAAAATGTCACTGTGGACACACAAGCCGGTGGCTGTGTAACTAACGTTGGTAGCAGAGCCGACACTGTAGCCTGCTAACATTAGCAGTGACTGGTGTTGCATACAAGAGCAGAGCCTGTGAATAATGGGAACCAGAGGTGGAGGTACAGGCAACACTGGAGCCGCTGTGTAGCTCACACAGAGATGTGCTGTGAATGTAACACCGAAGGAAATACAAGGGTGGCTCGAATAGCAAACGTTAGCTAGCCGGCCAATGCTGCAGCTTGATGTGAGCTTTATTTCCTTTCACGGTGCAAGCCCTACCGACTCGTTGAGAACGGCATGTGAGAGGTGAGTGAGACTGGACACAGCTGCTAACGTGTGTCAATGGCTTCGACCAGGACTGCTCATGAATGAGAAAAAACGTCACCGCTGCTGCTCGGCGTTAGCCAGCTAGCTAGCTAACAGCACGGTTTATCTTGCCATTAAAAACTCTTCATGCCTCAATGCGCAGAAATCATTGTAGAGAGGATAAACATCGGCTATGCCCCTGCTCCATTTAACGTCCACTGTGTGGAGTGTGCGTTCTGTTTTCATTTAGCTAACGTATAGCCGATAGTTTGGTGTCAGATAGCTTCAAAGAAGAATGTAGCTATAGCGTATCAGCTCGGTTTCATCTCAACAGACAAGACAGCTGCACCGCTCGTGACCTGCTGTTTGCAATGTGGACATTTGCATCAGCTGAAAGTTAATAGTATGTAGTGTTAGCAATGTAAGAGGCCTCGCCGGCCAGTCCTCATTGCCTTTCTACAGTGTAGTCATGTGAAGCATTATCCTGATAGTAACGTTACGCTGCCTGATGCGTCGGTAGGTGCCTGCTGCAGGCTCCTCTGGATCATCCTACCAGTCAGTTCCACGTTGTCTGACGGAAGGAGGAGGCGGTTAAGGAAGAATAGAGTTTGAGCTGGTAACATTTGTGAGAAGAGCAACAGTTCCCTCCCTCTGCCCATCCTCCCTTTCTGTTCAGTCAGCAAAGCTTAACTTACTACAGTCGAAAGGCAGGCATGACAGATCTGTAGGCTGCTCCGAGTTCAGGTAACGTTACGGTTAGTTTGATACTTTATATTCCTTATTTCTGGGGTTTACTTGTTTGGCTCATAATATTTACAGACGTATGGTTTTCATATGTCCCTTACACTTCTTTAAAGTACCCTGACTGTGTCTGACTCTTTTCCTTTCCCTCATATTTTTACGTTTCTACTTTAATTGATCCCTTGTTGTTGCCTAACGTTACTGCATGTACTGCTTTTTGTTTTCCAGATAACAACTGTACCTTAGATTGGCAGTGGGGTTCAACGTGTTCATGTTGCTACTTTCTTTATCAAGATGACCATTTAAGTTTATCAATTCTTTCAAAGCACAGTAGTAAAATATACAGTCATTATATTCAACTAGCTAAAACATATACATTATAATGCAAAAGTCCTGCAATCAACCTTACCTTCATGAATGTTCACTTTTTGTTAAAACTATTTTAGAGAGGTGTTGATTGAACTGTATGGTCATTTTCCAGCAAGGCCGAGATCCTTTGCGTGGCACTGGCACCTCATTGGCAAGCATGTGGCAGGCGTTCAGTGGCAGGTTTCGGGACAGTGGCAAGCAGGTGGCCCTCATTCAGCACCTACAGAGGATCAGCAGAGCTGTGCAGCACCACAGTGGCAATCTGTCGCAAATTTCCTGGTAAACCCACAGGAGACTAGTGTGCGCATGGTTGTCACAACAGGTCAGATCGAGAAAATGTATCTTGTGTATCAAATCGGTTTAGCCTGGTACACCAGACCATATGGTTGAAACTGGAAATCAACCCAACGCTTAGCACCCATGTGTCAGTAGTCAACAATGCTATATACCGGATTGTGTTCCCTAAACCGAAACTAACCGAAACTGCCAAAATAATTAATTAGCTTGGTGTAAAAATAGGTTTCTCGTGAACAGTCTCCTGAGTGAAAGTGCTTTTCTTTATACTACTACCAGCTGGGGTGCTGGTTGTGAGGATTTTATCCCAGCACCATACATCCGGCAAGCCAGACTACTCTGCTGCTGATGCTGCTGCTTACATGTCACGAAAAGGAGGATTTGTAGCTGATATAAATTACTATAAACGTAACTATTAGTAAAGAGTGTTTCTTTTTAATTCTAAGTGGGCAAAATCATTACCTCCTTGGGGGAAGTAATTACAGCTTTAGTGCGTAACTTTCTGACATTGAACGTCCGTTACATTGAAGCCATTGCCAAATGAGTTGCTAATCAGCTCCACACAACTCTCTCTGGATTTCTCAGTATGACTATGTTCAGAAGATTGTGGCTTCCGGTGACTATCCCACGCAGAAAATCGAGTGAAGATAATAACCTCTTCTGAAAAGTCCATGTTTTTTAAATCCTCCATCTCCTCCTGCTAGCAATTGTGTCGAGGAGGGGTGGGGCCGGTGCGCGATGACGGAAGGCTTGTATTATGTGGACATGCCAACAGTTTTGTTGTCATTACTTAGAATTCCTCATGGGGCTGACATAAACTACGCACTATAGCTTTAAATAAAAAAAACAACAAAGTAGACAACAAAAAAACCTAAAACTGACTAACAGCTGACCTGTCGTGGCAAAAAACACTTGCACTTTTTTCCTGTGGGTTTTCCCTGGAAATTTGGCCCCACCCATAAGGTCATAGTAATATGGAGATAAACAGATCTGACATGTCAGTAGCTTGTTGAGCAGGTAAGCACAGCAAAAGATCCGTTACTAATCAAAGCGCTTGCCCCTTGTGGTCAAACTTCCATCCTTACAAGATTATTGCAGGCCTATATTTATCAGCAGTAATTGGTTTAGGCTTTTCTAATGCAGAGGAGCTCCTGTGGGGAGGAGTCCATGTGACCTTCATTCTTCATGGCTGGACTATGGCTGGACGATTTTGGCTAAAATCATAATCGCGATTAATCGAACAAGTTACCTCGATTAGGATTATTGAACGATTATTTAAAAAAAAATAAAAGAAATTCTTATACTGTAAATATGTTCACGGTTATTTTTACGCGGCGGCCGTAATATGTTTTAAGGGGAAAGTACATTAACACACAGTGGGCGGCCGCGGAAATATTAATAGGATTAAAAGACCGAAATAACCGACTTGGTAAAATTACGTCAGTTATAGGCCCTGAATTATTTTTCGATTAATCATCCAGCCCTATCCTTCACTCAATCACTCAAAGAAAACCCTTACTGTCACATACACACTGTTGACACTCGTGTTGTCCTATTTTTCTTTGACTGGAGAGCTCTGTGGAAGCATTTTACCATTTGTACTAGAGCTATGATTCACGATATTGGAGGGAATGATCGTTTTTGTATCATTATTTTCATTTTCATTGAAAATGATTAAC
The DNA here is from genome assembly GCA_023566125.1 of Zingel zingel. NCBI lineage: Eukaryota > Metazoa > Chordata > Actinopteri > Perciformes > Percidae > Zingel > Zingel zingel. The sequence goes on from CM042330.1 coordinate 30,493,975, forward strand.
ATTGAAAGAAATTAAAATTATTATAGTGTGATTTTATTTTTTATTTATTTATTTATTTTTTTGCGAGGATCTGTACCAAACAAAGATTTTTTTTTTTCTTTATTCTGTAGGATAAGATTTGTAGGCCGGGATGTCTCTGCAGCACCACAATACAATGCTTATTTTCAGGTTCATAATTGTATTTTGAGGTTGTACCAGAATAGGTTTACATGGTTTAATTTTCAAAAAACACCATGTTTTTGTTGTACTGCACATTCCTGCAGCTCCTCTTTTCACCCTGTGTTCAGGTCTCTGTTTAAGCTACAGAGCGAGACCTCTCACTGCTGTAACATCTTTGTTGGCAGTCGCACATGCGCAGTAGCTAGGTAAGATCACATCATCTAGGTGGCTGTTTGTTTCTACAACTTCAGTAGTACAAGGCAGAAGTGGAATGTCCTGGATATATACTAGTTAGGCACTAAATAGAGAGCCAGTTTAAAGGGTCAGTTCAGCCAAATTGCAAACCAAGGTTTTGGCATCTACTCTTTCAGGCAACTCAGATTTTAGATATAAATTTCTGAGATGTTTGTCTCTTCCCTAGTCCAATGATTCAGCTTTGAATGTTTGTATGTGTATAGTGTAGTCCTAGTTCTTTAGGGGGTGGATTAAGGTTGCTTTCACACCTGAGCAGTTTGGTCCATTTTAACCGAACCCTGAAGGGTTTGGTCGGATAGTCCGCTTGGTTTGGGGAAGGATGAAAGCTCATTTGAACTCCAAACAACTGAACTCTGGTCGGGGTGAAAACGGGGGCCTCCGTTCGCTTCCAAGTGCTTTATAGTTCGGTTAACTTTAGGTGAGAACGTGATTCAACCCAAATACAGGAAGTAACCCAAAAACAGCATTTTCAAGGCTAAAGTTTCAACCTTGCACACAATTTAACGACTTTAATATGTCATACATAAGAACGTAATAATATCGTGGGTGCTTTTGAGGACAGTGAGTTCTTTTTTCTTCAATTTTACAGAAATGTACAGTGCATGTCTGTATGGGGCTTCTGTTTCTGCTTATTTAAAGTTCAAATGAGCTGCATTCATTCTGCTGACAATTTGTTCTCCTGCTCTGTTTTCAGGATGTTTGCTGAAGGGTAATATCCAAGGAGTCACATTCCCTCAACCCAAAGTGACCCCCCCCCCTCCCTTTTTTTTACTACCATCTGCACTTTTGTAACTTCCTCTTGCTTGACTTTGTGTGACCTGTCTTAGGTCCTTTCTGTATGGGATTTCATGGAATGCATGCATTTCACAGTAGGATCATGTGAATTAATTTTAAATTGGACACTCCTCCTCCTGACACCCTCCTGACAAAAAAAATAGGATGAGTCAAATTTGAAGAAATTACAATGTGATCGGATATCAACTTCCTGCCCATCTGAGATTGCCACCTCAGTCTGTAAGATTCTCCCTCTGGTTCCAACACTTGTTCCCTACCTGCAGCCTTTTCCACGACCCCATCCCTTTTCTAGTGTCATTGGGCCATGGTTCGCAAGAAAGGTTCTCTTATACTATGTGGTGCTTTCCTATTTGTCGCCTGGAATGCTTTGCTTCTACTTTATCTTTGGGGTCGTCCTCCCATTGGCCGCCTTGGAGAAGGTGGTGGAGCGGAACCAGGAGGACAGGAGGAGTGGGGCGTGGGCAGAGGGAAAGGAGGCCGGGTCAACCTGGCTGGGGAGGTGATCCGGCTGGCAGAAGAGGTCGAAGTTCAGCTTGAGACCCAGAAAAAGCTACTGAAGCAGATTGAAAGTCACAGGGCAGTGTGGGCTCGGCAGAAAGACGTCGGGAAAAGAGAAACGGAGAATACAAAAGATGTTAAACAAGAGGTTGTCCTCCAGCCACAGAAGCCTCCGCTTCCTCCAAAAGAGAGTGTGGATGATCGGGACCAAACTCAAATAAAACCTACCCAGAAGCCTGTTCATACAGTAGCCTCAGACTCCAAGTTAGAACAGCACCAGGACATTGAAAAAAAGGAAGAGATTGGTGAGAACAATAAACTGGCGACTTCGGCTGCCAGCCCAGATGTCATCATTCCCATCCTAGTTATTGCTTGCGACAGAGTGACGGTAAAACGGAGCCTCGACAGACTGATACAATACCGCCCTTCTCCAGAACAATTTCCAATTATTGTCAGCCAAGACTGTGGCCACGCCGAGACAGCTCGTGTGATCAGCTCTTATGGCGATCAAGTGAGGCATATAAGACAACCGGACCTGTCGGACATCAGAGTTCGGCCAGAGCACAGGAAGTTCCAGGGCTACTACAAAATTGCCCGACATTACCACTGGGCACTCAACCAAGTGTTCTACACGTTCTCCCAGTCTACTGTGGTCATAGTGGAGGATGACCTGGAGGTGAGTCCTCTCATAACATAACCGTGCATTACAGTAGGCATTGTCAATGTGGCATTTTGCTTTTATTGGGTCGTTTGAGGGTAAAGACACCGGAGAGGTCTGTATAGTGTGTCCAGTGGTTGATACAGGCAACGGCTATAGCTGTGAACGCAGCAGTGCAGTCTTTGTACAGTTTATCTGTCGTTATAATAAATGCTACTACTCCTCAGACCCAAGCCAAGTTTTGTCTCGCTATGGCAGGGTTTACATTTTTATGATGTAAATTGAGGATGCAAAAGCAGTATCGGCTCCAAATATTGGCTCAGTTGGTCATCGGTTAAGGCTGATGGGAAAAAAAAAATCGGTATCGGTCAATCTCTAGTAGTGAAGTAGGTCTATTTCAGCAAACCGCCAAAGGCGGCTGACATAATGTATTTTATTCGCTAACATAGATTTTACTTGCATTTGGTGTGGGGGGTACTAATTTTGGACCCTGGTGGTAAGACAGCTGTAGTTTCCACATCATAAATATATAAATATTCGCTTGCTAAACCTACCGTTTAGATACATTTTTGTTGGTGCAAAGCTTGTATCATTTCTCAAAATTAGGAGGGTGTTGATTTCAGAAGTAAATGGGGCAAGGACTGCAATGAATGGGCACTTCCGGCCGCAGGAGAGTATCACTCACCTTGTCACATCCTGGGCGTCAGGCCTTTTATGTTGGCGTCTTGGGCGGAGAGTTGCTGACAATGTTGAAGATATTGTTGCAAGCTGACACCCACATCCACACCTCCCATTCATCTTAGCTTAAAGAGATTGTTAGATGGTACGCTAAGTGTCTCCCTCGTGGTGATATTAATGTCTAGAAGCATTTGAAACCACTGCCCTGAATTATAACAATATTTTTTTCTGAGGCTCCAGTGTCCTCTCAGACCTCTTTCCCATGGAATGAGAGAGTAACTGTCAATTCTACTTAATTCTCCACCTCATTTTAGTGTTAACTTACAAACTACTTCAATCTGCTCACCCTGCTTTTCCCTTCAGTTTTCTTTTCCCCACACACCTACACCGCTGGTCTCTGCGGAGATGGGGGAATCCAGTTTGTAGAGCGGATGTCACTGCTCTCACGCTGGTGTAGCCAGTAGAGATGGGACGTTCGACTCAATTTACTGACTCAAGGCATTCACCCCAAGCTTGGTGAAGCCTCCACCGGGCCCCAGCACCCATAGAGCATGCGCACTGAGCCAGCTATCTTCCAGTTTAGCCCTTCTCTAACTTGAATGGGATAAAAATAATTGAATCATGCAGCTCTTTAAGACTTTTCAAATGTTATCAGACACAATGGATTCAATTCTGATAGGGAAATGAGTCATTTTGAAAGGATTGTGACCAGTGTTGAGGAGTAACGGAATACATGTACCGCCGTTACGTATTCAGAATACAAATTATGAGTAAGTATTCCGTTACACTTACAATTTAAATAGTTGGTATTTAGAATACAGAATTTAGAATTACATGACGATACTTCTCTGTTTCATGAGTTTATTCACTCTCTGAATAAATTAAGGCAACTCCATGCATTTCCCAGAAGCCCCACTATGAAAACGAAAAAAATTGCTATTTGTGTGATAACTGATAGAGGTAGAGATGGAGCCGGAACCGGCACAACAGAGCCAGGGCAGGAATGTGTTTCTATCTTGGAAATTCAAAAAGCATTTCACATTAAAGAAAGAAGGTATAACTGTGCAGTGCAACCTCTGCTTGCCAGCAACCATCCTCCTTTCAGCATCCAAATTACTCCACCTCCAACCTGAAGAAGCATTTTAAAGTAAGTTTTTATTTTTTTATTTTAATTTTTTTAAATTAGCCAAGGGTAGTCGTCTGCTGTTGTTTTACTGGTCACCTTGCTAATTTATAGTTGACGTGCGACTTTACATTCTCCTATGTGCTGAAAGACTGACTAGCCCCGTTTGACATGCTAGCTAACGTTAGCTAAAATTAGCTCGTGGTAGTTAGATTTTTGTAGTATGCAGTTCGGGACTACAAACATAAAAATCTATTTGCTTGTTCAAGTACACATTCAGCCAGTTGAAACAGAAGAACACACCAGAATAGGCTTGTTTAGTAAGCAGGATTTGATGGCCGCATTCCTACACTTATAAAATGCAATTCAATGTGGAAATAATCCAAGTATTCAGAATACGTTACTCAGATTGAGTAACGTAACGGTATACGTGACAAATGACATTTTTGGGCATGTTACGTTTTGAAAGTATCCTTCCCAACACTGATTGTGACCATAGACTGTAAATTAGTTGACAGAGCATGTGTGACGTCACCCATTGGTTTGTGGAGATCTGCTATGAGTCGTTGAGTTTGCCATTACAGGCGCAGCCATCCTGGTTGCTGATGTGACGATTTTAGACGTGAGGGAGGAGCTGCTTACACTCTACGTTACGCACTTTCACTGGCAATCGCATCATAGCCACACCCTAAAACACACCCTGCTTTATCGCCGATGTTAAAATCGAGACCATAATTTAAAAAATGAACATCATTCTGTGTTGCAGATTTGAAACTAGCGATTGAGACCATAAACTCATTATGAAAATGTTTACTGATGTAATAAATCAAGTGAGAAGTGGGTCACTTTCTCATTGACTTTTACAGAAACTGACCTCCTTTTGCAACTGTACGTGTTGCCCCCTGCTGGAATTCAGATAGAATGCAGGTTTAAGACACTTCCGCATTTGCAGCACTTCGCCGAACCGGATGCGTTGTCCATTAATATTAAGTCTGTGGTTGTGGCGCTCCGTTTTCCAGCTGCTCCTTTCCCCATGCTTGTGTGCCGTTAGAAAAATGCCTTGTGGGCCCCTGTCGGACAAGGAAGTTGTCAATTACCACTATGTCAAATTGACTTCAGAGCCCACTGTTCTGGGGGTGAGTATCAAGCCATCCAGTCAATCACTCACTTGCACCCACTGAATCAAAAAGTTCCACCCATCCCCAGTTCCCGCTGATTAATACGACTAAATCTCTCTCTCTCTCTAACAGACACACTCAGGGCAGGGAGCGGCTATAGCTTTACTGTTAACTTCATACTCACCGACGCACACTAGGGATGCAGGGATTGCAAATTTCTTAGCCAATACCGATTTTCTATTTGGCTAATGTTTGTTTTCTTTTGCGCCAGTTAAACCAATGAATCTCATTATAAAAAAAATATTAAACCATCTTCATCACACTAACTGAATGAGCAGAAATTCAATCAAACCAATTTATAAACAGTTTGCGCACCATTAGCTGTCTGCTTCCAGCCGGTAAGCTAACATTACCCTGTGTCTTTAGCTGCATGCTGCCAGCCGGTAAGCTAACATTACCCTGTGTCTTTAGCTGCATGCTGCCAGCCGGTAAGCTAATGTTACCCTGTGTCTTTAGCTGCATGCTGCCTGCCGGTAAGCTTACATTACCCTGTTTTTTTTTTTTTAGCTGCGTGCTGCCAGCTGGTAAGCTAAGCTGTATGCGGATAATTTATTCATCTTCTCGAATGCTGTGGTTACAGTGTTTCCGCTGTTGATTGGCAAGTGGCGGCCCGCCACGGTTAAATTTCTCCCGCCACCGTATCAGAAATGTACAAGAAGCCGTCTATCAGTGATTGTTAGTGCATATGTCGGAGAATAGCGCAGACACATGCTTCACACCGCAAGTGGGCACGCGCGCCACTCAGAGAAAAGGGCGAAAGTTAAAAAAGAGACAGGCTGTCCGGAGGACCTAGTTGAGATGGAATGTGTATCCTCAACTGTAAGTCGTATAACTTATGTTGTCAGTTCATTTAAGCCTGTATTTGTCTATAGTTCTTATCTGGTGATTGATTTCCATAACTACTAAAACTGCCGTGAGCCCACCAGATTCCAAAATAATCTCTCATGATAAATACCCAATTGCGATATTAATGCATGTCTTGTCTAAGGATATTTTTAGAACGTAATAACACCGAAATGTACATTTTAACGAGTTAAATTATACTTTTGAATAGTAGGCTAGCCCAATACGTGTTTCAATAATTCATATCATGGCATAGTAAACCGTGATTATTTAATAAATTCATATCCTGAAATATATGGTGTGGAAATTCATTCAACTTAACTCACAGCCAAATAACAATTAAAAGTACGTTATTTGAACATTTATAACCTAAGCTAACCTGGCACTGCCTCCGTTTTGGTGTCTGCTGTGGTGCGCAGCGCTGTTCGGACCGAGCACCGCTGCCCTTTTTCTCTCCATAACTCCACTCTCAGCTCCTCTGCCAGTTGCTACACAAACCTCCTCCAGGACATTTTACTGCTGGTGCACTCCTCGGAGAGGATGTGTGCAATGATTCCAGCCAGTTCAAGGACGTATAAAGTTATATGAACATGTAGACAGCCAGCGGCCATCTACGTGTAGCCTACCGCGCCTTTCACAAAGCGAGCGCTCGGTGCTTGCCTTCTGAGTCCATCCACACCGTAGTAGGCCTAGCCTACGTTACAGACTGGCTTTGCCTTCGGCCCATCGGTGATGTCCTCTCTTAATACATGTGGTACCCACACTTATTACTCAAGACCGCTAGTTACATTTCTCTGACAGAGACTATGATAGTTACTAAGTTACCAAGATGCATCTTCAACCACGCGAAAGATTAAAAACAATACCGTGAAAATCTGAGCGGTCATGTGTATGGCCAAAATAGGTAAAAGTGATTCTATTTACTTTGCCTTTTGTGTAATGTATAAAAACTATTTTTAAATGAAAATACAGACTCTTTTAGGAAAACCCAGGTACCAGCAGGATTATATTTGTTTATTCAGCAAAGATATTACACATATAAATTTTAAAACGGTCTAAATGACAGTCATGGCCATTCTAGTGTTAAGGAACAGGCTGCAGGGGGACCATCTAGCAGCATCAATGCGCCACTTCTTTTTTTGTATTCCCCTATAACCGAGCCTTGGAGTTATTTTTCCAAAAGAAACATTAAATGCACACAGCAAGGCTGCCAACTTTTCCACTGAGGCAAAGATGCAATTAGTTTAATTATGAATGGTTTCATTCTATACTTTGGGTTTTGGTTTCCCTATGAAGAATTTCTTGTAAAATTCATTTTGTAGACCTGTTCCTCCAAAAATACAGTTAAATCAAAAATTAAAATGAAAGTATGCCTCATTGTGTGTGAATAGAGGTGAATAAATATATTTTTGTGTTGCAACAAAGTGTCAGTTCTGTTTAATACGTAAAACATTTGGCGCCGGGACTGGAGGGTTGGGGTGTCCGACAGACCTGCCCCTACTGCTAAAAAAAATCCTAAAGGAAACACTGGGTTAACATGGGCTGAGTCATTCTGTTGGTCTGTGCTCTCTTAGAGTTAGATGGGTTTGAATTTTGAAATTGACTTGTGATTTATTTATTTGCACAAATTTTTCATGTTTGGTCTGAAAAGCCTTTAAAAGTTAGTAGAAACATCTGTATCCACACACTGACACTATAATATTTAATTGTTTGTTCCATTCCATTAGATCATTGCAGCAGTTTGATGTTTTACATTAAGTGAAAGATTAAAACAAGACCCCTTGCTTTTATGACTGCACCATTCCATCAGATGGAAAGAGTGCTAATTGCACATGCATTCATTTGTGCACAGAATCCAGGTATATTTGGTAACTTTGGGATCTTCAGCATAATTGAAACAAAGTAAAAGTCTGAGGGTTAAACTGCCTGGAACAGCATGAGTTTGTAATTATGCTCCCACTGGTAGGTCTGGCAGGATTGAAGAGGTTAGATAGCCTTTCTATAGTAAAAGTGTAATTACATGTGGCTTCCATTCAAATGTGGGTTAATGATGGCTGGAGCTGGTCCCACATTTGTCTCACGTATTCATCACTGAAGATGGTCTGTTCAAAATGTACCACAGCAGCTTATTAAGACTTTGTGATACATTTTTCCTCTACCAATACCCTTGCTAGTGTGTCACAAAGCCCAGGCTGGTTCCAGACAGAGCCATTGCACAGAAGTGTGTGTGTGTGTGTGTGTGTGTGTGTGTGTGTGTGTGTGTGTGTGTGTGTGTGTGTGTGTGTGTGTGTGTGTGTGTGTGTGTGTGTGTGTGTGTGTGTGTGTGTGTGTGTGTGTGTGTGTGGATGTGGATCACAGCAGAAACGATTACTGATAGGCCTTTTTGGAGAGAAAGAGAGCAAAGAATATCCGTTAATCTGAATGGACAGCTGTTGAGATTAGTACATGTACTGTATATGATGATTGGATTATACTATATGGGCTGGCACTGAACAGAGAGGTTGACATTGGATTGGTAAAACTCCTTCCAGCTGCTGGTAGTGGATAAAAAACATTGGGTGAACATTTGGCTGGTAATAAGTGCCTCAGCAGCAGGAAAAAAGGTACAGGAAATTCAAAGTAATTTTGACCTCCACCTGCAGTTTGATGGAGAAACGTCCCTGTAAATCAGCAATTATTTTTCCAATGGAATATCTGGGTTTACTTAGACAACTCAGGCACCAACTCTCCCTGTTTGTTTTGGCTAATCGCTCTTTAAATTGACAGAGTTAAAGTTGATTTAACCTCTTCAGCCCTGCTGGACCCACCAGTGGATCCATCCTACAGACTTATGTGCAGCCAATGGTTCAAATGCACAAATTGTAATTTTTGTAGTGTTTCATTAGTGTTTGCCTTTTTGATAGCTGACAGTAGAGAGATGACAGGAAATAGTGGAGAGAGATGGATATGACGTTGCAACTTTTATACAAAGTTAGCATTGTCCAAGATGTCTTTGTCATGACAACTTGACATTAACAAAGACAACAATATCTGTGTTATGACAACGTGTCATTAAACAAGACAATACCCCCTGTCAATATCTTTGTAATGACTTGACATTAACCTAGACAACATAACCTGTCATAATTATGTCATGACAGTCCCAATTATCAAACTTGAATAAACTATTTAGCTTTACATGTTAACATTAAATTAACATTAAGAGGATGTTTTTTACATTAGCTGTCATGAGAGCATTATAATTGTCATGAATATTATTTCTTGACCTCAAGTGAAACAATTTGGACTTGTCATGAAGTTTGATTTCATCATCAAATGCTTATATGACAGTGTCATGAATAATATCCCTGATCTCAAGTAAAGTGGAACCATTTGGACTTTGGACTACCGAGGTGATTTATTGAGTTTTGGACTTGTTGCTAACTATAGTTAGCTGCCATTAGTTTGGTTAGCTATAATGTTACAGCTGTCCAATTAGCTAACTGACTCAGCCCTAGGCTGCAAAAAGCTAAACCCAGAAAGAAAACCATCTCGCTAACGTTAGTGCATTTCCTGTCGTAAACTGGCCTCCTCCGTAAGTCTCGGAGGCTGTTTTTAGTCCAGGTCTGGAGACACCGACTCAGCTGAAGCGCTAGCATCCATCCATCCATCTTCGTCCGCTTATCCGGTATCGGGTTGTGGGGGTAGCCGCTCCAGCAGGGGACCCCAAACTTCCCTTTCCCGAGCCACATTAACCAGCTCCGACTGGGGGATCCCGAGGCGTTCCCAGGCCAGGTTGGAGATATAATCCCTCCACCTAGTCCTAGGTCTTCCCCGAGGCCTCCTCCCAGCTGGACATGCCTGGAACACCTCCCTAGGGAGGCGCCCAGGGGGCATCCTTACCAGATGCCCGAACCACCTCAACTGTCTCCTTTCGACGCGAAGGAGCAGCGGCTCTACTCCGAGCTCCTCACGGATGACTGAGCTTCTCACCCTATCTCTAAAGGAGACGCCAGCCACCCTCCTGAGGAAACCCATTTTGGCCGCTTGTACCCTGGATCTTGTTCTTTCGGTCATGACCCAGCCTTCATGACCATAGGTGAGGGTAGGAACAAAAACTGACCGGTAGATTGAGAGCTTTGCCTTCTGGCTCAGCTCTCTGTTCGTCACAATGGTGCGATAAATTGAATGTAATACCGCACCCGCTGCGCCGATTCTCCGACCAATCTCCCGCTTCATTGTCCCCTCACTCGCGAACAAGACCCGAGGTACTTGAACGCCTTCACTTGGGGTAAGGACTCATTCCCTACCTGGAGAAGGCACTCAATCGGTTTCCTGCTGAGAACCATGGCCTCCGATTTAGAGGTGCTGATCCTCATCCCAGCCGCTTCACACTCTGCTGCGAACCGATCCAGTGAGTGCTGAAGGTCACAGGCCGATGATGCCATCACGACCACATCATCTGCAAAGAGCAGCGATGAGATCCCCAGCCCACCAAACTACAACCCCTCTCCACCCCTACTACGCCTCGATATCCTGTCCATAAATACTACAAACAGGATTGGTGACAAAGCGCAGCCCTGACAGAGGCCAACTCTCACTTGAAACAAGTCCGACTTACTCACCCCTTACTCCCGCAGCACCTCCCACAGTATCTCCCGGGGGACTCGGTCATACGCCTTCTCCAGATCCACAAAGCACATGTAGACCGGTTGGGCATACTCCCAGGCTCCCTCCAAGATCCTTGCGAGAGTAAAGAGCTGGTCCGCTGTTCCACGACCAGGACGGAATCCGCATTGTTCCTCTTCAACCTGAGGTTTGACTCTCGACTGAACCCTCCTTTCCAGCACCTTGGAGTAGACTTTACCGGGGAGGCTGATAAGTGTGATACCCTTGTAATTGGCACACACCCTCTGGTCCCCCTTTTTGAAAAGGGGAACCACCACCCCGGTCTGCCACTCCTTAGGCACCGTCCCAGACTTCCACGCAATGTTGAAGAGGCGTGTCAACCAAGACAACCCCTCCACACCCAGAGCTTTAAGCATTTCTGGACTGATCTCATCAATCCCGGGGGCTTTGCCACTGTGGAGTTGTTTAACTAACTCAGCAACTTCCACCAGGGAAATTGTTGACAATCCCCCATCATCCTCCAGCTCTACCTCTACCATAGAGGGCGTATTAGTCGGATTTAGGAGTTCCTCAAAGTGCTTCTTCCACCACCCTATTACCTCCTCTGTTGAGGTCAACAGCGTCCCCTCCTTACTGTACACAGCTTGGATGATTCCCCGCTTCCCCCTCCTGAGGTGGCGAACGGTTTTCCAGAAGCACCTTTGTGCCGACCGAAAGTCTTTCTTCATGTTTTCTCCGAACTTCTCCCACACCCGCTGCTTTGCCTCTTTCACGGCATAGGCTGCAGCCCTTCGGTACCTTGCAACTGCCTCCGGAGTTCTCCGGGATAACATATCCCGGAAAGACTCTTCCTTCAGTCGGATGGCTTCCCTGACCACCGCTGTCCACCACGGTGATCGTGGGTTACCGCCCCTTGAGGCACCTAAAACCCTAAGATCACAGCTCCCTGCCGCAGCTTCAGCAATGGAGACTTTGAACATTGTCCACTCGGGTTCAATGCCGCCACCCTCCACAGGGATGCGCGAAAAGCTCCGCCAGAGGTGTGAATTGAAAGTCTGTCGGACAGGGGCCTCCTCCAGATGTTCCCAATTTACCCGCACTACCCGTTTGGGCTTACCAGGTCTGTCCAGAGTCTTCCCCTGACCCAACTCACCACCAGATGGTGATTGGTTGACAGCTCCGCCCCTTTCTTCACCCGAGTGTCCAAAACATACGGCCTCAGATCAGATGAAACGATTATAAAATCGATCATTGACCTTTTGGCCTAGGGTGCTCTGGTACAAAGTACACTTATGAGCATCCCTATGTTCGAACATGGTGTTCGTTATAGACAATCCATGACTAGCACAGAAGTCCAACAACAAACAACCACTCTGGTTTAGATCAGGGAGTCCGTTCTTCCCAATCACGCCTCTCCATGTGTCTCCATCATTGCCCACGTGCGCGTTGAAGTCCCCCAGCAGAACGATGGAGTCTCCCACTTGAACCCCATACAGGACTCCACTCAAGGTCTCCAAGAAGGCCGAATACTCCAAACTCTTGTTTGGTGCATATGCACAAACAAGAGTCAGAGTTTTCCCCCCCACGACCCGCAGGTGTAGGGAGGCGACCCTCTCGTCCACCGGGGTAAACTCCAACGTAGCGGCGCTCTGCTGGGGGCTTGTGAGTATCCCCACACCCGCCCGGCGCCTCACACCCTGGGCAACTCCGGAGAAGAAAAGAGTCCAACCCCTATCCAGGAGTATGGTTCCAGAACCGAGACTGTGCGTAGAGGTAAGCCCCACCAGATCTAACCGGTAGCGCTCCACCTCCCAAACAAGTTCCGGCTCCTTCCCCCACAGAGAGGTGACATTCCATGTCCCCAGAGCCAGCGTCTGCTGCCCGGGTCTGGTCGAGGCCCCTGACCTTCACTGCCACCCGTGTGACAGCGCACCCGACCCCAGCGGTTCCTCCCAAAGGTGGTGGGCCCATGGGCTGGAGAGATGGATGCCACGTAGCTTTTTCGGGCTGTGCCCGGCCGGGCTCCGTGGCAAACCCGGCCACCAGACGCTCGCTGACGAGCCCTCCGTCTGGGCCTGGCTCCAGACGGGGGCCCCGGGCTTCCTCCGGGCAGGGTCACTCCATCTCTACCTCGGTCACTCATAGGGTTTTTGAACCATTCTTTGTCTGGCCCCTCAAGCGCTAGCATGGCGGAATTAATTGAATCTGATTGAATCGCTCTGAAGCTGCCTGGTGGAAACCCAGCTTTACGCACATTCAGCACTATTGGCAGCTGTAACCGCTAATCAATATCTGCGACAAGTCCCTCCCTACTCGTTGCCTTCGTTGGTTTGATGTGTTAGGTTTAGGCTTTAGGAATGTGATTGGTTAGGGTAATAATACCAATAATACCAATCAGCTGGCCAATCGGAGGCAGAGTAGGGCGTGACATGTCTTCACCATCAAATTTGCTCGGCATTAGCCATTAACGGAGCTTTTGGTGTCAGTGACTATGGCTAGATGGATGGGACCAAACACAGCGGGGACCAGTTTTTCGACTGAGAATGCACTACCGAGAGATTTTTCTTTCCGGGTCTGGCTCTTAGCAGCTCTGGGCTGAGTTAGCTAATTTAACAACTGTACAGCTAACTCAATTCACTAGCTAACTGCAGCTAACTACAGTTAGCGATTACTTCAGTAAGCTGCCATAAGCTAGTTTTAGCAACAAGAAAGGTTAGCCTAAAGCTAACGTTATCTGTTAAAAATTCATTAAATCACCTAGGTACTGCATTCACTGTCATAAAACTGGTCTCATAACTTTTAAGACCTCTTAATGACAAGTCCAAATGGTTCCACTTTACTTGAGGTCAAGGATATTACAAGGATACTGTACTTCAGCCCTCCCTTTCCAAGCATGAGAGTAGAAGTGGTAAAAGTAGCATTGTGACTCCTCACAACTGGTGTCTAGTTGATGCCATTTGTCACATTTCTGGTGTCTATGAATTCTTAGCAGCTCCACTAAAGAGGCATTTCCCCTTTTAAACTTCTTACATTGTTCTATTTTAATAACCATTTGAAGCCCGGAGAAGGTACCATTATATTTCATGAAACAAAAAATGCATACAAATGTATGTAGCAAAACTTAGTTTTACCTTCTCTCCTGCTCCATTAATCATGTCATGACCCCTCAGGTTTCTCTTGTGACCTTTTGGAGGGGCCTGGCCCCTAGGTTGGGAACCACTGGAGTAAACTAAAGTAGCTCCACAGTTGGTGTTAGCAATACATCCGTGTTAATCTAATAATGTTATACATATAATAGTCACAGGAATATTTTTCTGCAGAGTGAATAATTTTACTTATGATACTTTTAGTACATTTAGCTGATAATTCTGCTGTACTTCTACTTAAAGGTGTAGTGTGTAGGTTTTAGGGGAATCTGTTGGCAGTAATAATATTAATAACTATGTTTTCATCAGTGTATATTCACCTGGAAATAAGAATCATGTTTTGGTTACCTTTTAAAATGTGCCGTTTAATACATGGCTTCTCTTCCACGGAGTGCGCCATGTTGCACCGCCTTGTTTCTACAGTAGCCCAGTACGGACAAACCAAACACTGGCTCTTCGGAGCGGTTTTTGCGTCGGCCACCGTAGTACTCCTCCGCCCTTGGCACACGTTTCAGTTGATTGCAATCTGCAACCTCGGTGCTAGATGCCACTAAATCCTACACACTATGCCTGGCCCACAATAAGAGTTTCAAATCTTAACAGATGTTGAAAATGGGAGAGCCCGGTTCGTGTAGTGTTTTTACATTATTTTTACAATAACTTTGGGTAGAAAACTCATACAGTTTAAGGGTGCTGAGCAAACGGGGACGATGAATAACTGGATGTACTCTCATCTCCTTCATCTAAAAGGCATGTTTGATGCTTTCATACATCAACACTTTGACTAACGTTAGCTTGGAGAGCTAATATACCTGTTGGGCCACAGACTAAAGAAATGACACCACTCAAACTAGCAGTCAGTTTGACCGGTGGTGACATGTTGCTGTTCCTAATGCTAGATTTGGTTTATTAAAGACACTAGCAAAGCTATTTTTAAACAGTTACGGCTGAAAAACAGAAATAAACAGGTTTGCCTATTTCACCTATCTCCGCAGTTTAAATCAGGAAGTGATTATTGTGTTAGCATGATGTCAGAAGGATTCGGTCTCTTGGCACTTTTACTTAAGTAAAGGAGAGTTGTTTTTAAAGAAAGCAAATTAGTGATTTTGGGCTATAACAATAAAACAGACTTGACTTGTATTTTTATCAGAATAGATGATCCTGGAACTATAGATAAACAAGAGTGCTGATGCTAGTAAGAATAACAGGATTCAGGTTAGCAAGATCTGTTTAGACAGCAAAACAACAAAAGAATGACAAAAGGGTCGAAACCGCAGTTGAGATTTTTCCCTTTGGAACAGTATTTGTACTAGGTCCTAAATAAAAACTGCCGCTGTTTACTTCTCCAAAATTATTTTTTCTATTCTTTGAACATAACAAATCATCAATCTTTAAAGGGTAATTCCAGTTCATCACAGCTTGGGTTTTGTTTCTGAAGTGTTGTCCATAATTTCTATCAGTAGCTTAATAATAACATTGTACTCACCAAGTTAATTGCTAGGAACATGCTAGTCTCGCATTGCCAGACCCTCCTCCACAGCGCTGCGTTTGGAGGGTCTGACTACTGCACACAGCATTCTTGGAATGGAGAAAAACGTGCTTCTGGTTTATTGGTATGTCTTTAAATGTAATGTGCTGACGGATTGTGGCTGAGCTAGACCAGAGCAGAGATGGGGACTTGAGTCTGAGACTCGGACTCAAGTCGCACAAACGGCTTACAGAGACTTGACACAGACTCTAACTTTGAGACTCGTCAATAACCTGTTTTCATGCAATTATTGCTTTTTAAATCTTTTAAAAAAAAAAAAATCATGTATTTCTATTTTCTTTTATTGGCACATATACGTTGGGGAAACGTATGACGAGCTGCGTGTCCCCTGCCCTTTGCCATAATGTGCGCACACTCACATATAAAAAGAAAATGCACTGACGATAGTGACGTCAAGTCCTCCCGGAGTTGTGCCTTTTGTCATTAGTTTAGAGTTCAATAACTTGGTTAAACAGTGGCAGTAAGCGAACAGCTACACGCAAGGTGTGTGGCACCAAGATAAATTATGCCAGATCAACAATGTTGAACTTCTTCAGGCATCTCAAAACGCACCCAGATAGGTCGGTCACTTGCTAATGTGAAAGAGATGTTACATTTGGCATATATCATCACAGGTAACAAGCTAACCATCGCAAAGTTTGTGCTAATGCTGGGAACAGGCAAATTGTATCTTTATATTTGTAGCCATATGATGTGACAGACTTAGGTTAATATTTCACCAGGTCCGAGGGCTAGAGGGCTGTTAAGTAGCAGAAGATTAGACTATACAATGTCCTAAGTTGGAGACCCAATGTAAGTTCTGGATGTAACAAAATTAAGCTAGCTCCATTAAAGCATACTTTTGCTATTTTTCCCATCGCAAGTTCACATCCACTCTTGGCTGCAGTGCCCACATTTTTATTTCAGAAAAAAAACTTATTTCCCCTACAGAACACTACACGTCAGCTTTATGCAGATTTTATCAGTGGCAAGCAAAATAATTTCAAATGTCCATCTACAGGTTTACAATAAGATTTAACAATACAGTGTTGGGGACAGATCATATGGCCATAGACTTGAGACTTGACTTTGACTCATCGCAAGAGACTTGACTTGAACTTGCCCCTCAAAGACTTGAGACTCGACTTGGTCTTCCAAAAAATGACTCGTGAACATCTCTGGACCAGAGAGTATTCGGTTTAATTTGCCACAAACCCTACAGTGTGCCTTGGATTGTTTTTTAAGGAGACTTGGATTTGAGACCAGATTCTACCCATGCAATGAGCCCCTGACTGAGTAACTGATAAATATTTGAAAAAGTAACTATTAAAACAAAATGTAAGAACGGAACATGTTGTGTTACCTTGTAGGGCTATATATATATATATATATATATATATATATATATATATATATATATATATATATATATATAAATATATATATATATAAATAAATTAAATAAATAAATGGAAATTAATTTGGTTATTCTGTAGTATGGAAAATAGTCTTAAAAACTAACATGAAAAAGAATCATGATTGGATCGTGATCCTGCCTGGAAACAAAAATTATACATTATATATATTATAATATTTTATTTTGAATGATTCTTTTGATCATTTGGAACTGTATCTCTGAAGCCGCAGCTCACTACTGTGTATCTCTGTCCCCTCAGGTGGCCCCAGACTTCTTTGAGTATTTCCGAGCCCTGTACCCGATCCTGCGCGCTGACCCCACCCTGTGGTGTGCTTCAGCCTGGAATGATAACGGCAGAGAGGCCTTGGTGGATCCCTCCAAAGCCCAGCTCCTCTACAGAACAGACTTCTTCCCCGGTCTAGGCTGGATGCTGCTGAAGGAGTTATGGGATGAACTGGAGCCCAAATGGCCCTCGGCATTCTGGGACGACTGGATGCGTCAACCGGAGCAACGTAAGGAGCGCTCCTGCATCCGGCCCGAGATCTCCCGGACTATCACCTTTGGCCGCAAAGGCGTCAGTTTAGGTCAATTCTTTGACCAGTACCTTCGCTACATTAAGCTAAACACTGAATTTGTGCCTTTTACCAAACAGGATTTGTCTTATTTGCTAAAAGAGAATTATGATGAAAAGTTTATAAAAGAGATGTACAGCGCCCCACTGGTGAAGATTGAGGACCTTCAACAAGGGGGCAGCTTAAAAGGGCCTGGACCATACCGGGTGCAGTACTCAAGCCGGGACAGTTTTAAAGTCTTTGCTCGAAATCTGGGAGTGATGGACGACTTGAAATCTGGAGTTCCTCGTACAGGTTACAGGGGCGTAGTGGGTTTCCTGTTCCGCGGTCGGAGGGTGGTCCTGGCTCCACCAGAGGGCTGGACACAGTATGACGTCAGCTGGAGCTGAGACACTGGTCCACACTATACTATGGGAATGGTGTTGGAGAGGGGACACAGCCTTACTAAGAGGGACACCCTCTCAGACCAAAGAATATCAGCAGACGCAGTGGTTCATGAAGGAATGAAAGCAGCACCGATGGAGCTGCACATCCATGGGGCATGGAGTGTTGAGCCAGGCCGCTTTGTTAGGGAAGCTTTTAAAAGGTGTTCATTCAGGATCAGCAAGTTCAACGGCCACACAGAATTTACAGAGTGTAAAATTGATTGGAAAAGAAAGTTCCACCCTTAAACACTGTTTCAAAACCGCTATTGGCAATGTGCCTTGCTTTCTGGGCCCATTTTGTTTGGTGTATTTTTTTATTCCTTTGAATAAGTGGCCAAATGTAGACTTAACATCTCATTCAGAAGTTTGTAACAGCGGTAAATGGAGTTTGGTAGCATAAAATAATTTGAATTGTCAACAGAAAGTGATTGTTTCAGTGTCTGGGATAATACACTGGAGGCCAAACACAAGCAGAAAAACAGTGTTATCTATAACCTCTTCGGTAAATCTTTTTTTTACATGTTACAAAGTTTTGGAAATCGATCGAACTCGCCAGATCATGTTACGGTTTAAGTCTATACACTAATCAGAAGCAGGAAAAAATTCTTGGCTTATATGATGTTTTTGGTGGTAAACAGAGTCCTAGCCATGGTAGTTAACATTAAAGATGGAAGAGACATCAACTTTCCAAATGAGAGTGAACTGATCCAGGGCCAGCTAACTCTGTGTCACTGTCCTGCTGTGCTGTCTCCCGGAGCTCTGAGCGACTCATCAGATCTGTTCTGGGAATGATGAAAATACCAGATCATAAGACGCCTATAAGGTGGGGACAAACGATGCCAGGTGGCTGCAAAATAATAATTTTAATTTACATAGAACTTTCCAAAAACAAGTTTATGAAGTGCTTTACAGACATAAACAGAAAAAAACACAAATTAGAATATGTTCAATGCAGCCATGAAATATAAACCTAGATAAGACAATGAATACAAATATTTAGTTTTATGCTTTTATTCATGTATTTATTTTATGAATTAAGTTTTTAAAAGCGGACACTGAGGTAGCTTGTCTAGGCCTCCACTCTCTGTCTCCAGCCTCGTCCCTTGTTTGGACTTTAGTAGAGGAGACCTTTCTAAGTAAATCTTGTTTCGTTGCTTTACACCCACTTGCCCACATTTTTTCCCTAGCTTACAGATCACTTAAATACTATAACACATTTCATGAGCTGCTCATCAGAATCATCTTTATTGGCCAAGTATGTGTACACATACAAGGACATTTGAATTGCTTTGAGTTGCTTTCAATGTACTAGACCTAGACATAAAGTTAGAAACTAGGCTGAACAAAGAGAGGCACAAATAAACAGAACTGTTATACAAGTAGGTGAAAACTCATTGACCAAGTTCATTGATTTGTCCATGTTCCGGGAGATAACAGCAGAACCATGACATGTGATCAGACAGTCCTGAATCCCAGCTACAGCTTCACTAGATCAGAACTCACAGGAGAACTGCTGGACTTCCACAGCGGACTACATTTGTGTTGGGAACTTAGGATATAATAGCCAGAAAATAAAACCACTAAAACCCCCTGACACCCCTGACAATGGAGTTGTTCCTGAACGATAAGCACTGCTGTCCTTAGATCAGTTCACGAACATGGCCTTGAAAGCGGTGTGATGACCATGCACGACACTAAATCAAAGCAGAGAGATGATCTCGCAGTGTTAGGGGGAGACACTACAGGCTAAACTTCACTTTTCAGTTTTTGGGCTATTTTACTAACATGTCTTCTGTCAGACTAGTGGGGGAAAACATCCAAAATATACATTCACCAAAAGTTAGCATTAGACAATGCCTCATTTGCATATTTAAACATAACATTTCATAGAACTTGTAATGCAAAAAAAGGACTGTCTTAATGCAAGTAATCAACTGGGGCAGCTTTCATGCTGATATATTCAGAATTTGGGAATTTGACAATCCATATCTTTTAAAAGCCGTTTTTCTCAGACTGATCCAGAACTCTCCACTTCAGTAGCACTCCCAGACAAGCTTTCCACATGTATTCCTGTCTGTATTCTGAAGGTTTTAACAGAGGGGTTTGTTCACATATCAATTATACAACATTTTATTCCTAAAAATTAGATTTTTTTTTTTATGGCTGTATGTGATTTGTGTGATTAAAAAGATATCCAAAATCCCCTCTGTAAAAACCTTTGACTCTAATAGGTTAACAAAATGAAACGCACATTTTGAACCTGGCTTTGTTTCATTTCCGTTCTGAAAATGTATGCAAATTAGCAAATATTTAACAAGTTGTCTTATTTGCATATAACAACATAACATTTCAGAAAACGTAATGTAAAAAATAATTTCACGCGGATATCCGTTGCTTCAAATATTTATTTTTAGTGTCTCCACTTCGACCTCTGTATGCTTCCAATGCAGTCGGTCAGAGCACAGTTAAAGCTATAGTGCGTAGTTTCTGTCGCCCCCATGAGGAATTCTAAGTAATGACAACACTATCTGCGCATCCATATGATGCAAGCCTTCCCTGATCGTGCACCACACCCACCCCTCCTCCACATAGTTGCTAGTAGCCAAGGAGGACATGGAGGATTAAAAAAACATGGACTCTTCAGAAGAGGTCATTATCTTCACTCGAGCTTCTGCGAGGGAAAGTCACCGAACGACACAATCTTCTGAACATAGTCATACTGAGAAATACAGAGAGTTGTGTGGAGCTGATAGTCTTAATTAGCTTTGTAGCAACTCATTTGGCAATGGCTTGAATGTCAAAAAGTTACACACTAAAGCTTTAAAGGCCCAGTGTTGCTACGTGTTCTGATTGGCCACGCCCTAAAACTGACAGCACTGGTAGAAGCATGCCAAGGCATTTGTGCTCCATCTCCAGCTGCTCTCAGAAGTCCTATTTGTTTTAGTCTTTTTGGTAAAGTAATGCATTGAATGTTTGTGCGTAGCCCAGTTTAAACTCCATCAATGTGATGGGTCTGAACCCATCACACCCATCACGTGGGACTACATCACCGTCTCCAGCTGAGTTAACTTGGTGTCTAAATTTGTAGAAGGAAGTTGTTAATATGAAGGATGAAATAATAATGGTAAGGCTTTTTTGAAATGATTTAACTGTCTTGAACTTGAAGTTTTAATGTTTGCCAAGCTGCAAAGGAGTTGTCTAGTCATTGATTCTATCATTTCCCTGATGATCACTCTGAAGCCCTGACACAGGGCCACATGTATTTAAATGACATCAAGCCATGATTTGGTCAGCTTAGGTTTGTTGAAAAACCACTGATTGTTTGTCTGCCAGTTTTTTAGTTTTTTGTTTTTGTTTCTTAGTTTCTGCAACATGAAGGCTGCGGGGTGGCTCGAGAAATGATTAATCATTGTACTGTAATTAGCTTTGGGAGATGATCCACAAGATTGACTGATTCATGTCTTTATGGTGATGTGTAAAACCACTGCCTGATGTGTTTATAACTTTAATACAGTATAAATAAAATCAACTATTTTGATATGTGACCACATGCTGAAGGACTCTTTGCTTGACTGACAATCTGCTGTTCAGAGAACAATCTCGTCCTGATCCAGTGGCACTTCTACCACCGACTCCAGATTTACTGTGATGGTTTACCCTGATGTAGTCTATATCGACGACCATTCATTTCCGGGATTTTGTTCCGGTCCTGCCAGATGTCCCTCATTTCGGCCAGATGTCCTTCACCTTCCTCTTTCTTTGTGTTGGCATTCTAAACTCTGGTGGATTATGAGGACTATGGTTAACTGTTCCTCAGATCTTTGCAGGGTAAATCCAGACCCCTAGCTAGACTATCTGTCCTAAAACAACTTTTGAACATACACATGTGCCACCAAAACAAGTTCCTTTCTGAGACTATGTAGCAGAGCCACCGTCGCTGCGTCCGAAGCTTAGACCATTGGGATTGGTTTAAAGAAATGGCAATAAACCAGAGCTTCCTCCGCAGTGCTGCAGAGTAAGGTCCCTTCCACAGATGCATTCTGGGATAGGAGGGAGAAAAAAAAACGCTCTGGGTTGTTTGCATTTCTTTAAACCAATCCCAATGGTCTTGGGCAGCGCTAAGCTCCAGACACGTCGACGGTGGCTCTGCTACATAGTCTCAGAAAGGAACTTGTTTTGGTGGAACATTTGCACCCCGCAAAAGATAGTGCCACATACAATATTAATTGAAGTTAACTGTTGACACAACACAGTAACGTGAGCTATTTAAATTAGCTGATACATGGTTAAACCTCATTGGCTCTTACCAGTGTATCTCTGTGCGTACTTAGTCCACAGCAATCCCAACAATCTGTCCCAAAGCGTCCCAGTTAGAGAGGAAATACCCTAAACATATTCTTTGTAAATCATTTCCTGAAAGAACCAAGCAGTCCTGCCTTGTTGCACCATTGACATTTTCTTCAAAACTTGACATTTTCAGCGTGTAGCTTGCTAGTTTGAAGTTTGTTGTTTCCTGAAGCAAACCAAGACAACGGCAACACACAGAGAGAGGAAGGGGAGGGACTCATGTGCCGGATGTCAATTATCCTGGAAATGTACTTATGTTGATCCAGACTATGCTTACAGTAACACAGGTATGCAGGTGAGCAAATTATAACTCTAGTATTCTGTGAACAAGCAACTTTATGGAACAGTAGGTAGGGGAAGTGACGGGTCACAGCTTTTGAAGACCTAAGGGAGAGAGGAAAGGTTCACGTGTGTACCTTCTAGTGTCAGAATCAGAACATGATTTATTGCCAAGTGAGTAACACAAGGAATTTGTCTTGCTGGTTGGTGCATGCATAAACATAAACAAACATACTGAACATTAATATGAAACAAACAAGAAATACCGAAACAAGTATACAATAATACAATTTACAAAATAGCTGTTTAACATAAGAAAAAAGAGGCTGAATAGTGCAGAATGTGCAAAAAAAATGTATGTGCAATGGGCAGGATGAAGGTTAATGCAATGTGTAGTGACTAGGGGTGGGGGGTTAAGAGTCAGTGTCCATGAGGTCAGACACATATTGGCCTCTAGCTTTCCTGTTAAAATATTAACTTGGTAATTGGTTACAGAAACAGTGGAACCTGACCCTACTGAATAGAAAGATAACTGGAACTTACTAATTAAACAAGAACAATTATATTAGAGGCAGCACTGAACATTTTCAGAGCTTCACAGTTCTTTGAGTATCTTATGGAGTCCAAATACTCAATTCAATCGTAAACACAGGAGAGAAAGGTTTAGAGCCCCTGCACTTACATTCAGGGATGTGAAATTTAGTGAGTAGAAATACAAGATTTACTTTACTTTATGAGTTTACTTCCTTGTCTGTCAGGGCAACCAAATCTTTATTTATACAACATTCAAAAAGCATAGTCAGAACATCAAAACAAAACACAAACATACATTATGCTGGGGGGGGGGGGGGAGGGAGGGGGATTGCATTTGCATAACAAATAAATCAGTTCATGAAGATCTTATAGTAGGTAACATTACATAGATTGATTTATTTCTTCTCAGATATAATTTTGACCCCTTTATATTACCCTTGAAATTGTCGGATTATCATATGCAGGTATTATTTTATTGGAGAATGATTCATTAACATAACTTTAGTCCACATAAAGCTACAATTTGGAACAACAGGTACATTCTACACAAAAGGAAATCTCTATTATTAAGATTGGATGGAAAAAGGAGTTTGTGCCATAGTTCATTTAATGGAGGAGATATATTAAGTTGTTCTGATCTTAAAATCAAATATGGATTGCTCTCATAAACAATACTCTGTTGTTGTCAAGGCCATTCTGGTGGCTATGACTACCTGATCAGAGAAATATTAAGATATCCTCCTGTAATATCTACTTCCAATAGCCTACTAGGTTTATAGGTAACCATAACTTCTTAGGTAATAAATGTAACAACAACATATTGAGATCATCAATTACAAATACATGTTTTTCTTTACCTGTTAAAATAAATGTTTTATTTAATAGGTTTTCAAAGGTGGAAGTTATCAAAGTTAGAACTAAGTAGTTCTCTTTTCCCCTGTTACCAAAATGAAAAAAGTTAATTTCAAAACTATTCACGATATTTATCCATGTAATGAGTTCTTAAGAGTGAGGTTTAATTTAAAGTGTAACCAATTGTAATTCTTGTCATGTAGATATTGAATCCCAAGAACATCTTTTCTGTAGTTGGAATATTGTAAAAGTTTTGTGGGACAGAATCCATGAGTGGTTAATTACACAGCATGGGGCACGTTCAATCTCACAACGGTATTTTTTATTTTTTATTGTAGGCTACGATAGTTGTCAAAAAAGTGTTGAGAGCTTTGAGGTAGAGACAATATATACAACAAAACATAACAAATAAAGAAAAATAAAGATACTGGGGGTCTTTCTAGTCAAGTAGGGAATGTAAGCTTAACAAATACAAGAGTCTCTTGGCGTTTTGTTGTCATGCATTGAAGAGATGTAGCAGCTTAAGATCATTTTTCCAACCGTTGATGTGAATCTCAAAACGGTCTGCTACGGTTTCCGTGTTGAACGCTTACAGTCACTGTTTTTTTTTGTTGTTTTTTTTTATTGACAAAAAAATACATATAAAACTCGTAGGGGAAAGAGAATATACATGCGTAATGTGGCCAAATGGCCCTTGAAGCGTTGCCATGCCGGGTACACGCCTTCAAAGGTCTCCCATTGTGTGTGGCAAAACAAGCACATGGCCAAGAAGCCAGCCTACAACAAGGCACGGCTGGCAATCACTGATCACAGCCTCCAGCTGCCTCTCGTTTGCCCTCGTTAGGCCAGGACAAAAGGAGCCACACCAACCAAGGAAGGTTAGTCTGTGTTTGCCACTCAAGCTAGCCACTGCTCTGTGTTCTGCACCCAGAAAGCCCGTAAATCAAGTTGAGGACGACTGGAGCCGAATGATTCATCAATTTCCCCTGGAACTCAAGGTCTCCTGTCCCCTCCTTGCCCAACTACACCGGTGAGCCCCTCTACTGCACCTCGCCTACCCAGCTGAATTCCCCACTTCCTAAACCAGCCCTGCACACTAGCCACGCCATGAGGGAGCTACACCACTGCTTTCTTTATTTTGCTATTCAAAGAAAAATAAAGCACCCACCTTGGTGGGTTTTTCACTGCAATTTGATTCTGGTCCATTCTTGTCCCACCACAGTAGATATAATACAAATGTTGCCAATGTACAAGAAAGAATTACCTAAAACAAAATAAAGGGGGAACTACTTAAAAATACACAAATCAAATGCAAAAGGCTAGAGAGAATTAAATTAAAGGTCCCATGGCATGAGAATTTCACTTTAAGGTTTTTTAACATTAATAAGCGTTTTACCCCAGCCTGCCTATGGTCCCCCAGTGGCTAGAAATGGTGATAGGTGTAAACCGAGCCCTGGGTATCCTGCTCTGCCTTTGAGAAAATGAAAGCTCAGATGGACCGATCTGGAATCTGCCCCTTATGAGGTCATAAGGAGCAAGGTTACCTCCCCTTTCTCTGCTTTGCCCGCCCAGAGAATTTGGCCCACCCATGAGAGAGACATCATGGCTTTCAAATGAGCAACGTGGCAGTTGGTCAATGCCATACCCCTACCCTCCACCTTGCCCCCCCACCCCCTCTCTCCTCCTCAATAACTACAGACACAGAAATGGTTCATACTAAGGAAAGCTCATTGTGGGACTGGTTGTAGTGGCTGTAATTCTGCACCAAGGCTGAATTTTGGGAAAGAGACTTCAGATACAGTATTAGAGGACCACTAAGGTCTATATAAAAGAGACTTCAGATACAGTATTAGGGGACCACTAAGGTCTATATAAAAGAGACTTCAGATACAGTATTAGGGGACCACTAAGGCCTATATAAAAGAGACTTCAGATACAGTATTAGGGGACCACTAAGGCCTATATAAAAGAGACTTCAGACACAGTATTAGGGGACCACTAAGGTCTATATAAAAGAGACTTCAGATACAGTATTAGGGGACCACTAAGGCCTATATAAAAGAGACTTCAGATACAGTATTAGGGGACCACTAAGGTCTATATAAAAGAGACTTCAGATACAGTATTAGGGGACCACTAAGGCCTATATAAAAGCATCCAGAGAGCACCATGTTGTGGGACCTTTAACAGTTAGAGCGGCACACAATGGGAGATTAATCAAAACAGTAGTTTTCAAGATATGTCACTACACATTTTCTTTTGCAATTTTACTAGATTTGATCTTTTTCAGTGAGGAAAAAAATAATTTAAAATCATGTATAAACCAAACAAAGGAAGGCTTAGAACATCTCCATGTACTGCAATGAATGATATTTACCCATCAGAATAATCATATTTGACTAAATCAGATACTGATGAATCTATATTAAAAATCTTTATTATCATCATATAAAAGAGGATGTGTGGTAAATTGAGAGTAGGGACATTATCAATCTTAAGTGACAGCCAATCATGTAGATCGGACCAGAAGCTGTTGGACACAGGGCAAAAAAAGAACATGTGTTCCAGTGTCTCATCAGCCATCTCACAAAATACACAAGGGTCTACTTCAAATTTAAATCTTTTTCTGAGAAAGTCAGCGACCGGATAGACCTTATAAATTATTTTAAAGTGAGTCTCAGAATGGTGCAGAGCGCACCGAGAGAGATTTTGGAGGACACACAAACCACTCACAGCGGATTCCTACAATATTAATAAAGTTTAAGTATTGATCATATATATCGTCTGTGATCTACGTTGCGAGCATGGTTACTAGACGTTTGTTGTTTCGTTGTTAAGTTACTAGCTAGCTAGTAAAGCTGTTTAACTTAGCATTTAACGTTAGCTAACTGCTAACGTTATCTCAAACTTGTAGCTGTTAGGCTACTGAGCTAATGTGCCATGGGAATCATGTAGGCTTAGTGTCTTACTCAAGGAGCTGTATTAATGATCATCTTCTCTCTGTAGAACAATGAAACATTGTGGGACGTGCAGGACCCCGAGCAGAGCTACGATTCTGTCCCAGGTAACATTAGTTAGCTAGGTCAGTAACGTAGCTAGCTATATCTGATAATACACAATGCTAGGGTAATGGTTAAGTTGTACAATGTAGAAGCTGTGCATATAATGTATTCTATCTAAGATTGACACATACATTAGATAATGTTCCATCTGTACACACTGTTTCTTCTTGTATTGCACTGCTGCAAGATGGCAGCAGTTTTGTATATTTTAATGCTGTAAATTTCAACAATATTTAGAATTAATGCATATTGTTACTATTATCCAAAAAATGTACTTTAACTAACACATTTTGCTAAGTGATCATTATTGTTTTTTAGTGATGTGCATGGCTGATGAAGCTCGGGTCCTGGGGGCTGCCATGGACCACCTTGGTAGATTACCCAAGGGAAAAGCAGATGGATCATTTGAGTAAATTCAACATGAAGCCATATTGTACTTTACACATGTAGTCAACATGGAGGTAGGAGTGTGATCAATAATATTCCAGAAATACAGTGCCTTGCGAAAGTATTTGGCCCCCTTGAACTTTTCGACCTTTTGCCACATTTCAGGCTTCAAACATAAAGATATAAAACTGTAATTTTTTGTGAAGAATCAACAACAAGTGGGACAAAATCATGAAGTGGAACGAAATTTATTGGATATTTTAAACTTTTTTAACCGATAAAAAACTGAAAAATTTGGCGTGCAAAATTATTCAGCCCCTTTACTTTCAGTGCAGCAAACTCTCTCCAGAAGTTCAGTGAGGATCTCTGAATGATCCAATGTTGACCTAAATGACTAATGATGAAAAATAGAATCCACCTGTGTGTAATCAAGTCTCCGTATAAATGCTCCTGCTCTGTGATAGTCTCAGAGGTCCGTTTAAAGAGCAGAGAGCATCATGAAGAACAACGAACACACCAGGCAGGTCCCAGATACTGTTGTGGAGAAGTTTAAAGCCGGATTTGGATACAAAAAGATTTACCAAGCTTTAAACATCCCAAGGAGCACTGTGCAAGCGATAATATTGAAATGGAAGGAGTATCAGACCACTGCAAATCTACGAAGACCCGGCTGTCCCTCTAAACTTTCAGCTCATACAAGGAGAAGACTGATCAGAGATGCAGCCAAGAGGCCCATGATCACTCTGGATGAACTGCAGAGATCTACAGCTGATGTGGGAGACACTGTCCATAGGACAACAATCAGTCGTATACTGCACAAATCTGGCCTTTATGGAAGAGTGGCAAGAAGAAAGCCATTTCTTAAAGATATCCATAAAAAGTGTTGTTTAAAGTTTGCCACAAGCCACCTGGGAGACACACCAAACATGTGGAAGAAGGTGCTCTGGTCAGATGAAACCAAAGTCGAAATTTTTGGCAACAATGCAAAACGTTATGTTTGGCGTAAAAGCAACACAGCTAATCACCCTGAACACACCATCCCCACTGTCAAACATGGTGGTGGCAGCATCATGGTTTGGGCCTGCTTTTCTTCAGCAGGGACAGGGAAGATGGTTCAAATTGATGGAGCCAAATACAGGACCATTCTGGAAGAAAACCTGATGGATTCTGCAAAAGACCTGAGACTGGGACGGAGATTTGTCTTCCAACAAGACAATGATCCAAAACATAAAGCAAAATCTACAATGGAATGGTTCACAAATAAACATATCCAGGTGTTGGAATGGCCAAGTCAAAGTCCAGACCTGAATCCAATCGAGAATCTGTGGAAAGAACTGAAAACTGCTGTTCACCAACGCTCTCCATCCAACCCCACTGAGCTCCAGCTGTTTTGCAAGGAGGAATGGGCAAAAATGTCAGTCTCTCGATGTGCAAAACTGATAGAGACATACCCCAAGCGACTTACAGCTGTAATCGCAGCAAAAGGTGGCACTACAAAGTATTAACTTAAGGGGCTGAATAATTTTGCACGCCCAATTTTTCAGTTTTTTATCTGTTAAAACAGTTTGAAATATCCAATAAATTTCGTTCCACTTTATGATTGTGTCCCACTTGTTGTTGATTCTTCACAAAAAATTACAGTTTTATATCTTTATGTTTGAAGCCTGAAATGTGGCAAAAGGTCGAAAAGTTCAAGGGGGTCGAATACTTTCGCAAGGCACTGTACATAACCCAATTACTCAGTATGTTTGTGTATTGTTGGTGATGAAAAACTGATCCTGACCTGTGATGTACTGCACATAATGAGTCCCAGCTTCTTCTACCACTGGGGCCCCAGCAAAATATTTTCAAATATCCATTATGTATGTAAAGTTTTATAGTGGAATAAAAATAAAGCATTATAATAGTCACAACCTTATGTCTTGTATTACATAATGAACCAAACAGACAAGGGTGAATGTTTTTAATATATGTATTTAATATATTATGTGCATTTTAAAATATAATTACAGTAAAACAATGTAAACACATTAAATTACAGGACAGTATACTGTAGTAGGATATATTGACATACCATGGACTTAAACTATAAGTACACAAACGAAAATAAACTAAGAAAAAGGTTATTGTAAGGGTTAATTGAGTATCTCAGTAAAATATGATCAGTACATACTCTATTGGTCTATACCCTGGCTGTATGAAGCCTTAGCAAACCAAGTGTTTCCTCCACAGAGAGACTGAAGGCTCCTCTCCCTCTGCTGCTACCACGTCCTCCTGGTTGGACTGTCTGATGTGAGCTGTAATAGAAAATTATAACAAAGTTCCTTACACAAATCAAATGGTAACAAAGTTCTTATTGATAACTGCGGCTTCTAAGATTGGGTGATTTACAATTAAAAGTAACTTGCTTTTAAGTAGCCATTAGCAACAGGCTTTATGAACACTTTCATTATGCTGACCTGCTTGCAAATGCAACAGAATACATGTAACTAGAGTTAGGATAGCCAGTGCTTGTCATAACTAGGAAAGTACAGATGAACATTGTGTCATTCTTGTTGTCTTGTAATGTCATCCTCTTGGTGTAAATGTAGCTATCATTACTGAGTTTGTTTTTATGCTATGCTATAATAATGCACACAACTATAAAGAAGAACCAGTTAAGAGGGCTAACACTGCATATGCACAGTATATGTCAACCTCTAGATATAATACATTATATTCACAGCTTCTACATTGTACAACTTAACAAATACCCTAGCATTGTGTATTAGCTAATGTTACCCGAGACAGCATCGTAGCTCTGCTCGGTGTCCTGCACGTCCCACAATGTTTTATTGTTCTACAGAGAGAAGACGATCATTAATACAGCTCCTTGAGTAAGACACTAAGTAAGCCTACACGATTCCCATAGCAAATTAGCTCAGTAGCCTAACAGCTACAAGTTTGAGATAACGTTAGCAGTTAGCTAACGTTAAATGCTAAGTTAAACAGCTTTAGCTACTAGCTAGCTAGTAACTTAACACAACGAAACAACAAACGTCTAGTAACATTGCTTGCAACGTAGATCACAGACAATATATATGATCAATACTTACACTTTATTAATATTGTAGGAATCCGCTGTGAGTGGTTTGTTTGGTTCTGTTTTGTATTTGAATGCATTGAATAAAAACAAAATTATATTATGATAGAGAAACTCAATGACGTGTCAGCGTGCGACAGGGAGGAGTAGAAGGACCCCGCAATATGGTAACCATGCGCATTCTAGACTTACGGTAACGAGACGCTTTGGTCTTTTTGCCGATAACCGCGTATTAGCCATCATCTGTGGGTAGCAACGCGTTAGTCACACATTAAACAGGTAACGTTAAGTAAGTTAGCTAAGTACATTCTGCTGTGAAAACTAATTTGACGATGTGGCTAAAGTTGAATATAACGTTAGCTAACTAACGGTTGCAGATTAACGTTAGGTCCAGTTCTTCTCACGTACTAAAGTGACGTGCTGCCTCTAATGTTATGCTGGTTTTGTGCTTTAAATTCTTACACGCCACGGTAGTGTTCTAATTGTATTTTGAACATAAATCCAACATAAGTGTGTGTGTGTGTGTGTGTGTGTGTGTGTGTGTGTGTGTGTGTGTGTGTGTGTGTGTGTGTGTGTGTGTGTGTGTGTGTGTGTGTGTGTCTGTCTGTCTGTCTGTCTGTCTGTCTGTCTGTCTGTCTGTCTGTCTGTCTGTCTGTCTGTCTGTCTGTCTGTCTGTCCGTTCGTTTCGCTCTCTCTGTGTGTGTGTGTGTGTGTGTGTGTGTGTGTGTGTGTGTGTGTCTGTGTACCAAATCTACCTACGAGTATAAATAAATGTACCTTGATATATGTCAATCATGCTAATTTGCATGACAAAAACCAACAGTTAGTGTAAATTGTGTTTAATGGGATTTCTATCAGTCTATCTTCCCTTTGAAAGTACAGTACAGATGCTCCTTTCCTTTCCACAGACATGTCGTGTTTTGGTGGTGACCCTAACTTCTGCCCAGAATGTGGGAATGTTCTTCCTCTTCCAGGAGTAGGCCTACAGGACACAGTCCGCTGCCCCCGCTGCTCCTTCTGCATCCCTGTAACAGGTACCGACTCTCCGTCATATCCCGCTCTGTGTCCCGCTCACTTCTAAGCATGTAGAGGGTGCACGAGAGGGCACAGAAACTAGGGGTCGCCCGATAGCGATACACTCCGATTCAGTGTTTACCAAGGCCCAGCACCCCCACTGACATTAACTCTAATCCTACATCCATAGACAGTATATAAGAATGGACCCATTGCTCTGGACGGAGACCAGTGAAGGCCATTAGAAGCACTTTTCCGGTGAGCGCTGAGCGTTACTGCGCAGCCTCCAACTGAGAGAGACGACGTAAATGTGACGTGAGCAACCTGTCTGAAAGTTGGAAGTCTTCTGGTAGCTGTGCCAAGAGAAATCTCAATCATTCCCAATCTTGCAGAGACGGAGAGCGTAGGTATATGTAAGGATATAACATAGGCACAGGCTAATTATTGCTAACTAAATGCTAGTTAACATTAATAATTAAACTTAAACAGCTAATGTAAGTCGAAACTGTCTGCGAGCTTCTCCTGTACTGTACGGTAATTCCTCTACTAAGCAACAGTAAGTCCCGTGGTTATGACACAATCATTAGTCTATTTTTACAAAAACGTCTGCTACGGAGCCATAACGTGAGGTACAAGGTAATAGAGCCTTTTATACATTGTCATGTTTCTTTAGAAATAAACAATAGACAAATAAAGTCTTTTAACGCTTTAGATGTAAAGTTATTCGCTGTCAAAATGAATGGCAGTCAATGGAATGCTAACGGGGGTGAGTGCTTATTAGCATCAAAATGGCGCCATAGGAGGTTCGGGTTGCCAGCATTGGCATATATATAATGGACCAACAGATCCCGTTGCTCTGGACGGAGACCAGTGAAGGCCATTAGAAGCACATTTTCGGTGATGGCTAGCGTTACTGCGCAGCCTCCAACTGAGCGAGACGACGTAAATGTGACGTGAGCAACGTCATGTTAGTCACAACGGGGTCCTATATTCGGGGTCTACACTTTTAAACCCCAATATACATCTACAACAACGGGTGGTGCCAAATATTAGTAACCTGAATGTGTCGCTCATGACCGGAGCCGTCAATCCAAACTGTCCACAGAGCCCGGGGGCTGAGAGACGCAGAGACACGCTGAGCGTTGAGCGTCCCCAACAAAACTGTGATGCTAACTTTTAATACGATGGTGATAAACGCAGCAGAGTCATCAAACAACTGCCAATTAGCAGAGGAATATGGAGTCACAGAATGTGATGTACAGAGATGGAGAGCCCAAAAAGAGTGTCTTAAAACAACAAGAGTGTCTTAAAACAACAAGAGTCAAAGTAAAGCGTACCGCGGTCCCCAAGAGTGCCCTGAGAGTGACCGGAGGGTGTGAATATAGGATTGAAAAACCAAATATATATATAATTATAATACAATTTAAATAAGAATTTTTTTCTTTATTAAAACAAAATTTGGTCCTCATAAAATCTTTTCCAAAAGATAATTTTTGAAACTGAAGGGAGGGTGGGTCGTCCTATTATCGGGGTTGTTTTATATTTGGCTCATTCGGTATGAATGCAGATCATTTTGGTTTGATTTGTCCTGGGTTTGAGATTTCTTCCTCCACTCTATAACAGTGGAGGTGAATGTTTAGTTTGTGGTGCTCTAAGCATTGAAAAATGTATCTTTTACAAGATTCAACTGCAAAGTGCTTATCCAGAAACAATGGCCCTGGTACACTCAGTAATCCACACACATCACTGTGAACGGTTTCAAGAAAATAGCCCATATGTAAACTGCTAATATGATACCTTATTTCTAATCCGTTGTCCCCCCAGAGTTCTCGGGCCAGGAGATCTGCTCGACGGTCATATTCAACCCTGTGGAGCAGTCGTCGGTGGCTCTGGAGGACGAGAACAACTCTGAGCTGAAGGGTGCTGTGGTAAGAAGAGACTCTGACTGCTGCGCAGAGAGCTGGAACTATTCCAAAGTTTGCTGTACTTTTAATTGTCTCAGAAATAATTGCGATTAACAATCTAATTGTCTCTTTCATCAAAATTAAAACATTTATTTATTACAAATTAAAGTTTTGAATGAATCTCAGGATACATCTTTTGGTTATATCCCTGTCATGTGACCCAGATAATGGAGTAACACAGGTACACAGCCTATGAAGTAAACCACGTCTCTTTATTATCATAAAACATTGTTTCTAACTGTACCCCCCTCCCCCTGTCATTTTTGTTGCTATGAACGTGTATAGGGTCCAGTGCCAACAACTAACAATTGAAATAATAAAAATATATAGTCCAATAATCAGTTATATAATTACAATTTGGCTAAACAAAATCAACAATTACCAGTCATACGCCTTAAGATCTTAGCTAATGTCAGCAATTAATTGCGGTTAAACAAAGAAACCGTGATTATGTAAAAATATAAAAAAATAAAATTGAGAATTATGTCAGAATTGTTACAGGCCTAGCTGTGTGTTACGCTACCAGCTGGACTCTGTATTAACGCGGTGACCTGCTCCCTCTAGATTGACCGGCGCTGCTCTCGATGCAATAAAGAGGGGATGGTTTACCACACCAGGCAGATGAGATCAGCAGATGAAGGACAGACTGTCTTCTTCACCTGTATACACTGCAGGTAATCCATCTGAACATGCTGTGGGTTGTGGAAACTGTATTCAAACAGTGTGTGCTGCTGTGTGATCTTTTTGATTTTGGTGTTACAGGTATCAAGAAAAGGAGGACTCCTGAGAACAAGTCCAACTCACCTTCTCCATTCCTCTCCATGCTTGTGCTCTCATGTTGCTGTCAGATAGTTGGATGCTTTCCCAACACATGGATTGTAAATATAACAGTGGTGGTTTATCTTACTGTTCTGGAATTATTAGCATTCACACTTTGAATAAAGTTTGATAAATTAATCTTAACTTTGGGTCCACTTGCTATCTTTTTCTGCCAGAGCTTTTCAGTTGCATCTTGCGGTCTTCGTTAGTGGATAAAGTGCACTCAGGTTTAATGGAAATACTGTAGCTCAGTTCTCATTAGTCCCTTTCCCACAGCCTGTTGAAGGCGGGAATGTTGCGCCGTTCTTCCGCCTCGCCGCTCTGCATAAAAGGCACGGACACGGAATGTTGGGACAGAGATATTAACCCGGCAGCCAAGGTAGTAACAGTAAAACAGGTAGTAACTAAAACCACATGCTGGGGCAGCATTATGCCACTGTTGTTTGGTTCAGTGTTAAAAAAGCAAAGCGGACGTAATGGCGGATCTTCTTCAGGGCAACACACTGAGTCTCTGTGGGAAAGAGGCTACTGACGGATCCTGGGAGAAACAGTGTAAAGCTGCAGAAAAAAGCTTGTGAGAGGACCTTAAATTGAGATATTTTTTTTAAAATTAAACTACAGTTTCCAGGGTCAAAAATGAACTTAAACAGCTGAACAAGATATGAAATTTATACACATTTGTAATTTGTAATAATGTTATTAAAGCTGCATAAATCCTTTTGGCCTCTAGGGGCATCAAACAGGCTGTAAACACAACACTGATATATTTTCAACTTGTAAAGTTATGGGGAATGTGTAACAAACTGTTGCCTGTTAGCAAATCCAGCAGAACCAGAGCGACATTATTTAGAGTCGTTTGTGTCCGCCTGATGAATGTGCACTGTTATTACTCTCTTTCAGCTTTGTATTGGTCTCCACCAACCTGATAGATATCTGTCTCTTTAGCTGCTAAATGCTGTGCTATGTTCACCAGCAAATCTCTAACTGTGTCTGCTTTATCAGAGCTGTTTGTCTGGAAATGGAGTTGGTGAGAGCTGAGTTTGGGATCCAGTAAACCATAACAAGCTAAAAGGGGCTAAAAACAATGTGTAGCATTTGAAATGTTTGTCATGCTGCAGTTATCTCAAATCTAAATCATGCCACAGATTTTTATAGAAGACAATGTATCAATATTTGATTGATGTGGAGTATGTTAAATATATAATTTCTCCTCTGCATTTCATTCATTGCAGTTGAAGAGGTTAACAACGAAGTAGCTGCTCTAGTATCGATTTAGGACCTTTTTTTTAAGATTCTTTTTTGGGCATTTTAGCTTAGGACAGCTGAAGACATGAAATGGGGGGGAAAGAGAGAGAGAGGGGGTGGAATGACATGCAGCAAAGGGCCGCAGGTCGGAGTCGAATCCGTGATGGAGTCTGAATGAATGGTCTGAGAGAAAGACGGTTTTTAGTTATTATAATTCAGAATCCCAGTCCACGCGCTCTGAACTCAGTCCAGCATGTGGCGGTACGGTGCCTTTCAACTTGTACAGACCACCGCCATTGAAAATAGCTGAAGAAGAACATGACCAATAAGGACGCTCGTTTGGAGGTCACGTGCCCTGCAGACATTGCTGCACAGCGAAAGCGAACTGCTGAGTGACAACAATGCAATGAGTTAGTTTATACTATAAAATACCTTTACTGTCAGGAATTCGTCGACATTTTATATCCGTCTTCACGGTAAATAATGTTTTTTACATACAAGCTAATACACTAATATCAAGAGCTTTGTCCCCTGTAGTTGGTTTGTTGTCAGTGACTGACTGTTGTGAGTTAACGTTACACATCATTTTGGAATAAGCTGTTAGCATACTGTCACGCTTAAATACAAGTTAAACGTACACTATACGTGTACCGAATCAAAGTGTTTATGCAAAGAATAAAAGCTCCCCAGTCTTATGTAATTAGATCATGATGTGCATTTAGGGATGACCAAAGCCACAATAAAGTGCTAGATTTTTAAAGGGAATTTGGTTCAGTTGGACCGAATGTTCGTGTTTACAGTAGGCGTGCATTCATTGACATTCCTTTTTATTTTGGTAGATAATGAAGCTACGTGTCCATCTGCAGTGTAAGAATCTGCATGAATACCTGCGAGAGCTGAGTCCTGAGATTTTGGACCGACTGTACAACCACCCAGCAACATGTCTTGCTGTCTACAGGTATGTTGGCTGGAACACATACTGTATTGTTGTTCATGGTGTTGCAGTGACATATGACTCCTGGGGACTGTGGTGTGTCAGATTATATTGTGTTCGACCTTCTACAGGGACCTTCCCTCTCTGGCCAAGAACTATGTGATGCGTATGCTGTTCCTGGACCAGCCTCTCCCGCAGGCAGCACTGGCATTGTGGGTGAAAATAGACAGTCAAAAGTAAGTCATGTCTTCATTACACCTGTAGCAGCATTGTCAGTAGGGTGAACCATTTTGATTACGCTCTTGTACCACTTTGTAACATTTCTCCCCCGTCCTGTTGGTGAGGGGTTTAATTTATTCTTTTTTTAAAATTTAAATCTAAAAACCTCTGTGATGAATGACGATCTACATTAAATACAGTTTCTTTGTTTCTCTCATGGCTCAGATTTACTTGAAGGGGCTGGGCAATATATCAACATTATATCAATATCTTGATATGAGACTTGATATGGTGTTATATTTTGGATATTGTTTTGTATCCTATAATGGCATAATTGTTGTCTTTTCCTGGTTTTAAAAGGCTGCATTACAATAAAGTAAATTAGAATTTCAGTCCATGTATATAATTACATTACATACGTATGATACAAATAACATTTTGTTCAAATACAAATTCCCACCATGTCATACATGCCATGTTGTCTTTTTGCTTATAGTATCCCATTAAGTTTTTTTTTTCATTGGTTGTTATATTTTTAATCATCTATCGGTATTTAACTCTTTGTAGTGAAACAAATATGATAATTGCACCAAGAGATCTCAATGGGTTCTCATCTAAACTGATTTTCATGTTACATCATTTGCATCCGATACCTCTTTCACACCAATAACCTGGGTCGGACCAAAGTTATCTGACCCGGGTACAACCCTGCTTTTGTAAATTCAAACCAAGCCAGTCCCTGGTCATGACAAGTCAGACATGACCTGGGTCAACCTGGAGCCATGCATACCAATGACCTCACTGCTGGGAATGGGCAGGGGGTTTACTCATATTCGGCTAAGAACTGTATTTCTCAGTATGGCTATGTTGTTATGGTGTCGTCTGGCGACACAATAGCTTGAGTGATGCGTTTTACGTCAAATTACAAGATAATTACCTCCTCATGAAGATAAGTGGTGCGCGATCACAGAAGGCTTGTCATGTGGATGCTCCGAGCCTCCGACAGTGTTTATTTACATAGAATTCCTCATAGGGGTGACAGAAACTATGCACTACTTTGACGTTAAAGTTGGACTTTGCTGTGTGCTTCACGACTTATTTTTTTTTTAAAAAAAGAGAGAGATTATCTCGAGCCAGAGGCCACAATGACCTGCATTGAACTGAATTAATTTTCCCCGGCAGCATTTTTCCAACTGAAACTCTGCTAACACTCTGTAAAAGTTAAATCGGAGTCAACTTCGGAGAACAGGCTGAGCATTGAACATCCAGTGTCAGTGTCTCTGGCAGTGAGAACTGTGTGCCTGTATTAATACAGTGAACATGTATCTGCTGTGATCAGAAAGAATGTCTCATTGCTTGTTTCTTCCCTCCTGGCATGGGTGTGCTTCTCTCCATGCGACTTAGACACAAGGAAGACAAGTGAGGGAAACGTGGATGCAATTAGCAGACTATCGATATCGTGATATGAGACTAGATATCGTCTTATATATCAATTTTGGATATCGTAATATTGTGATATGACAAAAGTGTTGTCTTTTACTGGTTTTAAAGGCTGCATTACAGTAAAGTGATGTACTTTACTGAACTTACCAGACTGTTCTAGCTGTTCTATTATTTGCCTTTTCCCCACTTAGACATTATGTCCACATTACTGAGGATTATTTATCTAAAATCTAAGTGAAAATATTTTGTTAAAGCACCAATTGTCAACCCTAGAATATCGCTGCAATAGCGATATTGAGGTATTTGGTCAAGAATATCGTGATATCTGATTTTCTCCCTATCGCCCAGGCGATATCAGATAGTATAATGGAATCTGTCCATTTGAGGGATAATGTCACCCCCAGGATTGTAGTCTTACCATGTGAAACCCCCTCTTAAACATCATTAAGGTGAAAGGAACTACAGGGTTAGCAGCTCTGTTATTACCGTTGGAGAGAAACTGTGACTTCACATTTCAGATAAAAAACAGTTGTGTTCATTATGAGTTTCTTTGTCTGCTTGCAGGGATCATGATGAGTGTGTCTCGGTGTTGGCAGGACTCCGCCTTTGGCACAGTCAGCAGCTGCAGGGCGGTCTGCAGGGCTACATTTTAAATCCAGTGTTCAAAGACAACCTGAGGATAGCTCTGCTCGGCGGGTAGGTCTGCTCCCTGGCAACAAAGCCTTCGATCATCATCTCTCTCACTCAGTTTTTACAAACTGATCACTCCACGATGAAAATTCAGCTATTGTGAACACACATGCGTGTCAATGGAAATGTAGTTGTTAAATGTTTGTTCAAAACACACCTGCTACATGCCAGGATGTGGTTGGTTAGAGTTAGAGACAAGGATCCAAACCAGGGGTCAGCAACCTTAGCAGCATCTTAACCAATGGCACACTAGTAACAAGTGTGCAAGAGAGTCTTTTGGAAATGTTAGTGTCCTCTCTTAACCGCACGCCAAATGACCTCTTTCAAACCATTGGCATAAGCACAACCTGTTATAGGTGTGCGTAGTTTGATTGACTTTCCCCCATCCACATTTAATGAAGACCCGCCTTACACTGCCTCTGATTGGCTAGTACTCTTTGCCTTCTTCACAGAATGCGGCGCGAAGGGAAAAAAAAGAACTCTGCATATGATGGCAGTCTTAATGCTGATCCAGCACACTGATTAACAAGAACATTTCAAAATGGCACTTCATATTAAAAAAGTTGCCGACCCCTGATCCAAACTGTTCATAATATCTCACTTCCACAGGATAAACCAAGTTTTCAAGTTTGATTTCTAATAGTTTTGATACATTTAAGCTGTGAATGCATTACTGTAGCTACAGTTGTCCCCTGCTGTGTGGACACACAGGGGCAAAGCGTGGGCGGATGAGGGCAGCTCTCTGGGTCCCGACCGCCACGCGCGGGACATCGAGAGCCTGGACCGCTACGCCATCGAGCGCTGGGAGGTCATCCTGCATTTCATGGTGGGTTCTCCCTGTGCTGCGGT
The DNA here is from genome assembly GCA_023566125.1 of Zingel zingel. Taxonomy (NCBI): domain Eukaryota; kingdom Metazoa; phylum Chordata; class Actinopteri; order Perciformes; family Percidae; genus Zingel; species Zingel zingel. The sequence continues at coordinate 30,533,578 of CM042330.1, forward strand.
CAGTCAGGACCTGGCTCAGCTGCTGGTCCAAGCAGGCCTCATGAAAAGGTACGCCGCAGCAATAATTACCCGCTGAAGTTTGTTTCTACACTGTAAAATCTCCCGCTCAGTACATACCTGGATCAGTTCTTGAAGAACCAAATTTAAATCATCAAAAATGTTTGTCTACGCTATTTGAAAATATATCATTGTCCATAACATATAATTATCAGGTTTCTTTCAACTTAAATATTGATGATAGAAAACGTATCCTTCGCTGATCCCCCGCTGAATATGCTTTTGATGACCAACTCACTTGATACAATGCTGACTCAGCGCTGTGTAACGATGCAATAAAGACTGAGGCTAGCGCCAACAAGTCCCAGGCAAAAAGTGATGATCCATCTAGGAGACATGGTTAGATTGATGATTTATTGTAAGTATTTTCAAACAATATGTGTGACTTTTATGTGAGAAAATGCTTTGAGGTTGAGGACAAATGGATTAATTTGGCAATCTCTGCAAACTTTGCCAATTACAATAAAAAGCAGGACATAGCTTCTAATGATACCCTAAACTGGACACACTGGATAGTCTTAATACTGAAAGGGGTGTTAGCATTAGAAGCTAAGATTTGAGCAGATAAACACTCTTGCTCTTTTGTTTTGGGAAGGGATAAAACAGACGGAACACTCTAAACCAGGGGTGTCAAATTAATTTCAGTTCATGCGCCTCATCCCCCTAATCTGATCTCAAGTGGGCCAGACCAGTAAACCTCTCCAGAACAGCGTTTCTTGTCAGCTTGATGTTGGCAAACGCAAGTTGCTTCTGCTACGAAGGCGTTCTAAGGACATTGTTGGTTAAAAATAATAATATTACGGACCCAGGAAAGAGGGGTAATATTCAGAGAAAAAAACTCAGAATTTTTAAGATTAAAGTCATACATTTACGGAAAAAAAACTTGTAAATTCTCTGCAATTTTCAAACTTTGCAAAGTCATCCAGTGGGCCTGATTGGACCCTTTGGCAGGCCGGTTCTGGCCCAAGGGCTATATGTCTGACACCCCTGCTCTAAACTCTTTCTTGACAGCTCAATGCACAGCGCTCTGCCATGTGGAAAGTCCCGGTCTAAGGTTTACAGACCGGCCCCGTCTAGTAACTGATGCTAAGCTATGATTGGACAGTCACACATTGGGGGAGGGGTTTAGTGAATGGTCAGTTCTTTAAACAGTTGGGTACATGGATGCCTCAACCTCCTCTCTGTGCAAACCTAAATCAGAGGAAATATGTGGTTATTATTATTATTATTATTATTATACAGGCCTTTGGAAAGGTGCTACTTGGTCCCATGAAAAATCCAGTTAAAACATGAGCGCCAGCTTTATGCCTATACTCACACTTGACTTGACTTCCATATGTAACTAGAGAATGCATTTTCTGAAGAAATTGCGGTGTGAATGCTGTATGTTGAAAGGCTGACGCTACACTGCTGATTTCTGACTTGAATTGTGTTAGAATAAGGTAAAGTAGTGAGAATAGTTGAAAAAGTGGGAATGGGTTTAATAGTATGAATGTCTTAGAAAAGTTGAATAATACCTAGATTGTTTGAAAGGTATGTTTTAATTGTTTTAATTGTTTTTAGTTGAAAAAGTGTGAATGGGTTTATTAAGTATAAATATCATTGAAAAGTATAATATGAGTAATGTCTTTAATATGTGGAATATCTTGTTTTTGAAAAAGGCTGAATGTCTTGAAAAGTTGAATAACACCCAGAATGTTTGAAAGATGTGGAATATAATGATTAAATATTTAATAATCAAGAACAATTTAAACCATGTTAACTTTACAAATGCACACACATTCTAAAAATATTCAGTGTCAACTGCACCAACATAATTTCTATTATTCATTCGATTATTACCATTATTACTTTAGATGACAGAGCCTTCAGTGCAGTTCAGTACACACACCAGTGTTAATTTCGTTAACGAAGACTATGACGAAAAATATTCGTCAACTAACCTTTTTCTAGGGCTGTAATCAACCAAAGAAAATCTTAGTCGACTGAAGTCCTGAAATTTCGACTAGAAATCAACTGCGGGGGGGCGGAAAAAAAATAAGCGTTAGATTAATTAGCTGCGCAGTACTTGGTAGCCTTGTCCGCCTAAATTAATTATAAATAAACATAAAAAACTAGTGGGCTATTTGCAGTATATTAAATCGTTTTTTAACCTAATTATTTTGCACTGAAATGACACACTCGAGTCTGTCTCTGTGTCAGCTCTGACAGCGTTGCATCACGTGCACCCGCGCAATATCATAGCTTATGATTTCTGAAAATAGTACTTTATCAACTATATCAGCACAAGAACTGTTGAGGAATATGCAACATAATAGTATACAATAATATACAATATGACAATTGTTTTTGTCATATGTAATAATAACTGACAGACACTATCATTTCAGCAGCTCTGTGCATGTCCTTGCACAGAGCAAGGCTGAACATAAGAGCTCAGCTTCACGACTAACCCTGGGGGATGCTACTGTAGTTGCGGGCAGGTGCGCCTGCAGTTATAAAACGATTATTAGACTAAAACATTAGAATATGCCAATTCAGATATGTTCATATAGCCTACTCAAAGCAGACGGGGCAACCTAACGCAGACAAGTTAGCTTACCGTTTTTAGGTGATATGCCATGTTTGTAGTTGAGCTGTGATATGCAAACTGTTGGTTGCAAACTTTGCATTAGACTTTTTTTCCATTATCTATTTTTGTAAAATGCTGCCACACTGCCGATGTCTTTGACATGGTAGAGGAGGACTGACTATAAATTAAACGCTCATGATTAAATAAATATTCAGCAAACCACCAGACCAAGGCCTTCTAGTACTTTCTTCATTCTGTCTCCAGTGAGTTGGCTGATCCAAAAAGTGAAAACAAAGGGGGTGTTCTGAAGACAGACTGTTACCTGTGAAACGGGTGCTCTGAAAACACCCCCGTTAGTAATTAGTGCTTTCCATCTGATTAAATTAACACGGCAAAAAATAATAATAAAAAGAAAAAAGAAAAGAAAGAAATTAACACGGCAAAAAATCGACCAATCAGAATTTTGGTCGAGCCAGAACGAATCGACCAGTAAATCGACTCGTCGACTGGGAGATTACAGCCCTACCTTTTTCACGGACGAAAACTAAATAAAAACCAAATAAAAAGTCAGATATGATGACGAAGACTGTGACGAAATATAACAGACACTTTAGTCAACAAATAAAAATGAGACGAAAATGTTAGGGAGGGACGAATGGAGAAGAAATCCAATCAGAACCACTCTTTTTTTGTGGGACAAGTTGGGAAGAAATCCAATCAGAGCAACTCTTTGAGGGTAGGTTGATTTATGCGGATGCAGCAGAGCCATTTTAAAAAGCCACGGCAAATGCAGGCACAACAGCTAAACAAACGCAGCAACAGTTACACAGGAGGACGAGTTTGCAGAACTTTGCACAGTTTCAAGGACGTTTTCACAACAGTAAGGTTGTTTACATTATACTTAGTTGTGTTTAGTTGCACAGTCTTAGTAACACAGCTTTGGCTGATTTCAGTTGACTTCGCTCGTTAGCAACACGCTAACGTTTTGCAGTGCACCCGGTCCGAGGGCAATGACATGTCTCATGAACAACAAAAATGTCAGAGCTAGGTCTAGGACGAACCGTTAAATCTGTGTCTGTATTGCATATTCAAACCTTAATACCATTCCATAACAGACTGATGGATACTTCCAATGACCGGAAATTATGGAGAAACATTTAGTCAACGAAGTCCACTGTAGATTTAGTCGACTAAAATCTGCTAATATTTGGTCTACTAAAACTAGACTAAGACTAAAAGACTTAAAACTGAACTAAGACTAAAACTCTTATGATATTTAGTCGACTAAGACTAAAAGATTTCAGATCACTAAAATAAGACTAAAACTAAATGGTGTGTTATTCAAAAGACTAAGACTAAATCAGAATTTGCTGTCAAAATTAACACTGACTCACTCACTCACTCACTCACTCAGTCACACACACACACACACACACACACACACACACACAAACAGTCACACATAGTCACTTCACAGCAACAGGTCAGGGATCAGATCACATGACCAACTGCAGTTACAGGTTGCCATGACGACTCCTGTTTCAGAGAGTTCTTCAAAAAATGCGAATGGAAATTAAAAGTTGTATAAAACTCAGATGGCGCCGCAGAATGGCGACATGGTGTGTTGGTGCGCTTTCTTTTGTGTTTTAACTTTGTTTCTTGCGATGGTACCCGCATCGTTATTAATACATTCTGTGTGTATATGTTTATATTTATATTGTTTATATTCTTTTTTATCCTTCTTATATTTGAATGTGTGACATGCACCAACAGCACCATGACAAATTCCTTGTATGTGCAACGTACTTGGCAATAAAGCCCTTTCTGATTCTAAGGAATAATTTACCATTAGTATAGGAGAGGAAGGAGGAGGAGACGAGTAGGAGAGGAAGAGAGGAACAGAGGAAGAGAAGTTACACACACACACACACATCAACAGACAAAAACACAGGAAGAGGAGAAGAAAGGAGAGGAAGAGAAAAGGAGGAGAGGAGTATAGAAAGAAGAGAGGAAGAGGGGAGGAAAAAGGAGAAGAGGTGTTTTTGTAATCTAACATGATGTGATGATGGACTAACTGACCAACTGACTGACTCTGATAACTGACCTCAGGCCTCAACACCAGCAGCTGTTCTCACAGAGACTAGGCACAGTAACTTCACAGCATTGGTCAACATGTCAGGGATCAGGTCACATGACCAACTGCAGTTAAAGGTTTCCATGACTACTCTTGTCTCTGAGAGGCCTTCTCACAGAAACGAAGCTCTGACAAACCTTTGATAGTCCTGCTCTTATCTCAAAAACCCCAACTCCTATCTCTTAATGTTTAATACTTTGAGAGACATAACACCCTGCTGATCATCCTGTCCAAGAATGTTGTGTGTTGTGTAAGACATGTGAGGGCAGCAGCTGTCTGAAAAGGGCCTGTTTCTCTTCTCCTCCTGGTATTTCTGGTAGGATTTAGTACAGGAGGCAGTGCGGCAGTTGGTGGACATGGCTTCACTTGGAAGCTCACTGTGCCTCGTGTGAAAGTCACATTGCCTCCCTGAGCACATTGTTAGAAAGGGCACAATATTTCCTACATTATGTTGTAAAAGTAATGTATTAAGAGTTAAAACTGTGGATGGTATCGCAAGGTAAAGAAAATGTAGCTTCTGCCTCTTTCCACTCTGTCAGTCCACTCTGTCAGTTGGGCCCTGCCCTCTGAGGCCGAACATTCCGTCCCATACACACCAATGTAAAAATGGCAGAAAGACATTAGTTCTAAGCCTCAAAGAAGACTGATTATTTTTAAAAGTACTAATGGGATTTGAAAGTTGAATACCAAAGCTGAATGTATGAAAGATGGGGAACGATTTAAAGTTTGAATGGAGTTTCTCAGTGAATGTATGAATGAGTAGCTAGTAGTTGAAAATGTATGAAAATGTGTCAACTTTGAACATTCTGTCCATCCGCTTTAATGGGGAAAAAATGTCCGCTAAACGTTGAAAATCTCGGAAATTATAAATGTTATGAATATTAAAAATAGTAGCACACTATTCTGAATCAAGCCAAACGTTTTGATGTTTGAATGTAGTTTCTATGTTGAAAAATGTGGAAGGAGTTAAGGTGCAAAATTTGGCTCTATAAATAAATCAATAAATATTAGTGTAGAAGAATATAGATGTGAATGCCTTCAGCATTCACAACAATGACAGACTCCACCCAAAGAGCAGACTGTTCCATAACTAGGGTTGGGCATCGTTTGGATTTTAACAATTGTAATTCCAATCCTGATCCTTGCTTTCAATTCCGGTTCTTATCGATTCCGATTCTTTGAGGGCTAGAGTTGAAACGAGTCACATGCTTATTTCACAGATCAGAGGAAAAATCTAATTTTGATTCAGTCAGTGGTGGTTTTCAGTTTTTCCAGCGTAAAATAAAGCCACACTAGAGCGCAGTTACTGCGCTCCATGGCTGCAACACAAGTGCCTGGATGGACAGCGGCCGCTACGGAAACCAAAACTTCTGCGTGTTAAATTTGGAACTGATGATCGGATTCGAAACTAAACTTTTCCAAACGATTCCAATAAAAAACATTCCATGGAAATCGTAATTTTTAAAACGATCCCAAGTTGGAACCGGTTCTCGATGCCCAGACAACGAGATAGTCTGGAGTCTGTCCATGAGCAGAATCCATCGTCAAAGAATGAATAAAGAAAAGAGCGTTGACTCCATAGAAGTTTAGCTCTAGGTTGAATTCTAGCTGTGTTAGTGCTACAGAATGCATATAGCCCATGTTGTCCTGTCCTGTGCTCTGTTTGTCAGTGAGGCAGGAGAGGCGCCCTACATCACCTCGGCTGGTTTCCAGTTCCTGCTGCTGGACACAGCCTCTCAGCTGTGGTACTTCACCCTGCAGTACCTCAAAACGGCTCAGGTACCACTGGATCATCTGTAGGCGTGGGGAATAAAATCGAAAATCTTATGTATCGTGAGGTTTTAATTTTTTTTTTTACCAATAATTGACCTAAATATTTCCTGTTTATACGGTTCTGCTAACGGCTACATCATATCCGTTTCCAGGGAAACAGAGCGAAAGCATTAACATGTTATGTTCTTCTTTACAAAGTAAATAAATGTCAGACTGACTGACTGACATGTGATGTTCATTCTTCTTAGAACACTATTAGTTTTTAGAAATGTCTCATGATATATTTTCTCTAGAAGGGTTTTATTCCATTTTAGTTTTGGTTAAAGAAGGAAAAGAAAATCCCAATACTCAATAAATCAAATCAAAATACTTCTAGAATCACAATAAGTGAAAATCCCAGTACAAATCCAATCGGCACCCATGTATCAGGAAAGAATTGAATCGGGACAGAAGCATATCGCCCCAGCCCTAATCATCTGCTACTCTCACCTGATCAGCTTTAAAGAAGTTGGACCAGTGGTTGTCATCCATGCAGCATTAAGCCTCTAGAATCTCTATAGCCTGTCATTACTCTGATTAGTTCATCTTCAGCAGAGAGGGCTGTAATCAGTGACTGGAGCTGCTGCACTGATTGACTGGAATTAAAAGGTGCAGACTGTTTCTGCTAGACTCTGGCTAACGGCCTGTAGAACCCTGATCAATGCCCTGCTGAAAAAGAACGTCCATTGCTGGGAATGGAATAAATACAAAATAAAGGAGGACAAAGTAAGCCTAACTAACCATGTCATGGCAGGCCACCCATGAAAGTGCAGCATAAAGGGATGCAGTGCAGTGACAAAGTCATTCTGACTGAGAAACCTTTATACAGCAGCAGGTTAATTCAACTCTTGGACAGTTACAGACAGTTTGTTCTGTCTGTTCTGTCAGTCATTTGCCAGTAAAATAGAAAAGGAAACAGGCCTCATACAGGAACAGTGTTTCAAATCTGAATCTTTTAGGCTAATTAATTGATAAATAAAGGTTTTATTACTTTCCCATCACAATTGTATTTCTAGCAGTGTGGACAATGTAAGTGAACAGTTGAGTGAATATATGAATTGTTAAGGATGAAAAAGATTATTCTTCCTTTGAGGCTCTTCATTTCAGATTTGATAGTAGTTTAACAGAAAAAAACAATGTACAATAATCAGTAAATGAAAACTGTACTTGTGTTAAAAGGAGAAATCATTTTCAGCAGAGTGGTGAGTGTCACATGAGCTGAATTGTGGAAATGTACATTATACTGAATGAACTATGGGGCTGTTATTGTAGTAAAAGTATTCTGTGTTTGTTGTGCAGCTTTATCTTAATCTGCGTGTGCGTAATCAGATTTGTAAATTTAGTAAAGAATCTCTAAATCTATAGTCTGACGTCTCAGTGTATTAAGATGTGTAACTGTGTAGACACATCTGTAAATGTGTTTATAGTCTATATTGGCGGCGTTTCATTTCCGGGATTGCTCCAGTGCCGCCGGAAATTCCGCCGGATGTCCCGCTTTTCGGCCGGTTGTCCGTTTCCTTCCTCTTTCTTTGTGTTGCCGTTCTAACCTCCGGTGGATTTATGAGGACTATGGTTAACTGCTCCTCAGATCTCTGCAGGGTAAATCCAGACAGCTAGCTAGACTATCTGTCCAATCGGAGTTTTCTGTTACACGACTAAAACAATGTTTGAACGTACACATGTTCCACCAAAACAAGTTCCTTCCAGAGGCTATTTTGCAGCGGCACCGTGGTCCGCCCAAGACGATTGTGATTGGTTTAAAGAAATGCCAATAAACCAGAGCACATTTTCTCCCATCCCAGAATGGCTGTGTGGAGTAGCCAGACCTTCTTTCGCAGCGCTGTGGGGGAAGGTCTGGACATGCGAGACTACGTTGTTTATAGATCTGTGAATGTTTTTCCAGCTTTTGGAGCAAAATACTTAGAATAATATCTATGCACGCACTTACAGATTTGTCTACACATTTACGAAACTCAGTGCACTTGTAAACCAGAATATAGATTTGGAGATTCTTTTACACATTTACAAATCTGATTACGCACACACGGAATGAGATACAGTTGCAAAACTCTCCACAAACATAATTATTGCAAATAGTTTTGCTAGAATAATGGCTCCATAACTTACCATGTGAGCAATTAGAGTGTGGGCAATTCCAATCATCGTCAATGTTTTTTGTTAGAGGCCTACATTTATATGTTCATGCCGGCTATTATTTGAATAGCTGCCTTTATTTGAGAATGTCGATTTATAAACTGTTGATAATCTGTGTCTTGCAGTCCAGAGGGATGGAACTGGTGGAGATCCTGTCATTCTTATTCCAACTCAGCTTCTCCACTCTTGGCAGAGTGAGTGCATAGCAGTTTGTGTGTGTCTGCGTGTCTGTCTGTCTGTCTGTCTTACTGATGCGTTGCCTATGTGCCCCAGGATTACTCGGTGGAGGGCATGAGCGAGTCATTACTCACCTTCCTGCAGCACCTGCGGGAGTTTGGGCTGGTGTTCCAGAGGAAGGTGAGACTCTGAGATCCACTAACAACCTAGCATACTGTCAGCAGCTCTTCTCCCATCTCTTTCACATGAGGAGAAACTGTAATGATCCTCCGTCATCATGGTATACACCTGTACTTCAACTAGAAAATTAATCCCAAAAGATACAGACAATTGAAATAAAAAGAGATCAAATGGTTTATGTGATTACATGCAAGCGACATTCAGAAAGATGAGCTAGTATTCAGGTAGATAATAGCAATAACAGCTCGCACATCACAGTCACAGCAGGAATGACTGAGGCAATAGATAACAAAAGAAAAGTACCATGAATAATAAATAAAACAAAAAAACATGTACATACTTTTCAAAGGGGTACTTCAGTGGTTTAGTATTGTTTTTCCATGACAGATTAGCAGGAAACAGGTTAATACAAACATTCAACAAGCAGCAGCAGAAATATGATTGTTGACAGCTGAACCAGATGTGTTTGTAATGAAGTTTTCTAGTTGTGCTTGGGGTTTGATTTATTTTCACTTGGAGAACTAATCCTGGTAGTGAATGGGATTACATTACTACAGAAATGTACAGTATAGTGACCAGTAAAAATAGTTGAAGCATTTTTAGGGATTTAGCTGGGATTTGGTGAACTTGCAGCACGCAGTATGCACTAAAAATGCAGCTAATCCTCTGGTTGGTGTCTTTAGATTTTGGCACTAATAGGTCAGAAAAGTGAGAGAAAAATAGCCTGTCAAAACTACATTTTTACAGCAAGTCAGTGTCACTTTTTGCAGCAACAATCATGTGACTGATGAATGACCAAAAACCAACCTGTCTTATGAAGGCAGAATTAGCGGAGCAAAGAAAAGATGAAAGTGAAAGATGAAAACTAACCATTTAGAAAGGAGTGAAATTGGTTTAGATATCCTGCATATAGTCATGAGAAGTATATATAGTTGTAATATGTTCTGTGTGTGTGTTGTCCTCAGAGGAAATCGCGGCGGTATTACCCGACCAGGCTAGCCATTACTCTGGCTGCAGGAGTCACTACCAGCTCGTCCTCGTCCTCGTCCTCTACTCTGGCCTCCCCTCCTGGTACTGGAGACACCGGCTTCATTGTGGTAGAAACCAATTATCGTATCTACGCCTACACAGGTATTTCCGAACACGAGAAGCTTTTTGTGCTGCATGTTAACACTAATAAATCAATTTGACCCAATGTGCAAAGGAACACACCGACTTATTGGGACTTTAGCTTATTCACCGTATCCCCCAGAGTTAGATGAGTCCATACATACCCTTCTCATCTCCGTGCGTGTCGTAACTCTGTCTGACGCCCCCACCGCTAGCCTAGCTTAGCACAGATCCTGAAGGTAACCGGCTCCATCTAGCCTACTGCTCCCAATAAGTGACAAAATAACGCCAACATGTTCCTGTTTACATGTTGTGATTTGTGTAGTCACAGCGTGTACAAATAACAAGGTCACATGAGACACAGCCATCTTCTAACCGTATACATACTGGGAACTATATTCTCAGAATGCGAAGCACTGCGGAGTGATTTGCTCGCAGCACCTGAGAACCGCTGTGGTCAGGAGCAGAGAGCAACAACCAGTGCTTTTCAGGTGTTGCGCTAATCGTAGCCCAAGTAGCAGAAGTAGCAAAATCTTGCCGTTATTTTGTCACTTATTGGGAGCAGTAGGCTAGATGGAGCCGGTTACCTCCAGGATCGTTGCTAAACTAGGCTAGCGGCGGGGGTGTCAGAGTTACGACACGCACAAAGATGAGAAGGGTATGTATGGACTTATCTAACTCTGGGGGATACGGTGAATAAGACAAAATCCCAATAAGTCGGCGTGTTCCTTTAAGTACCCATTGATATGAATCCATGCTGGAGAAGGCTGGGAGACTTAGGGATTGGGTTTGGGCCACAGCAGCTGGCTGTGAACTGCACTACAGTGAAATCAATCCAACCAGTGAGTATGGCACTACGCTGCCCACATGTATACAGCAGTCAGTGACAAGACTTCGACATTTTTGGGAAAACGCTTATTCACGTTCTTACTGAGAAGAGTGAGACGTTCAGATGGATACCAATCTCATGTCTATGTGTTCAGGACGTGGTTATCTTAGCATAAAGACTGGATGCAGGGGTAAACAAGTAGCCTGGCCCTGCATATGTTCAAAAATAACACCAAGCTACCATATCTACTACTACCACTATCTAAAACTTACCACAATTTATTCCAATGATTCCTTCAGCTCATTTGATCATGTGTTCATAATGTTTAAAATGCTTCACATTGCAGCGTCATTAGGACAAACAGCCTTTTCTGTTCAGGGGGTTATATGTGGTCCTGTCTGGGATCATTTTAAACTTCATCTGAAACTGTTTTTGAAGAGGGAGCAGTCTTGTTGATGATCATCAGTCATAGATGATCTGGTGATCCTGTTTTATGGTGATTTATTGTATTAGTCTGTGTTTTGTATTGTTGTGTCTGTATTTGAGTTTAACATTTTAAGGTATGTATCTATTGATACCTTTGTGTTCTCTACTATCTTTTATGTTATTGATGAGTTGTTGTATTTAAAAAAGGGTCCATCTAGGGACTTGCATTGCAAATTAGCTTAGGCTTAGGTGTGACATAGGTATATGCTACATACTTGTCCCTATACAAATAAACATACAAAACAAAAGGATGAAGAAGTTGGCGTCAGCCTCCAGAAGCTGTACTGACGTGTTTGTGTGTCCCTCCCAGACTCGGAGCTTCAGATCGCTCTGGTGGCTCTCTTCAGTGAAATGCTGTACCGCTTCCCCAACGTAGTGGTTGCCCAGGTAACCAGGGAGTCGGTGCAGCAGGCCATCGCCAACGGTATCACAGCACAGCAGGTACTCAACTACTGCACACACAATGTACTACTACGTGGTGGGGGGCATTGTAAATACCCTTTGATAACTTTTGTCATTAACCGGCAATACTATGAGAAATATTCATAAAGTTTTCATAGAGTAATATATATGCTGCCATAATAGTGCCCAGTTGGCCCCCACATACCAACATTTTCTCCTTCAAAAACATATGAGTTAATACAGTTTCCTTCTTATATTTTGAATGTACACTACTTACATTGAACTTTTCTTAAGATTTAACCAAAAGTGTTAAAAAAGTACCTCAGCACTACTGTAGGTACCAGGGAGGTATGTGTTAAACAGAAACTGCACACAATGGGCGTCATGTCTGTATGATATGTAATGGGCATTTTTCCAACAGTGTGCGTAGATCAGATTTTCCTTAAAAACATCCACCTGAATATGAAAAGTCTTTCTCCTCCCCTCCAGATTATCCACTTCCTGAGGACCAGAGCCCACCCTGTCATGCTCAAACAGGTACATCAAACCCATCCATCCTTCCTTCCCTCTAATAGTAATGCGTGGTTGTCCTGTAACGGCTCTGCACAGCGTCTTCATCCTCCCTCTGTGTTCTTCAGACTCCCGTGCTGCCTCCGACCATCACAGATCAGATACGCCTGTGGGAGCTAGAGAGAGATCGACTGCGTTTCTCAGAGGGTCAGTTTATCTTTCACTGTGTGCGCAGGCCCAGCCAATGCATGTTTGTCTTTGATGTTTATGGATGACAAGCCATTATTTTGTTACGGTATATATTGTCATGTCTTAGTAAAATGTCTTCTTGTGTTCTGATATGCTCCTATATTAATTAGCTGTAAATGTAAAAAGCAACCCTACATTTGCTCTGCACAACAACACAGTCCTGTCATACTCTCCGCTGAAAACACAAATACTGTTTTCATTTACTAATTAATGCACTCAGCTCTTTTTTTTGATCGCATTGAACCCATTTTCAAAATTCATACATATTATGTTATGTATTAGTTATTCCTATGATCTAAAGCCTAATTCCCACGTACATGGGTATTTTTTTTAAACAGGGTTTTTCCTTTGTTGGTTCCCAAAACAAATCCTTTTCACACATGCGCTGTTTAGAAAAAATCTCTGTCCACATGGAAACGCAAAAACGCAACTGAAGCGCTGTGAAGAGCATGCGTGGCCAACAGGCGGCGATATAACCCAGGCATGCAAAGAAGAAGAAGATGTTGACCAATCAGAAGCATGAAAAAAGCTGTAACCGGATGACTACCCACCATCTAGAAGTCTGACGGTCTCGATGTACAAAGTCCTGCTAGCAAACCTGTTACAGCACTATTTTGGCGCCTCACAAAAGAGGTAAGGACGCAAAACGCAGGTCTGCCCATTTATTTTGAATGTGGGTAATAAGATTAGGCTGTGGCGGTGGGGGCCGCAGAAAAAAACCCTCAGTGGGCCTGCGGTGAAAAGTTGAGAACGATTCAACTTTTGTAGAAACTCCACCCAGTGTCCCGCTGCGGTGGCCAGTCATGTGCGCGTGGATCAGACTTGTCAGAGTGTTTTGAGGTGGTGTGAGAGTCCCATACAGGAAACAGGAAACATCACTCCCTCTATCGCTGCCACAAGAAAGTTTTAAAACACCAAACACAAGCACTGAACTGCCTGGAAGTTTGGAGAACAGCTGAATGTTTCTTCAGTCGCACCGTCTCTTTTCTTTTCTCTCTTTCTTCGGGAAATGAAGCCACACTCGGAAATGTAACAATGATTGTGAAAAATGATTGGGCCATTTCAGTGACACTCCCACACAACCCTGCGAAAATCGCACACTTGTGGCGTTACAAGCCCAAACTCTCTCTGTCTACATGACAACACAAACATTGTTTTTAAAAGTCTTCACCCTGGCCAGAGTTTTCCCTAAAGCGTAGTTAAGGGAGTATGTGTGGCGAAGCTGCCAATGGAAGGTTGTGACTCTCTCTCTCTCTCTCTCTCTCTCTCTCTCTCTCTCTCTCTCTCTCTCTCTCTCTCTCTCTCTCTAGGAGTGCTCTACAACCAGTTCCTCTCCCAGGTCGACTTCGAGGTGCTGCGAGACAGAGCTCAGGTCAGATTTTGTTTCCTATCTCCATGACTAAATAAGATACTACCTTATAATCATTATTTTATGTATTTAATAATCCATGTAGATGTATACATGATGTACATTGTTTGTTGTTAACAGTAAAATGTGATTTATAAAATCATGCCAACAATTATTATTTTAATAGCTTAGTATTCTATGCACTAAAAGGTATGTACAAAGGCTTTAGGCCGCCAATGTTATTGTAGGCCCAGTTTAATATGCAACTTAATTTTATACAATATGTAGTAGGGGGTCCCTCCTCTGTCTTGCTCTCAGTTAAGGGGTCCTTGGTTTAAAAAACGTTGATGACCCCTGTATTAAATCAACTATTTTATATATATATATATATATATATATATATATATATATATATATATATATATATATATACTCGATTAGTTGTCAAAATCATATGAGTATTAGTTAGAATATCAGTCTCTGAGAGACTTGCTACCCATGCTAGCAGAAAATGATCCACCAACCTTTGGCCCTCTGCTGCTGCACTAACTGGTTAGTTAGACCACCGTTGTGCCTGCTGCTGTTTAATGGCGTGTTGTGCTGCAGGGTCTGGGCTGTCTGGTGTGGCAGGACGCGGCTCACAGGGTGATGGTGGTGTCGCCGCAGGGACACAGCGAGGTCAAGAGGTTCTGGAAACGACAGAAGTCCAGTACGTAACTGCAGGAAGCGAAACCAGCTGCAGACCTTCCAGCCCCAGCCACAGTTGCTGTGGAGATATTATACTTATTTTGTATGTTTCATAAAATGTTGACTACTATGTTTTGTGGATTAAATGGTTATAAGAAGAAAATGTGCAACTGTCTTCTATACTATACAATGTCTAAATATGGATGTGGATTTTAATATTCTGCCTAATAAGGATGTGCATGTGCGTGAGAATGGGGACGACGATAGTTGGTGGCAGTTACGCACCAAGAAACTCAGCAATGCACCAACAAAGGGAGAGAAGAAGAAGACTTGCAGCTAGTAAATAATATGGTTTTAAACAATGTAGGATTTAAAATATTGAAAAATCAGCTTAGCGTATCAATATAAACACATAATCTTACAGTATACATGGCGTGAGTAGTGTTGTAATATAAAATGATTCTGTAGTAGGAGCATTGTTTGATAAGGGATTTAGTCTTGAATCGAAATACACTACTTATGTAATCTTTCATAAAACATATTAGAGAATTAAAATATGCTCCCCATATTATTACTGTACCAGTACCCTTGTTTGTAATCAAAAACATAGATGTCACAATACTGGCGGGAATACATAATTCATAAGGAAGCATTTTTCGACATGACAGCAGAAATCGTCAGAACACCGGACTATGGAAAAAACACCATACCATAGTCCTCATAAATCCACCGGAGTTTAGAATGCCAACACAAAGTAAGCCCAAAGCAACGGACATCCGGCCTAAATGAGTGAAATCCAGCGGTATTTCTGTCCGCAACGGAGCAATCCCGGAAGTGGAACGTCGTGGATATAGAATATGTTATGGCTGATACCTGATCCACTTAATAAGGTCAGTGTCCGCACTGATATGGCTCTGTGTCATATTGATGCATCCCAACACTGAACACCTTTTGATTAAACCAGAAAACACGACTGACCTTTACCAATGCCATTATTCTATTTAGAGGAAGAAAGGAAGAGGACGGTGACGGACATCTGGCCAAAATGAGGGACATCTGGCAGAATTTCTGGTGGCAGTGGAGCAATCCCAGAAGTGGAACGTCGTGGATATAGACTAGATTTGCTTTGAGGGGATCGTCTGATAATATAAGGCCT
Organism: Zingel zingel; assembly: GCA_023566125.1. Classification (NCBI taxonomy): domain Eukaryota; kingdom Metazoa; phylum Chordata; class Actinopteri; order Perciformes; family Percidae; genus Zingel; species Zingel zingel. The sequence goes on from CM042330.1 coordinate 30,549,441, forward strand.
GCTATCCATACATCACCCATGTGAAAAACTGCAAGTTAGATAACAAAGAATATGGTCACGTCATAGCAAATACCTGTTGGAAACAGTTGTTAACAATAAATGTGTACTATATTACACCTTTATTATAAAAAATATAATAATTTAAATACTGTGATAATGTTCTCACAACACTGTGTGTGTGTAGGGGGGGGGGGGAGTAGTGACCCCCAAAAGCCTTGGAGCAGCCCTGGCCACACTACATTTATTATGGATATCTTAGAAATAACGTAGCCTGCATAAAAATACTAGGACATAACGAAATAAATTAATTACAATATTTGTAAGAGGATAACAGAACAAGAGTAGGGAAGAGTATGGCTGTGCCACTAACTTAAGTTAGTGTCATGTGCAGCCTAAATGACTAAAGCAGCCTGGCTACGTAGAGTGGCTAGCATTAGCCACACAGTGTTTGTATTGCAGGCACAGCGGGACATTTTAACAATTTAAGTAGTGTTACAATAGCAAGTTTGTAGCGGCGTTGACGGGGACACCGTATTTTACCGGGGGGCGTGTGGCTGCAACACGGCAGCCGAACGACAGGCCATAAATGGAGCCAGGGACATCGAGTGAAATTACCAACGGCGCGGGGTTGCCAAGACCGAGCGGGCTTCGGGAGGAGACCCCGGGGGAAGAGGCGAAAGGCGGAGAAGCGAGCACCGTGATGTCGAGGCGAAGAGGAGCGGACGCAGACACCGCGGAGGAGCTTACAGCGCAACGTGAGGAGGATGAACCGGGGAAACGGATTCAAACCGGAGGGGAAGAAGGAGCCGGCAAACACGAGGAGGAATTAGACCCAAGGATTCAGGAATGTTATAAAATTATCATTATTACCGACGTAGTCAAATAAAAAAACATCCAGTAATCATTAGTAGGCTACATTTGTACATAGGGCATATTTACTAAGCGACGCGTAGTAAGCATGAGCACACTGCTCCTATCACAGACTGGTACCTGGGATGGGCAGCCTCAAGACTGCATCTCTGGACTGCTAATATCCCCCCACTGAAAACATTGCTTTATTTCCAGCATTTTTCCAGCCTTTCTGTCCGTATTATGCTTTCAATGTAGACCATGTCTGTTGTGTGTTTGCAGGAGGAGCTGGAGCAGCTGAACCAGGCCAGTGATGAGATCAACCAGCTGGAGCTGCAGCTGGATGTGAGAGCGTTGTGTGTGTGTGTGTGTGTGTGTGTGTGTGTGTGTGCGCGCGCGTGTGTGCGCGCGCGCGTGCGTGCGTGCGAGTCTCTGGCTGCCTGTTCACCTGTAGATCTGCTATCACACCCTCAGCTTTCACAGTGTCAGAGTATGGCTCACTGGATGTTCTGTCTTGTGTGTGTGTGTGTGTTTGTGTGCGCGCAGGATGCTCGGTCCAGCTACAGGAGGATCCTTACTGATTCTGCCAGGAAGCTCAACGCTCAGGGCTCCCAGCTTGGCACCTGCATTGAGAAAGCAAGGCCCTACTATGAAGCCCGCAGACTCGCCAAAGAGGTGCGTTTTGTAGCTGCACATGAGTGCAAAAAATTTGAATTTGAATGCCTTTATTGTCATTGTACTTTACAATACAGCGAAATTAGGAGTGTTACTCCACTGGGTGCATACAATAAATACAATAAATAATCCTTACAGGACATATAAAACAGAATAAAAACAGTAAAAGATCAATGATCAGATAAGCGCAAGTATCGAAGTGCAGGAGGTGACAGTGAGTGACTGGGTTTGTCTAACTACATTTGTTTAGGGAAACTGTTGCATTTGGGAAGAAGCTATTTTTAAATCTGGTGGTGTATAGACCTATAACCCCTACCAGAGGGTAACAATTGAAACAGGTGGTGGCCAGGATGAGTATTGTCCATGATGATGTTCTTGGCTCTTGAGAGAGTGCGGCTGAGTGCAATATTTGCCTGGGAAGGGGCAACCAATGTTTTTTTTCTGCAATCTTGATAATTCTTTGCAGAGCCTTTTTGTCTGCAGCGGAACACGCAGCAAACCACACAGAGATGCAGTATGAAATAGGGGTGTCACAATACCAAAAATTCAGTAGCCGCTGCCAATACCAGTAAAATAACACGATACTCGATGCCGATTTCGATACCACGGTAAAAAAAAATGGTTTTCTAAGATTCCATGTAGCCTACTTTAACTTGAAACATGAACTTCTTTATTAAAATATTTGAAAAATATTAAAATGGCATAACAACTAAGGGTGCTCCGATTGATCGGGCACCGATCGTTATCGGCCGATAAAGGCTTTAAATAGTTTGATCGGTGGTCTCCATAAAGGCCGATCAGATGACGCACTACTTGTGAGAAAATTTTCTACATGAATTCAAAATGGCGGCCTCCCTACAGTGCCTTGCAAAAGTATTTGGCCCCCTTGAACTTTTCGACCTTTTGCCACATTTCAGGCTTCAAACATAAAGATATAAAACTGTATTTTTTTGTGAAGAATCAACAACAAGTGGGACACAATCATGAAGTGGAACGAAATTTATTGGATATTTCAAACTTTTTTTAACAGATAAAAAACTGAAAAATTGTGCGTGCAAAATTATTCAGCCCCTTTACTTTCAGTGCAGCAAACTCTCTCCAGAAGTTCAGTGAGGATCTCTGAATGATCCAATGTTGACCTAAATGACTAATGATGAAAAATAGAATCCACCTGTGTGTAATCAAGTCTCCGTATAAATGCACCTGCTCTGTGATAGTCTCAGAGGTCTGTTTAAAGAGCAGAGAGCATCATGAAGAACAACGAACACACCAGGCAGGTCCCAGATACTGTTGTGGAGAAGTTTAAAGCCGGATTTGGATACAAAAAGATTTCCCAAGCTTTAAACATCCCAAGGAGCACTGTGCAAGCGATAATATTGAAATGGAAGGAGTATCAGACCACTGCAAATCTACAAAGACCCGGCCGTCCCTCTAAACTTTCAGCTCATACAAGGAGAAGACTGATCAGAGATGCAGCCAAGAGGCCCATGATCACTCTGGATGAACTGCAGAGATCTACAGTTGAGGTGGGAGACTCTGTCCATAGGACAACAATCAGTCGTATACTGCACAAATCTGGCCTTTATGGAAGAGTGGCAAGAAGAAAGCCATTTCCTAAAGATATCCATAAAAAGTGTTGTTTTAAGTTGTTTAATCACCCTGAACACACCATCCCCACTGTCAAACATGGTGGTGGCAGCATCATGGTTTGGGCCTGCTTTTCTTCAGCAGGGACAGGGAAGATGGTTCAAATTGATGGAGCCAAATACAGGACCATTCTGGAAGAAAACCTGATGGAGTCTGCAAAAGACCTGAGACTGGGACGGAGATTTGTCTTCCAACAAGACAATGATCCAAAACATAAAGCAAAATCTACAATGGAATGGTTCACAAATAAACATATCCAGGTGTTAGAATGGCCAAGTCAAAGTCCAGACCTGAATCCAATCGAGAATCTGTGGAAAGAACTGAAAACTGCTGTTCACAAACGCTCTCCATCCAACCTCACTGAGCTCCAGCTGTTTTGCAAGGAGGAATGGGCAAAAATGTCAGTCTCTCGATGTGCAAAACTGATAGAGACATACCCCAAGCGACTTACAGCTGTAATCGCAGCAAAAGGTGGCGCTACAAAGTATTAACTTAAGGGGGCTGAATAATTTTGCACGCCCAATTTTTTTTTTTGCCTGCCTTACCTTTCAATCCTTCTACTCAAAGTTGTATGAGTCCTCCTGCAACTCAGATCAAACACAGTGCCAGGAGTTCCTAAAAGAGCTAAACCTGCCTCTTCTTGACCCAGAGGAGGCAGAAGAACTGGGTTAACCTATAGCGTTAGAGCAGGGATCAACATAAAAAAAAAAAAATCCCCACTGGCCCCTGGGGCCATTCGATCAGAGTTTTGCTGGCCCCTTCTACATTTTTACTGGCCCTGAAATAAATATCGAGGTGTAATTGGCAAAGGACAAAAAAGCAGGAAGTTATACGCCGCACCTACCATGAAGCTTCAGAAAATGGTTATCACCCAGCTAGCCACTGCCACTGTATGTTGTGCCATTAGCAGTAAAGCTAGACCAGGGGTCATCAACTACATTTTTCAAAGGGCCAGAATTTTTTTGAGCAGACACTCAAATGAGCTGAACTTTCAAATAAAATGTATTTATACCTAATACGCATATTCTTGTTTGCCCGCGCGGGCCAGTGACAGTGGCTTTCCAGGGTACTTTCTACCAACAAAACCAACACTGCGCTGATCTCCATTATGCCAAAGAAGGGCAAAGATCCTACGGATTGTTCAAATTACAGGCCCATCAGCCTCATCGGGACTGATATTAAGCTTTATTCCAAAGTCCTGGCTCTCCGTTTAGAGCACTTTATTGAGAAAGAGTGGGTACACATCTGTTAATAACCCCTAGGTTCGTTTTGCACTGGAATTGTCCTTTAAAGTGTATCACAGAGCCTTTCAGCTACGGGCCCTTGGAGTGTGGATGGTCCCCTCATCTACAGTTCCATGGAGAGTAATAGAGCAAAACCTCACTGGAAGTCTAAGACTGCAAGACCTTGCCTTTGCAGGTGTGTGTCCAAAAAGGTGTATGTTAGCCTATGGCTCTATTATTACCAACACATTGACCAACTTTAAACAGGTGGAGGAGCACCTACGATACACCAATAAGTGGCATTTGAACACCCCAATTTGGCACAATACACACGTAATGTCTGTCGAATTCCTACTGACCCGATTGTTTTGTTACTTAATGATGACTCTAAATTACACCTGCTTGGGAGACAGAAGAAAGTTTGGTTAGCCGGCTCGACAGCAACCAAGAAAATGATAGCTCAACGTTGGCTCCCCCCCCACTCCCTTGTATAAAACAGTGGTTGGCGTATTTTCTAGACATAATTATGCTTGAGCTCTCTACAGCAAGGATTAACAAAGCCAAATCATCGACTATAGACCTATGGAAAAGCACAGCAGCACGGGTGTCAGTTATTGTATTTGTCTGTTAAAAAAAAAAAAAACGGTACTGTGCAAAAACAACAACAGCGTTTCTAACAGTTGCGTGACCAGAGACGTTAAAAAACCCCGGTAAATATTGACAGCTTAGAGCCCAAAAGGACTCAGAATTTCCTAATTTCCTCCTGAACAGGTAGCTAAGCATTAGCTTCAGGCTAATTTATCACGGAAAAAGGGATGGGCATTTTATGTCATGTCATCATTCGTGTACTCACATTGAATTATATAGCTAGAGTACCCGAGTTGGTTACTTGCAAAAAACAATTGAGACACTGCCAGTAAAGTGATCCCAACTGGTCCTGGCTAACACTGCCATGCTAACTTGCTAACGGCGGAGGAGCAGGCAAGCGGGCCACGGCTGTTTACAACGTGTAGCCTGTTCAGCAGCCTTAGCCGACAACTGTGAGTTATTTGAAGCCAAGAGAGGGGGGGGCTGTAAATCAGAAAGAGAGGACCGTGAGTTTGCATTGAACATGCTGTTTTTTAGGTCGGGTAGAGTTGACTCTCGTATGTACCGGAAGTAGAAGGACGTGACTTCGGCCACTTGTTCGTGACCTCCTTCTTCTGAATGTATCGACTGGAACACTCTGAAGTGTGTGTATACTGCCCCCATCAGTTCCGGAAGAGACGCAGCACCGATGCTGCTAACACAGGCATCGTCACTAACGTTGTCTACGGTGCTTCAAAAAAATGGGCATTGTTGGTGTTTTGTCATTTTAGAACCGGAATGTGTCGGTAGTATCGGTTCTCATGACATATAAAGGATGCTCTCAATGGTGGATCTGTAAAAGGACACCAGCAACTTCACATTCATGTTGTTTTTCCTCAGTATCCTCAGGAAGTGAAGGCGCTGCTGTGCTTTTTTGACAACTGTTGTGGTATTAGTTGACCATGAGAAACAGTCCGTGATATGGATGCCCAGGAATTTGAATGAATGAACTCTTTCCACGCACTCACCATTTATGAAGAGAGGTTGGGAGTGTGTGTTATGTTTTCTAAAGTCTATTATGAGTTATTTTGTTTTTGTGGTGTTTAGGATGAGGTTATTGGCAGAGCACCACTCAGACAGATTCTGCACTTCCTGTCTGTAGGCGAACTCGTCCCTGCCCGTTATAAGTCCTACCACAGTAGGTTCCAATGTTTAGTTTTGGTTTAAACTGTGTTAGAGAGGTGATTTAAACCTTGTGTCCATGTAGCAGGCTGTTGTGCTGCAGTTAAATTGTATATTGCAGGTTTCACGTGGGTCCTTAAAAAGTCTTAAACTGTCTTAAATTAAAATCCGGGTATTTAAGGTCTTAAATTGTCTTAAATTTACTGTAAAGTTGCTGTAGGTATTGCATTTTCAGCCGGTGCGCTTAATGACGATGGGAAAGCACAGTGGCCCACCGTAAAACATCTAATAGTTGATTAATTTAGTATGGTGTGAAATGAGAGTCTCCGCGATTAATAGCTTTTTTACGGTATGTCGGCTACAGACACTGACGTCGGGCTGCGTGCCGCCATTACGTGGTTGTCGAGGTGAGGTTCAACATGCAAAGAAGATGGGGAAGTGCAAATTTAACGACAAGTGGACGGAAGAGGATGTATTTATGAGGTGGTTGGCGCCGGCTGAAAACAACAATGAGGCAATGTGTAAATTCTGCAAAAAGACTTTTTCATTAGGGACCATGGGGCTCAAAGCCGTCGAGTCGCATATGAAAGGAGGAAAGCACAAGTGGTACGTGGCAGCAGCTAGCCATAGCGGGGCCAGGCTAATCTCTGCATTGTTTGCAGCACGACCTAACGACGTTACAAGTTCAGACGCCACCTCTCAGTCGGCTATAACAAGTTTCATTTCACCGCCAGACATCCAAAAGGCAGAGGTACTGTGGGTTCTCCATACTGTGACGAGGCACAATTCATTAAAATCTAACGAGGACATACGTGGCGTCTTTGCTGCCATGTTCCCCGATTCGCAGCTTGCAAGTCATTCACCTGTGGTGAAAATAAAACGGCATATGTCGCCAAATATGGCATCGTTTCATTCATCAAAAAGGAGATATCATGCAGCGTTAGTGAGAAGCCATATGTTGTCATGTTTGACGAAAGCATGAATAAAACGACAAAGAGCAAACAAATGGACCTTCATTTGTGGTTCTGGACTACTGATGACGAGACTGGCACACACCACGTCATCTCCCGCTGCTATGGGTCGGAGTTCATGGGTCACTCCAGAGCCGAGGACATGTTGAGTCATTTCAGTGTAAGTAACGTTACGATTGTGTTTGAAATCCTGTACTATTATTCATACTAAGTGTGGTGTAAAATTGAGTAACATTAGTGTGGTCCAAAGCTCACATGCTAGCGGTGTAAACACCAACACTCCCCCGGTGCTCAGTGCTCCCACTCCGGGCAGAGTTGGCAGAGGACTGGTTATGTGCTCCAGTCAGGTCACAGGTCTGTGGTCACTTTGACAATCTAACAGGTAACAACACATTAGCTCAGAGTTTAAGGGGTGTAACTGTTGGTAGATACGGTTTATTTTGTTTAAATATGCAAAATTGGGATTTTATGGGTTGTTGGGCAAATGTAGCTGCTAATGTAGGCTGTCACATGTGGCCATAGCAACAGTAAACATTCAGGTAAGGGTTAAAGGACAATTGCGGCGCAAAATGAACCTAGGGGTTATTAACAGATGTGTACCCACTCTATCGCTCTCTGGGACATGTTTTCATGCTAATCAAATGTGTTTGTAGCTTGAAAGACGCTAGCGTGGACCGCAGGTTAGCTTACAATGCTAGTATTCGGGGCACAAACAAAAACAAATAGTTATTTATACCCCTAAAAAGGCTCAAAATATCACCAAACTTCAACGGTAGCATAATGAGGGTCCCTAAATGTTAACCGAAGCATTGAGAACTTTGTAAGTGTACAGACAGTTTATTGAACGAAGAACTGCTGGAGCTCCGTGAAAGGGCTACGAGAGAGAGAGAGAGCTACCGGTAGTCAATCCCGCAACACAGCCTCGTACTAAAGGAAACTGGTGGTGTACCTGCGGATATTGTGAAGCTATGACCACCGAACAGGAGTGTCTGTGTTGGACGGAGTGGGATCTGTTGTGTCGCGATGCCCAAGAGACGCAGTGTTTTCTACAGTCTGAAGATTTCCCCTCTCTGATAAACAGGGCTGTACTTGAAACTTTTTTCCATGTCCCGAAAATAAATTGAAGACGGCGACCCAGACCGGAGGGACCAGATGGACAGTTATCCACTGAGTAAGTACACTAGACAAGTTATGCAGAGTGCGATTATTTCAGATATATTAAGCAAATTGCTTTTGATTTTGGTTTGCATCACCAGCTCTAAGTCATGACTGGTTTTTAAGACGGTGGCGGCATGTAAACATGAACGTGAGTGTCTTTATAATCTATCTTTTCAATAAACTGTACACTTACAAAGTTCTCAATGCTTCGGTTAACATTTAGGGACCCTCATTATGCTATTTTTTACTTTCCCTGTGCCCCGAATACTAGCATTGTAAGCTAATCAGCGGTCCGTGCTAGCGTCTTTTAGGCTACAAACACATTCGATAAGCAGGAAAACATGTCCCAGAGAGCGACAGAGTGGGTATACATCTGTTAATAACCCCTAGGTTCGTTTTGTGCCGGAATTGTCCTTTAATGAGCTGTAAATAGAGATGCAGAATCAAGCTATGTTGTAAATACACATTAGATATGTTGTATTTTATCACAAAATACATGATTTTACCAGTTAGTATTTCCTATAGAAAATAATTAGTTTAATTTGCAAAATTTACCATTACATTCATAGGCCACACACATAGAAAGACCACAGTCACCATAGACTGACTTGAATAGAGCACATAACCAGTACTGTTACTATCTGCATAAAGTATTTTAATATCAAAGCTCACATTTTGTATGTACGAAGGCATCCTGTATCATAACTACATGTCTGCCGTTTGTAAAAAAACAAACCTGAATTGAATTCACTGAACAGTAAATTAAATTCAGTGTCCCATATACCGGTACAGGATATTCTTGGAAGATGAGAGGAAGAAAAAGGAAAAGACAAAACAGATGAACAAGAGAAAAGGGGTTGAAGATGGGGTTGAAGATGAGCTTGAAGATGAGCTTGAAGAGCTACGCAAGAAAAGAAGAACAATCTCAACTGTGTGTGAATCTCTAGAAAAGGATGCAGATGGCCTTGCAGAGAAGGCTGAGAATACAGCAGGGACCAAAATGGCAGAACTTATCACTAAATCCAATTCCATGAGAAAAAGATGCAAGGAAAAGAGAGGGGAGTTGGTGGACCTAGACCGTGAAATTGAGAAGAGAGCGGCAGAGCTACGCCACATGTCTTGAGGAGAATTTGGGATGTTACAAAACAGTGGACCTCTCTATTCATTGGTTTCTCTCATTAAGAGTCATGTGAAACATTTGTGTTTTCAAACAGTTATGTACATTATTTGTCAACTTTTTGGCTTGGGACAGACTGTTTTGAGGACTTTCATTATTGAGCTTATTTATGATGGAGACTGCTTTAAGTGTTGGAAGTATTATTATTCTGTCTCCCACCGAGCCATGATGGAGTCCGCTTTAAGTGTTATTATTTTCATTATTCTATATGGTTCCATCATGCAATGCATTGTGTTGTTTAGTGTAATCCAACTTATGTATGTTATGTTGGCTCTGTTCTGCATCACAAAGGAACAAAATGAAAAAAAATGAAAATGCCAACTGTGAGCTTTGATTGTGTTTACATCTATAATGGCCAAACAAAACAAACTGTGTTGGAAGTGTTATTGTTAGTTATTATACGGTCTCCTAATTTGAAAAAAAGGTCTCATGAAAAAGTATTTTTGCAGAGTTTACACATTGCACATAATTGATAACAAATGGAACACTTTAAGTTTTGATTTACATTGTAGGAGGCAATAAATTGAGTATTCCAAAGAAATTGTTATGACATTTTTGGGTCTTAAATTATATTTGTTGAGGTCTTAAAAAGGTCTTAAAAAGCATTACATTTTACTTTTAAAATGGTGCAAGAACCCTGTATTGAGAAGTGTTCTAACCTTTCTAATATATATTATATCAGAAACACCTCTCTGTGTGAGCTACAGGGCAGTGCCGGGGCTTTTCTGCTATATCAGGTTGGCTGGTAGAAAAAATTGGTGGCCAACTTCCGGCGCTTACCCACTGCTAGTACCATCTCTACTCACCCCGTCCTTTTTCCATTACAGATTTAGTTCTGCCTCATGTGAGGAGAGAGTGGCTGGTTGTCATAGCGACCCCGCAGTAAACGGCTGTGACCTAACGCGACACACACACACACAGAACGTTGAAGGTGTGTTTTTGATTCTCGGCATGTTGTTGCCAGAAGACAAATTTAGTTTCAAAAGAAGCTGGAGGCAGTAAAAAACTTGTCGACGAACAATCAAAACGGGTCACCACCTGGTAGTCTTTAAAGGAACAAAAGGAAGGGTGAATTTGAGCACTTACCTGTGTTCAACCAGCAATTATTACAATAAGTACACAAATAATCACAGACAACTGCTATTTCAAATTTGGTAGAATTTATTAACTTCAAAATGATCAATGGCCAATCAATAATCCTTTGATCAATTAAAACCAATATACCTTTTTTAAACTACAACAAAGTAAAGGCAAACCAGCATGTGATGAGATGCTCTGTGTGTGTGTGTGTGTGTGTGTGTGTGTGTGTGTGTGTGTGTGTGTGTGTGTGTGTGACGAAACCCGGGGGTTGCTAGGCTACGCCCCGGATTAGCCGTTAGCTTGTTTGAGCTGGGCTATGTTAGCTGCCAACGAAGGACACACTACTTCGCTATGGGCTAGCTGTTTAGCTATTCATGCACGTGCATGTGTGTGTGTGTGTGTGTGTGTGTGTGTGTGTGTGTGTGTGTGTAGAGAGAGAGGGAGAGAGAAATGGAGGGACAACACACTTGAAAGAAAGAAAACACTTGGAAATCTTGATCTCTGTGGGGTATAAATAATCACTGTCTTCGTTTACTCGAGATTCTAACTTAACTCAAAGCTACAGCAGAATCTGAGGTTTTGTTTAACGAGAGAGTGTTATTTTCGGCTCCTTTCTGCGAGCAAACAGCTGACTCCGCGGTAACAATAATCACACCCTCAGCCGTTCCACGGGTCTATGATATAACATCTTTTATATCACAGCTCCGTAGTTGACTGACGGGAGGCAGGATTATGGCTCCACTTGTTCAGTAATTAAACTTCTCCACGGCGGGGAGTAAAAGCTACAGTTCACACAGTTTCAACACAACTTCAACAATATCTGGATCAGAGATACATTCACAGCCAAACAGATTAATAATCAACGTGTGCAGCGATAGCACCATATTAATCAGATCACATTAATGGCAACACAAATAGTAACAATAGCAAATTACTCATTAATAATACACCCTGTTCTAATCTGCCCAGAACACTATAAAGCCTTACTTTGGATGTGTAGTTCACTTATTTGTTCGGCAGATCCTCCGCGATGAACAGAAAGCGAGTTAAAACACGGGCCCGTGATTTAACGAAACAGAAAAGCTCCATTAGTTGTATTCTGAGCTCTGTCAGAGTTGACTTGGAAAAACAGGGTAATTTACCCTCTGCAAATTTGGTGAAAGAAACGATCTTCTTCACCGGGACCCCCTTTTTGTAGTCTCACCCAGATACTAGCTACATAGCTCACCTCAGCCTCATGATGATGCTGTTGACTTTTCGGCAGCTACCGACGTGTCTCCTGTTCAGTAACGAATCACGAGGGGAAGGACGGGTTTTGTCGGGCTGCATTCGCTTATATCCTCCTTGTTCACCTAGCGATCAGCATGGTGCGTTCAGGTGTCCTCAGCCAGTGGAATGCCAGGAAACTCCTGACGGTGTGAAGCAGCGGCTTGCAGTTCTTAGACCTTCCACCAGCCGGACCATGTTTCTCCTCGTGTTGAATGGACTTTCTCCATTTTAGAAACCTTTTTCACGTCAAGGTGTGACTTTTTAGTCACACTTTTTTTTTTCAATTATGACGCAGTGGTTAGTCAGTCCCTCCAGGATTTCGCAACTTTTCCGCAAATTTGACCAATAACCAGAGTTTCCCGCAACTTCAACCAATCCCAGCAGTCCCACGTGCCAGACTTTACGTCAGTATGTGACTCTGAGAGCCACTGACCAAGCGGGAGTGAGAACGGGTTGACATACACACGTACGTCGCCAAATTAATTTCCTTGTTTCTGATATGAAGACGAGACGTGTGTGACTTGAACATCTCACATTTACCAACAAAACGTACAGCGAAAGACAATGTGCAATACATTTCAGACTGTCCTGCCAACCTGTATAAATTTTAACATCAATGTACGCTGTAGCGATTTTTCACTCTGTATCGCTGAAAGCTGCTGTTGTTTCAATCCTGTCGGCTCTCTGCAGTGGGCGGGGCTGCTGCCCAGTTCCCAATGGGACTGACGTGCGCACACCACAAACGGTGGATGCAGGAAAAAACGGAGATGAGACCTACAGGATGACCTAAATTGAGGACAGTTACGCTCGTTATTGTAAGTGCAATGATAAGTTAAAGTCCAATAAGTACTTTATCAAACCGTATAAATGTGTGTCCCAGGCCAGGATAGGAAATTAACTAACAATGTAGGCTAAAGATCAACATGCCATTGACACATATGTTCAAATTTGATTCATTCAATAAATTATTTTTTGTCTTAAATCCACCAGCCATTTTCATATTATACCAACATTTGCAGCATCCTGAGCCTTTTTGGTAAGATTAGGAAAACTCAGCCCAGAGTAGTTTTATTCTCCCCAAAAACAAGTTTCCTTTTTATCTTTAAAGAACTATACAAAAAAAATCAAGTTTTTTTTACAACTTTCACTGTCTCTTGTAACTTCTTTGCAACAAAAATACAAAAGACATCACAAATTTTATCGCAATGTTTTACAAAAGCTCCCGCGAAATCAGGCATTTTGGGTCGCAACAATCTCAAAAAAAGGCTGCAAATCCTGGAGGGGCTGAATTACATAGCATGAGTTCGTAAGCTGGAAATTCCACCATCCTTGACTAATACCTGGAACAATCAATCATTCCCATCCCATAAGGTTCTTATGCAATAGAACGGACCTTACATATGACTTGCCACCCTTGGCAACAGGAGATATTTATAGTCCGCTCAGCTCAGAGAACCCTTCAGCGCCGACAGCTACAAGCCAGAAAACTAACGCAATGCTAGCAAGATTGAAAGTCAATAACATTGTCAAAGCCTGTGTACGGAAAACCTTTTTTCCCTATTTAGCCCTATTGTACCAACTTTGGTTGCAGTTCCACTGGGGGTGATCACAGGCGAGTGCAAAATGAATGGGACTCTATGGAGCTAGACAGCTAAATGTGTCTTTCGCCTGATTGTCATTGAGAAATCTCAGATTTGATTGTAGTTTTTGCAAGTTCAGCATGGATTATAGGTCGAAAGTTGAATGAACGAGTACTGTCCTTTCGATTTCTTACAGGTTGAGTTGTTAACACGCCCATAAAACATTAGCATTCCGCTAATGAATGCTGATTGGTCAGTGAAGGACTCATTATGACCAGATATCCCGCTTGACGACATCCGAAGCAGAACCAGAATGTCAGAGTGAATATAGCGGCGTGGTCTTTAAAACATTAGCAAACCTCTTTCTAGCACGTGTATTAACAGGGAGAGCCTAACCTGTCGGCTGTGTTGTCGATGTCGATGTGACTCAGAGCTTGCCATAAAGCAGTATCTCTGGCAAAATGGATTTTGAGGGGTATAGCTCCATAGACCACCATTCATTCTGCACTCGCCTGTGCGCCCTATAGTGGAACCAGAGTGGAACTACAACCAGTTCAGAAGCCGAAGTATCGAGAGAGTGGAACTTCTTCCCTTATTTGAAATTATTTGATATTGTGTACAGTTGGCAATTAGTAAATATAATTTGACAGTATGTTAAATCAAGACAAGCTAGCTAGCTACCAAAAAAAATAAAGATTTTCACGAACAAATTATACACAATGTGTACTGTCGGCCACAACCTGAAATAGAGACCTGAACGGGGATGGGATGTGAGATAACGTTATAACGAGTCAGTTCAGAGGGGCGGTGTAACTTGCTACCTGCAGCTTGTGTGTTAGCGCCATTCCTGTGGTGTTCAGAGGACGAGGCAGTGAACGCCACACAAATCTAAATGATGATACTTATATTGAATGATTTGGCCGTAATGAGACCTAATTGATTAGGGAAGAGGTTTAACCCTTGAAGGAGTGGGGCCTGTGTGGCAGTCTGTTCATCAACATGCTGAGCACTCATTCCAAACTGGAATTGAACTAATGAAAATTGCACAGACAAAGGGCAGAAGTCTAATTGGAAGCAATAAAGCAAATAATCGATTATTAATCTGAACCTTATTTTCACTGTCATTTTTAATTATAATCATATTAGTGGTGTCTGTGCTATACAATGGTCCGACAGTCCCTACATTGCTATTTTTGCTTATTGTGATGTAATTTCTTGGAGTATCTTCAAATGCTTTATATTCCTAAAATCAGTACAACCTTAGCTAAAGGTTATGTAAGTCAATAAACCATAATAGTTAATAAAAGTACTGAAATTGTGTGATAAATAAAAAAGAATAAAAAAAAATGTTTTTATCAGATTTTACTAAATAAACACACAAAACATATTGATCCAAAAGATTTCTAAATGTAGAAACATGAACAGAATATTTCTGAACACTCCAGAAGTTATTTGAACAGTTGAACATAGTACATGTTTTAGTTTTTGAGAGTGTGAAGGCGTTTTGTTTTGTTTTTATCTGCAGTAGACTGAGGTCACACGGTTTGGTCACGGAACGTGATAGCATCATCACGAGCGTACAACATGATGACATGAAAGACGGAATTAGCTTTCTGCTGTAAAAAGAATGAATGTTCTAGCTGTTCTGGTTTTTATTTGAGATGGATTAAACAGGATGATGTAAAGAACGATGTTCTCTGAAGCTATGTTCTCTGATGGTTAAACCACAACATGTTGGTTTAACATGTTCAGGCAGTTCATGCAAAGGCTCCATACGATAAAAAGCATTATCACCAACAGTGATGCAGTCATTCATCTCTCAGCAGCGGCTGTACATTCTTTGAAACCTTCTTCCTCCCAGCGGGCCTTCCTTGCTGCGTTCTCATGCAGAGATGTCCACCAGACCTTCCCATGTGATTAAAACAACCTTGACTTTAACAATTTGATTTCCCCATATTAACACAGATCCAGCCCTCCAGGCTTTGACAGAGCTCACTGAGCTGCATGTCTGGAATGATTTATTCAGGATGAACCCCAGTTATTATTTTAAAATACGGCCTAAAGTACATACAAATATGATAACTAACAGCCTTTTTCAGTGAGATTAGGTAACTTTTGAAAGAAGAAATAACACAACTTTGTCTTACAAATAAAAAATAAAGTTGAATTCGTTGGCAATAAAATGTATCTCAATTCAATACACTCAGAGGTTATGCTGATAAATACAAGAAATTGAATACTAAATCATGAAAATGAACCACTACTCAATACTTTACAGTGTTTCCTCTACAATTTTTTTCAGCAGTGACAGGGGGGGTGGGGGGGGGAGGTGTTGAACGTCAAAAAGTAACGTGTATAGTTTCTTTTTAGCATCTCACATCACACTTTCAGTCACTATGACCACTACTACGGTCAGAAAAATTGTGCCAAAATATGAACAATAACGTCGCTGTCAACGGGCTTATCTGCTAATGTAGCTACTGACTGTTACCTTGAAACCATCCAGCAAATAGACGGTACCGTAGGGTGCCGTTACGTGAAACCGGTGATTTAACGTCACCGCTCATTTTACACACAGTTTAACAACAAAACAAAACGCTGAGTGAACATTACTAGCTACGTTTTTCATGTTGGTTTTGAGCGGTATGCACCCCCACTAACCTGGAAAACGGTTTTAAAACAGTAACGTTAATACAGCGTGTGGGAGGAATACAGCGTCTCCTGCAGCGGGGAGTCAAAGGCAGAGGGACCGTCACTGCAGCGTTCACTAACGTTAGCTTCTTGTCTCATCTGGGGTCTGAGGTAAATTCATCAAATTCAGTGTCCACAATGCTATTTTCCAATAAACTGTAGCTGTCATATTTCACGGGACCCGCGTGAGTGTGGATTTCATGTCTCGGCTTTCATCGCTGTTTGTCACTTTTGCCTAAGATTGAGTGACAAGTGTACTCGCCCTGTTGTTTATTTGGTTGCCATGACTTCGCGAGTGCTGACGTCCTGTCACTGTTCAGTTGCTCACCCTAAAGGGGAGAGAGCGCGGATGACAGTTCGCTTGAGTTAGCAGACGGCTCTACAGAGTCGTGTAATTCATAAATACTAGTTAAACAGTTGTACATTTTTATTCCCAACTTGTATATATATTAAATTTTTTGTTCTTATATTCTATCCTATTATTATTATCTCATGTATATTGCATCCTATTATTTCATGTATATTCTGTATGTGCTGTGTGTCTGATATTTTGTTGCTGCAACACTGAAATTTCCCATTTTTTTGGGATCAATAAATATCTATCTATCTATCTATCTATCTATCTAATTACAACTTTATGACTTTTCATAAACCGCTGTAGGAGCGGCGGTGCACCCTACATGTATATAGTGGAAACCCTGTTGTGCGTCTGTCCTCTTTCTGATAACGTGGCGGCAGACATTTTGCTGTGGTGGGCCGCCACGGCAAATCAACATAGACGAAACACTGCTTCATGTTGTAATTAAATACCCCTGAATTTACAGCATTGAAATGTTTGACTTTACAAAGTATCTATCTGAATGTGGGTTAATTCCCCGTCATTGAAATGTCCCTGATTTCTCAAAACAGTTCTCATAACCTGGTTAACAGACCTAGAGAACTCCTTCAGTATCCGGGGTATTTCTCCATGTATACACCTTAACTGGGGTAAGATCGGGTTAAGCGTATGCGCATGCTCCAACTGCCCCTCCCCACTCCCTGGAGTGTTTTTTTTAAATGGAAATAATCCGTCAGCGCTGTGAGTCGTAGTCGTTATGATACCAAACAGCGATGCCTGAATCAGCGGGCCATCGACAATTTTTTTTTACTCCCCACCGAGGCAGCAGCGGACACCGGGAAATGGCTAGACAGATTGTCCATCTCCGGGGCTGTCAACGCTGTGGAGGGACCAAGCAGCCCCCACTGCGGCCGCTGGCTAACATTAACGTTAGTTAGATAACGCTAACGAAGTTAGCTTGCTAATTCCACCTAACACTGGTTAGATTTAATGAGATGAACAAGTTGTCAGTCATCTGGCGAGAGCACTGTACTTTCCTGCGCTGTGATAAGAGTATGTGAATGAAACATTAAGTTGTTACATTTAACTTATTTAGTGGCCGCCGGCTGATGTAATTTCGACATAGGTCAACCAGAAGAAAAAGCCAGTTGTGCGTTGGATTAGCGCCACCTACTGTACCGGAGGTAGAGTTATTACCGTCATTCTCCCCATTTATCCCTGCTCATGTATACCATGGATGTATTAAGAGAACGATGTATACGGGGAGCGAATATTTTTTTCCCACTATGGCCACGCCAAGACCCGCCCGTAAATAGCTACTATTGGCCAGGCGTCCATGCTTACGCATGGTAATGTAACCCGATTTGTACAGGTCCTAACCCCAACCAATCGAGCTGCTTCGTAGGGCGGGTCTTGGCATGGCCATAGTAGAATTCGTAAATTTGCATATGGCAAGAACTGGCATAACCTGGTTATTCACTAACCTGGTTACTGCTGTTGCACTGGTTTGTTGAAAAAAGAGAGCTGGAGAAAGAAGTTCAAACCCTGGCTCTTTTTTAACCTCCACACAGCTGACCAATCATGGTGTGAATGTCGGAAGGTTGGTCTTATAAAGTTACAGAAATGGTAAGATGTTGAGGGGGGCTTCTGAAGTGATTGGACCATCTGGAAGCAGTAAACAGTGTGCAGCTTTACAATGTGATGTGCTCAGTGTGTACTGTATATATAATGGTTATTAGGGTCTATGTTTTATGGACAAAGTTCTAAACTGAGTAATAGCATTTTGCAGAAAGACTTTTTTATTTACAGGGGATCCACAAAGCACATACAGTGCCTTGCGAAAGTAGTCGGCCCCCTTGAACCTTTCGACCTTTTGCCACATTTCAGGCTTCAAACATAAAGATATAAAACTGTAATTTTTTGTGAAGAATCAACAACAAGTGGGACACAATCATGAAGTGGAACGAAATTTATTGGATATTTCAAACTGTTTTAACAGATAAAAAACTGAAAAATTGGGCGTGCAAAATTATTCAGCCCCCTTAAGTTAATACTTTGTAGCGCCACCTTTTGCTGCGATTACAGCTGTAAGTCTCTTGGGGTATGTCTCTATCAGTTTTGCACATCGAGAGACTGACATTTTTGCCCATTCCTCCTTGCAAAACAGCTGGAGCTCAGTGAGGTTGGATGGAGAGCGTTTGTGAACAGCAGTTTTCAGTTCTTTCCACAGATTCTCGATTGGATTCAGGTCTGGACTTTGACTTGGCCATTCTAACACCTGGATATGTTTATTTGTGAACCATTCCATTGTAGATTTTGCTTTATGTTTTGGATCATTGTCTTGTTGGAAGACAAATCTCCGTCCCAGTCTCAGGTCTTTTGCAGACTCCATCAGGTTTTCTTCCAGAATGGTCCTGTATTTGGCTCCATCAATTTGAACCATCTTCCCTGTCCCTGCTGAAGAAAAGCAGGCCCAAACCATGATGCTGCCACCACCATGTTTGACAGTGGGGATGGTGTGTTCAGGGTGATGAGCTGTGTTGCTTTTACGCTAAACATAACGTTTTACATTGTTGCCAAAAAGTTTGATTTTGGTTTCATCTGACCAGAGCACCTTCTTCCACATGTTTGGTGTGTCTCCCAGGTGGCTTGTGGCAAACTTTAAACAACACTTTTTATGGATATCTTTAGGAAATGGCTTTCTTCTTGCCACTCTTCCATAAAGGCCAGATTTGTGCAGTATACGACTGATTGTTGTCCTATGGACAGAGTCTCCCACCTCAGCTGTAGATCTCTGCAGTTCATCCAGAGTGATCATGGGCCTCTTGGCTGCATCTCTGATCAGTCTTCTCCTTGTATGAGCTGAAAGTTTAGAGGGACGGCCGGGTCTTCGTAGATTTGCAGTGGTCTGATACTCCTTCCATTTCAATATTATCGCTTGCACAGTGCTCCTTGGGATGTTTAAAGCTTGGGAAATCTTTTTGTATCCAAATCCGGCTTTAAACTTCTCCACAACAGTATCTGGGACCTGCCTGGTGTGTTCGTTGTTCTTCATGATGCTCTCTGCTCTTTAAACGGACCTCTGAGACTATCACAGAGCAGGTGCATTTATACGGAGACTTGATTACACACAGGTGGATTCTATTTTTCATCATTAGTCATTTAGGTCAACATTGGATCATTCAGAGATCCTCACTGAACTTCTGGAGAGAGTTTGCTGCACTGAAAGTAAAGGGGCTGAATAATTTTGCACGCCCAATTTTTCAGTTTTTTATCTGTTAAAAAAGTTTGAAATATCCAATAAATTTTGTTCCACTTTATGATTGTGTCCCACTTGTTGTTGATTCTTCACAAAAAAATACAGTTTTATATCTTTATGTTTGAAGCCTGAAATGTGGCAAAAGGTCGAAAAGTTCAAGGGGGCCGAATACTTTCGCAAGGCACTGTATATACTTGAGCTTCTCTAATTTGAAGCTTTGAGGTTCTTCATTACTTCCCTTACTTGCAGAGTATGACTTTTCCACTTCAATAAATGAGCTGATGTGTTTGTACTGCTACAAAGGTCGTATCCGTTAAAAGGCTCAGGTTATGTAGTTTTTTTGTGTGGATCTGGTTGTATGGGCTGTTTTCAAATATATTGAGGTTTTTTTTAAAATAGAGAAAAATATTAGCAAGGCTGAAATGTGCACTAGTCACACACATGGAGTCTTCACACATTGGATACATTTTAAAAATGCAACTAGAGAAATCCAATTAGTGAAGTGTCTTGAACCTGTCTACAGTAGTGACCCTACTTAAATGGTGAATTCAAATTATGTCTTTAAAATTTTGATATTTTTCTTAGGGCTGTCAATCGATTCAAATATTTAATTGCGATTAATCGCATGATTGATAATAGTTAACTTGCACATTTGGTGTGTGGTGTTGGAGACTGGCGGTACTCCATTTCTGCTCAAGGAGCTTTGTTTCCTTTTTTGGATCTTGAGCTGCTTTTAAGTGATGATTGATTTATTAAAAAATGTAAGCAATAGCCTGTTACTCAGACCAGGAAGTCTCTCTTTAGATGAAGTGTGTGTATCCATTGGTGAGTTCTCCAGGAACACCAAAAATGTACTATAGTTCTCTGCGCATGCACCGCACCTGCACCGCGGGTGTCCTCGTAGATCAGACCAGAGATACGCTTCACTCCGCCGGAGCGAGACAGGTGGCGGGTGGCGAGTTTGGTGATCCCCTGGATGTTATCACGGAGCAGTTTACGCTTTCTGCTAATGTTACTACTGCTTTGCTTCCTGATTTCCCAAACTACGGAGCGGCCTGAGGCACTGCCACTATAAGCATGTGGTTGTTGTTACACGGTTTGTCCAATAGAGGGACTTCTAACATTAGCCTGACCTTAAAGGGGACCTACGTGATGGCGCATTGCACGCAACTTTGTTTCCATTAATTTCCCACCACTAGCACACAACGACAACCACAAATCAATAGAGAACTCGTAATGTCACATTACTGAGAATACAGCTATTAGAAGGTAATATATGAAGTCAAAGCTATCTCTGACAGCTGTAGGACTGCTAACATGAACTTTAGCTGTCTCCATGAAGCTTCCAGCTAGCTAAGCCCCTATAACGCTTATAAAAAAAATTACATTAGAATAGTGTTGACTTTTTTACTATTCGAATTATATTTGATTTTCGGTATTCGTTCCAACAGCCCTAGTTTGCAGCCTTTAAATGAGTGCAGCTTTTTTATTGTTACAGCTGATAATATGACGGGCTATCTGTCTGCTCCCCCAGGCCCAGCAGGAGACCCAGAAGGCCACTCTCAGATATGAGAGGGCCGTGTCCATGCACACTGCTGCCAGAGAGATGGTGTATGTGGCGGAGCAGGGCCTCCTGGCTGACAGGAACACCATGGACCCAACCTGGCAGGAGATGCTTAACCACGCCACCGCTAAGGTACACACAGCCTGGGAAAACTTCTGATCCACAGGTATACCTAAAAGGAGGAGAATGTCTTTTCATTTTTTTGTATTAACCCATCTTTTCCAATAGGTGGTGACTTTAAACCCTATACTGCACTACACGCACACACACACACTCAGGATCAGGCACACAGAGAGAGACCAACCAACCAACCGACCGACCGACACACACACACACACACACACACACTCACACACACTCACTCACTCACTCACTCACTCTATCTTTTAGTGATGCACGAATTGGCTCTTTATCCTATGATAAACTGTGATTGACTGTGGTTGTACTGGGCAGCTTCCAGGTATGAATGTGGAACTGTGTGAATGTGATCAGGGCGTTCCTGAAAAGAGAGGCTGCCTCTCAGTGAACCTTCCCTGAATAAATAAAGGTTAAATAAAAATCCAAATCCATGTGTAGGCTTATAATCATACATCCACCCTCCACCCATCTGAATGAATTATTTTCTCTGATTTAGAGACCCGCACTCACATATCCCTGCCCCTCTACAGTCCCTGCAGGCTACGTTGCTTTTTTAATTATGTATTGGAATGATGTGTGAGTGTTTTCATTAACCATTTACTTAAATGATTAGAGAGGCTGCTTGTAAACGTTTCCATGCGTGCAGTAATGTCACTGCAGCTGATATCATGGGACATTTAAGCTCTCTGGCTCCAAAATTACAAGATGGCAGCGCCCAAATCCGGGAGACTTTGGCTTCACTTTGTACAGCGGCAGGAAGTGGAGACGTGTCGTCCATATTTTATTACAGTCTCTGTACTGAACTACCACAGAGGTGGTTTGGAGTACTTTGCCAGGTGTTTATATTTCTACCGCCAGTTTGTCACCATGATAGCATCACAACTGTATTAGATGCAGTCACAAAACTTTCCAGGTGAGTAGTTGAAATCAAAATGAAGGCCGAGTGGAGCGCCCTGGTAGCTCACCTGGTAGAGTGTGTGCCCCATGTACAGAGGCTCAGTCCTTACCATAGCGGCCCAGGGTTCAATTCCGACATGTGGCCCTTTGCTGCATGTCATAACCCCCACTCTCCCCCCTTTCCTGTCTACAGCTGTCCTGTCACTAAAGGCCAAAATGCCCCAAAAAAATCAACAAATAATGAAGGTCGAGTTGGAAGATGGCTGTCCTTGTCGTTTGAACTGTGACATCCATGGTGGGGTATAGAGACACAGAAGGTTATGTGTGATTTGTGGGATCATGCAGTGTTCTTGTCTCAGTCATACTTCCTGTGCTGGTCAGGTAAACGAGGCGGAGGAGGAGCGCCTGCGCAGTGAGCAGGAGCACCAGCGCGTCACACAGCTCTGCCAGGAAGCCGAAGCTCGAGTCCAGACCCTCCAGAAAGCCCTGAAGAAGGTCATCCTCAAATCCAAACCTTACTTTGAACTCAAGGCTCAATTCAATCACATTCTGGAGGTTTGTACCAGCAGAAATCCTGTTTTTGGTTTTTTTTTTTTACAATATAAGCAAATACACACCATGTGTTCATGCTGACAGACACTTTTTTTTACCATGAGTGAGCAGGGACACAGGCTTTGCATGATATGCCACATGATTTAGCAGAGCTTCACCTGTGGCTAGTTTCATCTGCAACGAGGCATTACAATCTGCTAGTCATATCATTCAACCTTCAGGAACTTCAGTTTGAATTTTGAAAATCTCACACTTAGCCTGTAGCATTAGTATGCTACAATCACAGATTAGCATTAGCGCCTTAGCATTAGCTTATTAGCAGTGATATGAAAACAGTTATAAATCTACTCACAGAAATATCATTGGGAACAAAGTCTCTAAATAACCCTTAAACACTGTCAACCATGGCCACAAAACACCAAAGTAGCACAAACATGTATTCTGGTTACTTAACAAACTAACAGCTGCTCATTCAGGCATTTTTTATTTTTTTATTTAACCTTTATTTATACTCGAAGGGCATTGAGGTTTCCCTCATTTTCAGTGACGATGAGTTTACATCAAGAGTCATACACAAAAAACTGTTGCAATGACAAATAAACATAAGCAAAACTAAAAACAGTTGCAATTTAAAGAGCAGAAATTAAACACCAAATGTTTAAAATGCCAGTGGTAACTGCGCCTCAAGGAAAGAGAGGACCAGCCAACCTTACTTTAGAGAACGCAGTGGTGTGTATTATAACTATCATCGGTGAAAAATCTAAGGGCAGAATGAGTCTAATTGTTTCAATGTAGATGTAGCTGCATGCCTATAGATTACATCACCATAGTCTAATACTGATAAAAAATACTGCCTCTACCTTCCTACTAAGCAAAGGAAAGCTAGACCGGTTTCTGTATAGAAAGCCCACCTTCTGTCGGAGCTTGGAGGCGAGGCAGTCAATATGAGTCTTAAATGAGAGTTTCTCATCAAGCCACAGTCCGAGATATATGGAAATGACGTCACAACTGAGTTGAATGCGTTCCATTTACACGTCTGATTTTCATTGTTTTCATTAGGTCTAACCAGGTTAGCCATTGTTAGCAATGCCAGTTGATAACAGCATTACGCTGTTTTTGTGCATACAAACAGCGTAACAACATTGTCCGCAGATAGAATGTGGACAGCGCTGCATGTACGACTGATTATTACTGTATGTTACTACAATAGCTATCACAATGTTGGATTTTTAGCTCGGGGTACTAGGTGGTTGCCCGAGTTCTGAGCTCAGAAATCCAAGGTCAGGGGGCATGTTTCCAACTTTGACCTCAGAAAATCCGAGTTCTGAGTACAAATGGAACACACTATAATTAACTACGCTTTGCTGGAGCAGTGGTACAGGACCCCAGTCCTTGCTTAGTTGTCCGACCTAATGCCCGACCATTTCCCTAATTTCCCTAGCTAATATCCCACCTTGTGGGAATTCAGTGATGCCAGTGTTTTCTTTACAGCTTGTTACACTGCCCCCAAGTGGCCACAAAATAAATTAATGCAGCTTTAAATCATAATTTTTCACTGATGACTAATTGTAAATGTAGTTGGATGTTATCAATAGGATGATAAAGTCAGTGACTGATGATTTCGACTTTACGGATTTTCATAACTTGTGTTCACTAAAGTTCATTGCTTAAACCAAAATATAATTAATACAAATATAAATTATCATATGGCTTAAAAAGCTGCTCAAGTGTCTAATAGGGTTAGGTTTTGTTTAGTCTGGATCAACCGAAGGACATTTCCAGGATAAAGCCTGACATGAGTGTTACCGTGCTTAAACTCTGTTCTCTTCGGGAAACAACATCAAATTTCAAGCTAGACGCACACGCTGAAAATGTCAAGTTTTGAAAAAATTTTGAATCGTGCAACAAGGCAGGCCTGCTTGATTCTTTCAGGGAATGATTGTAAAGATTTATAAAGAATATGTTTAGGGCATTTCCTCTCTAACTGTGATGTTTTGGGACTGATTGGTGGGATTGCTGTGGACGAAGTACACACGGTGATCCACTGGTAAGAACCAATGAGGTTTAACCATGTATCAGCTAATTTAAATAGCTCATGTAACTGTATTGTGTCAACAGAGAACTTATATTATTATTATTATAACACCATCATTATTATTTAATATTGTATGTGGCGTTGTCTTTTGCGGAGAGCAAATGTTCCACCAAAACAAGTTCCTTCCTGAGACTATTTAGCAGAGCCACTGTCGCTGCGTCCGGAGTTTAGCGCGCCCAAGACCATTGGGATTGGGATAAAGAAACCCAGTGTTATGGTTTTGGTATTTTGGTCTTGTATTTTGTTCTATTTATGTTGCCTGTTTTATTTAATTTTGTTGCCTGGTTTAGTTATTTCTGTATGTTTCTTATGTTTGTATATTTATTCTGGATTTTTTTCTGTTCCCTGTTGTGTTGATCTGTCCTGTGTACTGTGGTCTGTGTATTTAGTTGTGTTTCCGTGTTTATGTTCTGCTTCCTGTTTTATTTTGATAGTCTGTGTTCTGTCTTGTCATGTCTAGCTTTACTTTGTTTTCCCGCCTTTGTTGATTGTCCTGCCCCACCCTAATGTGTTTCACCTGTTGTACCACCTGTCCCTCATTTGTTCATTACCTCTTGTATTTAACCCCTGTGTTTCCTTTGTCTCGTCAGTTCGTTTTGTCTGTGTTTTCTGTCGTGTGTTCCCGTGCCATCAGCCTGCATATTTTTGTACCCCTCTGCGTTTTGTTCCTGTGATTTTTCCAGCCTCTGTGCTGCGTTTTTTGTTATAATAAACCCCCGTGTTAAACCCTTCTGTCCGTCTGCCTGCCTGCCTCTCCCTGCGTTTGGGTCCTCTCTCCCCTGCGCCACACCACACCCAGAGAGTTTTTTATTCTCCTATCCCAGAATGCATCTGCGCTATCTGCCAATGCGAGATTAGGTATGGTTTGCTCTTATTAATCTTCCCATATTGGCTGAACAAATACAAAATGAAGCGCTTTGCACAGTCCAGAGAGTCATTATGTAGTTGTTTAGGAACCAAAAGCAGAACCGAAATTATAATTTCTTAATGGTTACTTTGGAATTGGAATTTTGGAACTAGTTCTCGATGCCCAACCCTAGTGTCCAGAGATATTTGAATGTGTCACTGTGAGCCTTGCTAACTTCCTGTTAACTTTTTTTCAGGAACATAAGGCTAGAGTAGTACAGCTGGAGGAGCGGGTGGCGAAAGTGAAAACACGTTACTCTGTGGCCCTGCGGAACCTGGAGCAGATCAGCGAGCAGATCCACGCACAGAGGGGGCGAATCAGGGCCAGCAGGGGGCGTCCTGCAGTCTGCGGGGGGCGGAGCTCCCCCGTGGGTGCAGAGGCTGAGGTCCAAGCCGCCACTGGGATTCCCATCGGGAGCAGCAGTGTGGGATTTGGCGGAATAGAGAGCAACTGGGAGGACGGTGAGAAGACCAGGCTGTGGGTGGAGAGGCACAGGGAGAGCGGCTGGGGCCAGAGGGAGCGGCTGGAGGCGGAGCACGCCGCCTCAGACTGCATGTCAGTCATCAGCCTGCAGACCATCGCCTCTGACCTGGAGAAGTGTGACTCGGTGGAGCACCTGGGTGACCTGAGCGACGCTGGGAGCGCGCTGGTGGAGGAGTGGGAGCGCGACAGAAAGCCTAATGAGAGGCCAGGCAGCAGGGCAACAGGGGCCGAGGGGCCCCCACAGGAGAAGGGAGGGGTTACCAAGGAGACGCAAGAGAGCTTCAACAAGCAGCACCACAGAAGTGTTAGTCTATAATAGTCAGCCGGAGGACTAAGCTGAGGAGAGAGGAGGAGTAATGGTGCGTGTCCACTGGCAGCGTCATTTCCACACTTCCCAGTCATTGTCTCTGTAAGCAGCCAGACAATGCATTCTGGGAGCGTTGCGGCGACTTTGAGAAGCTGTGCGTTGAGTTGCCCGCTCTATATTTGCATAAAGTTGAATCCAGGCTACTTTATGTAAATTAGAGGCGTCCAGCTCGGCACACTGCCTCTCAAAAACTCCTGAAAATCTTTTAAAGTGACCATTGGTGATCTAAAATGAAGACAGATTCAGTAGCTGCAGATTATTTTTCTCATATGTTTTCAGGAACACATTTCTGTGAACTATTTTCGTAAATTAAGCAAACGTTTCCAAACGAGCCGTCATGTTGGTCTCTTTTGAAATCACAAGTGAAGAGTTCGTCCAATCAGGTGCAGACATCGAGGTTGTTTTCTTTGCTTGTCAGTGAAGACAACTGCAAGTGGAGAGACCATCAATGGTCGAGTCCAATGGTGGGAAGCGGGGCGATCCCTGCCGTCAAAAAACGCCACAGTGGACACGTACCGTAAGGATTATGGCGAGCTTATGATGAGGGAACAGAGACAAAGAACCCTGACTGAAATGTGAAATGGAGAAGCTGATAGTGACACAGCACCGTCCGGACACTGCAGTTAGGAATAGCAGGAAGCGTTGGCAGGTACATGGGCCACACACTAATGAATCTCTACGTGACAGCAATAATATGAGAGAGCAGTCCTGCAGAGAGCACTGACCTCCCCTCACTCTCCACTCTGCTGCTCCACATGCTAAAACGTAAACAAAAGTGCATGAAACAAGTACAATCAGGCAGTTTAGAAGGAATGCAAACACGTTTCATTAATTTCATGTCTCCACAGACAATTTAAAAGTTGGTACCACTTGTGTTTTTGCTTTAGGGATGGACAAATGGGTCTCTCCGGTTTGTTATAACTTTTTTGTTTTTATTGTAGCTTTGGCCAACATTTCTACACTAGATTTACTGAAGTAACTGTTGAGATCTGGGAACACGGAAACACAAGCAGTCAGATGGGTTGTACAGTTTATCCAGATTACCTAAACCACCTAGTCTGGCTATCACCAGACCAAGCTCAGTTTTTTAAGATTGAACATTAGTCTGGGTAGTCTGCTCTGTATTTTCTACTGCACAAGAGGCGTGATCAACGGGCATAGTTCAAATAACTCTGTACGCAATTGGATAGTCCTTCAAGCAATCAGACCAACTATCCAGGTGACGTAGCAGCGACAACAGCGGCATCAACTGGTTGTTGCGCTTCTGTGGCTGCCATGTTGAATGTAAACAAAAAGCTGCTTGCCGTCGCTTCTCTATGGTCATCATGTTAAACCCGCCAATAGCACGGCAGGTAGATAAGCCAGTTTTTGATTGGTCCCCGCAGATTTGTAATGCAGAATAGAAAAATGTACAGGTTTTCAGCCTGAACTGCAGGGCGAAATCAAATCGCCGGCAGATCGGGCTGGGTTTACCCAGTCTATAAACCACCTTAATTGGCAGTCAAAAATGAGTTCACCTGAAATGTCGCTAATAATCCCTCATTACACAGTAAAACTGTGTGCACACGACTATGTATGTAGTGGTGGATCAAGTTAAGCCAGCAAGTCACTCTGTAAACTATGACAAAGATTTTGGGCAAACATTTTTAGACCTGCACGTGTGGCTTTTTGGTAATTTTAATAAACGAAATTGCTATCCGCATGGATGATTTTTCTGGGACATCTCCCTCCACGCTCTGCCATAACGAATCCCAGACACACCACCCCTTAATGCAGGAGCCTGCTTAACCACACATTGACCTTTTTAAATTTTGTAGTGAAATTAATTTTTTCAACTTCTACCCGTGTCAATGAAATGTAATTTATGCCTCAAAATTAATTAATTTTATTCATGAGTTATATATCTGTACCACCTAGTACTTTTTACCTGTTGAAATACCTTTTTAAAGGAGCAATACAACCCATAAAATGCACTTTTGCACTTGCCAAAAAGTGATTGCCACTCCTACCATGTGTTTGAAAGGTTGTTTCTGCCTATAAATGACTTAATGTAATAATTGTGGTTTATATCTGACAGATTATAGCCCACCCAGTACTTTTTACCTGTTGAAATGCCTTTTTAAAGGGCCAATACATCCAGTAACATGCAGTTTTCCAAGTGAGCTGACATATATAAACTGGGCGATACAGCTTAAACGAGCTGCACACGCTCCCACGGACGGCAACCAGTTTTTGGCGGATGATCACTTTTTGGAACGACACTGGCAGCCAGCCAGCGATACATGAACACAAAGGGAGGGGGCCAACAGTTTAACAACCCGTTTTCATTCCCAGTTTGTTAATATTGACCAAAACCAAGAACGGAGAAGCTCAGATTACAACACGCACAGAGGGAGGGTGATTCATTCTCTGCTCAGAACACCGTTACTGCACTGGCTATATATCTTAATAGAGCAAATATCAGTTTGCTGCTATATTAATGTTCTCAATGCTGTGCACAGACCCCAAAGAGGCTTTAAAGTGTTATATTTGAGAATTGAAGTTGGTCTGGTGTTCTGTTACCTTGTAGGGTTATATTGTTTTAAATATTGAAATCAGTAACTTGATAACGGTCCAAATACTAACATGAAAAGGAATTATGGTAAGATTATGGATCGTGATCTTGCCTGAAAAAATTGTAACATGCTATTTTTTCAATATCGCCTTACTTTATCATCCCACTTGAGTTTGCAGGTCTGCATGTTACTGTTCACCTTTGCCTTCTCTTCTAAATAAGTTTAGAAGTGTGGGCGTTTGTTTCCATCCTGTCTGACCACCTCTTGTTTCTTGACCCATAAGACTACTTTTTAGTGATGTTCCCAAATCTCAGCAATAAGTAATGATTGGCAAAACAATATGATATAGTAGTATCCTCTTGGTAAACACTAAAATGGAATATCACTACTATTTTAATTTAAAATAACATGGCTAAATACTACTTTTCCATTGCCTTATAAAGTGACTGTAGCCATATGGCTGTATATATTGATATGTAAATATGTATTGATAAGATCATCAACTAAAAGAAAAAGGACTTTACTGACTAGTTGTTGTTTGGCCTTAAAATACACACAAAGCTCCTTTTTTAGTCCTGATTCATCTGGTTTTGTCAGAGCAACTGCATAAATATTTTACATAGCTAGGGATGTAACAAGGGTGTGATTTATGAAAGAAAGCAGGGGGCAGGATCAAGCAAAACAAAACATGCAATAATTTAATCTCCCTTCCAATAACATGGATATGGTGCCACCTAGCCAGCCATGCCAAAACACTTATTTATGAACCTCAATATCCAATCTAATCTCAGAATGAAATGGTACAATGTGGTGTCAACCAGTAGCGGAGTGGCAATCGGGAGAGTCGGGACATTTCCCGCTGGGCCAGTAGTGTTTCGAGGCTGCGAGGGCCGGTCTGATAATAGTTATACATTGCAAGTTCTTAGCAACACCATCCGGCGGCCTGGTGTGCGGCCGCTTCCCGCTGGTCAACCCGTACGGCAGGCCGCAGCAGCTTCTTATTTCAATACAAACACAGGCTAATCAGAAAGCACTAAGGAAGTGCAGGTCACAACCATGTCTAGGATTTTTTTTTAAATATAGGGAGATCAGTGAGCAGTGTTGGGCAAGTTACTTCCAAGAAGTAATACATTATAGATTACTAGTTGCTGTCATTTTAGAGTAATTTGTTATATTACAATATTACTGTCTCTGAATGCTTTACACTACTTTTACATTACTTTTGAGTTACTTTCACCAAAATAACAGCGGAAGTTTGACTGGCAGGTAGCTTGTGAATTTCACCACCAGATCAATAAAGTCTCCTCTTTATCCACTTTAATACATCATAGATTATTCATAATATTTTGTGTAATTAATATGAATATGCAAAGTAACTAAAGCTATACAAATAGAGAAGTAAAACGTACAATAGGGAAGTAGGAGAAAATGAAAATACTCAATTAAAAGTACCTTACGGTTGTATTTAAGTACGGCATAGTTCCATGGCTGATAAAATGCAATGATAGTTACGTGTAGCAAGCCCAAACATTAATTCCCGACATGTTTCTATCTGTCAGCAGCTCAGACACATTGCTGTCCGCGCTGACGTACCATTACCTGTTGGGACACAGATGTTGTCCGTACCGTCTCTGGTTCTGGCTCTGACCACAGGGACAGTGACGGGACAGCTTGCTTCAACGCAGCACAATAACTCCTGAAAATAATTTCCATCTCGCAAATGTATCTGTCTCTGCAGTCATCCCAACCATTGAATACAGCAACAGGAAATGATATTCGCGGCTTTTTTTTCCTGTGAAGAAATGTTTCGCAGTGTTGTATAATATTACCTAAATTTTATTAGTAATCCGTTACATTACTGTTTTACAGCAAAAAGGAATACATTACTGTAATTACGTTACTTGTGTAAGGGCCGGTGGTCTACGAAATTTCCTGGTAGATTTTTTGGTCCCACTCCGCCCCTGGTGTCAACATAGAACACAGCGCTTTCAAGCCGGAGAGCGGAGTTCACTTGAGGCGAAAACAAAATACTTTCACCCAGGAAACGCTCGTTCGTTCCTCTGGAGTGTTTTAATCCCAACCACGATATTTTTCGTGGTTGGCTAGCCGTGTTGGTGCCAAAAAGGGGTGATAGAATGATTATATAGGGTATTTCACACTGTTCCTTAAGGTCTCCTAATAGGGTATGTAACATTGGTTGGGCTGAAAATGGCCCGTGTGCTGTTCTATGCTGCCTAATGGCTCAAACGAGAGCTTTTCTTCTAAATATGGTATGCTCATGAATATTTAGATGATTGGTTGCGCGAAGCACATACACATATAGTGGAGACGAGACAGCAGGTCTCATATTTCAGACACTGCAATGTTATACATTGTTCTTCTGCTATACTATATTCACTTCTGAGACTTTTTTATGCAAGAAATCAACTATGTAGAGGTCAAATATGGGCAGTTTTACGAAAATGTATGGCTATTTGCAAATTTTGTCCAACTGTGTGTCGGAGTTCAGTAGCTCCGCAGGCTAACGTGACTGTGGCCGGTGCTGCCTGGATTGCTGCCTCTCCGCCCAGCCTGTCCTTTCACAGACCCCGGATACACTTTCGGCATAACTATAGTATATTTACACTTTGAATTTCGTCACGGCATTTACATCACAGCTACCCTAAGGTGTTACAAAGCTAACACTTTTGTCCGATTTCAATTTAATGCATTTTTGTGAATTTGAGGGGTCTCTTTAGGAGGAGCTGCTAGCTAGCTGTTTCCCATTCAGTCCTATGGGAAAAGATCGCAGCTAAACTTTCGTCATAACTATAGTATATTTACACTTTGAATTTCATCATGGCATTTATATCACAGGTACCCTAAGGTGTTACAAAGCTAACACTTTTGTCCGATTTCAATTTAATGCATTTTTGTGAATTTGAGGGGTCTCGATAGGATTAGCTGCTAGCTCTCATTGATAGAGCCCCATCCAACTCACCGCGGGCTCTATCAATGAGACTAGCATAGTTGATTTCTCGCATTAAAAAGTGAATTTAGTGATGAAATAGCAGACGACGAACAATGTATAAAGTTTCTGAGATCTGCGCAACCTAGATTCACAAGACAAACTGGTCCCAGATCAGTCAGTGGCCTAAGTAAATTTTGGGGCGTTGAGCCAAATAAGGTAGGAGTTTAGGAGTTTTCAGCAGCAGTTTCAAATTGTAAGATTTGCATAGGAAAGAGGTGTCAATGGGACTTTGAGGTTCTCTGTATGTCCTTTTTACCCACCGAACTGTCGAAATTCAACTATGACAAGGTAAACTCGGTTTTACATTCTATCACCCCTTTAACTGTCAGCACGGCATGACGCTCACTTTTTCAGGCTAAACTCCACTACCACGGCCCCTGAAAGGAGCATCATCTGGCGGTGCCTGTACCTGGCTCACAGTCACCTATTTGGCGTCCCACAGCTCTGTAGCGGCTAAATACAATTACCAATTGCTGCTTGGATGTTATCGTTATCACACTATAGACTTGTTAGGTTAGCTTTACAAAGCTATATAATATTTGCTCTATTGGGGAAGTAGCATTATTAATTTTTAGAGGGGGGGGGGGTACATTTTGTGCAAGATAAATCTAAATTAATAAATCTAATTCCTGTTACACTATGACCTGTAGTTTGATGGCGGCGTGGTACAGCGGTATGTGCTGGCAGAAACACCAGTGGTAGTATGTGCAAAGTAGAGCCCAACCGATGAAGGATTTTGAAGGCTGATATCGATACAAATATTTAAATATCAGATATTCCGATATATTGGCCGATATATATTTTTTTAAATCCAGAAACGCGTAAAACATAAACAGATTTCCCTAACATTAGTTATTTGTAGTTATTTATGAGTCCTCACTAAAGTAATATGATAATGCAGTTTAAAAATAAACTTTTGTTATTGTCACAACAGAACAGAGGAACATGAAAATATATTAAAGTTCTGATAAATAAAATGTATAAAAATACAAACTTAAAGGAGAATTCCGGCCAATTTTTACGTTAATCTTGATTGCTATAAATATGCGTGTACTTTTGATTGAAAAAAACCCGAACCGAATCAGTGCAGGCAACACGGAGTAGCTGCAGCTACATGTATGAGCATCCACTGAGCTAAAACGGCAGTTGTCGGGGCAAGTTTTAGAGTGCCTTTGTGCCTCTTAACAGACATAAAATACAATTAAAATGTCTGTGCAACATGAACAGGGCCCTTACGTGACAACAAGATGCGTTTTCAACTCAGACATTGTTTAAATTCACCTACCCTGGTCCCTGTCTCGATCCTGCTGGTAGCTGCTAGCTGCCGTCCGGTGAGTGTATTCAGCCAGGCTTCTGTGATAATCATCCCGACAACAATCCACGGAGCGGCGGTGGTGTGACTATGTCCTCCAGAGGACAGGTCACGTTATGTCTTGAAGTTTATTCCCCCCTAAAAAAACGGTAGTGCGGAGCATTCTGAACACTGTTTCCCTTTTCCTGCTACAACAGGACTTCAGCGCGAGACTACAGCTACCTTCTCTAACGCTATTACTGCAGCAGCAGCATATTTATAGCGATCAAATTTAACGTAAAAATTGTCCGGAATTCTCCTTTAAGATATGGAACTTAAAGTCCTTTGAACAAAAACACAATAACAACAACAAAAATATTAATTTATTAGCCATTATAAATACTGATACCGATAGTTTGGAAAATGCCTAATATCGGCCGATAATATCGGCTTGCCGATATATCGGTCGGGCTCTAGTGCAAAGCTGTCGATAAGGACACTGGGAAGGTTGGGCTAATTCAAAATATTAAGCTGTTATTAAGTCACTGACAGTGTTGGTCAAGTTACTTGGAAATAGTAATTAGTTACTGATTACTGATTACTTCTCCAAGAAAGTAATCCAGTTACTTTACTGATTACTTATTTTCAAAAGTAATTAGTTACTTTACTAGTTAAGTTACTTTTCAAAACTATGATGCACGACCTGACTAAAACAGTGGAAATTGGCAGCATGTCCTCGACAATATAGCCAGCGACGAGCTTCTTCAGCTCAGCGGCACTACGTCCTGTCGCTTTAAGTCTATTTCCACGTGTTTAGCAGGAGAGGGGCCCTCGGAGGTTCGCCCGGTGGAATTGGATGTAGCCGCAGCAGTCATGTCAGCTGGGGGTTCAGGGATTTTTTCAGTGAGTTTCACATTCCTGTGCCGGCTTGCTAGGTGCTTGCTCAGATTTGAGGCGGAACTTTTCGCTGTAGATAAGTTTTCTTCCCACACAGAGCGTACAGCGGACGCTGATGTTTTTGTCACCTTTAACCGAGTCAAACTCAAAGTAATGTCGGTACTTCCAAGCATTAAATGCTGCGTGGTCCTGCTCTCTCCCCCGCTCCATGCTCTTCTTATATACTGTCTATGGCTCCATGTTGTCTCTTGTTCAACACTACACATGTCGGTGTTTACCACTGACGTCGCGGCGCTCATACTTCATTGTCACTCACGAGACAGTCTCACGAAACAAAATCACGGTTAAGTAACACAGTAACGCAGCCTGCTTACGGGGAATTAACAGTAATCTAATTACTGTTTTTGCAATTGTAATCCCTTACTTTACTCATTACTTGAAAAAAGTAATCGGATTACAGTAACGCGTTACTTCTAACGCGTTACTGCCCATCAGTGGCCACTGATATCATGAACGCCATCACAGTTTACGGAGTGTATCTGTCAAACGTCAGTTCACCACTGACATACTCTTTTCCACCAACATGAAACGGGTTCAGTTGAGGTTTGCACACCTAATTTTAAACCAACAAAAATAAATTGGTTCAGAATCCCAAAAGTTGGTTTCCAGTTGGAACCAAAAAATAGCAGGTTTTTCTTTACCTATAATGCAACTGAGACGACATCGGTGGGGGTGTCATCTTCTACAGGTTGGAAAGAGAAGATGGAGGTACTGCTACATGGGTACTGCACAGATAGCCATATCCGAAGTTATGCCTAGGTAAATAGCCAAATGTTTGATAAGTTGGTGATTTTTGTATTTTATTTAAAATGCCTTTGAGTCCTTAAATGGTTTGGTTAGCCAACAATTATCCAACTACTAGTAAATCCAAGAGGTGGATGCTACATATTTACAGTTAACTTGAAATATAATTATTAGAAGAATTTAATGGAGTGAAAATAAAACTAGTATTAGTCAACGGATCGTCTACTTCAACTGCAAGGTTAATAGTCTTAAGTATTTTGAACTGTTTTAGGTAGATTCAAGCTGTATGACTTAGAAGCCAATGTTTAACACTAATGATAGATTGTATGAGTGTTTATTGTCCTCAGGTTAGTCCCATGTTTAGTCAGGAGATTCCAAGAGTTCAGTGTTTCTACTTGAAGATTGATATCAGTTTCATTTCTGAAGTATTTCCATCATGTAACGCCAGAAACACACTGCACGCTGAAGCGCTGTGAATAGCCGCTTCGCTTCCGCATGTGGTGTGTAGTGTTGACGAACTGACCGAAGAGCCGGTTAATTAACCCAACTCGTGTCACTGAGCCGAGAGAATCGAGTGTCATACGTCAATGAACTGACTCACTCCTGTTCTCTTAATACATCCATGCATTCGTGCCGTTGTGTGTAGCTGGTATTCTTCTGCTAGACTGCTACTGTGTGTAGTAATCTAGCTCATTAGCGCCTCCACTGGAGTGGTGCTAGAATCAATCAGGAAATGGCCTAGACCGTGCACCAGGCTACCGAACGAGACCGAATGTAACCGTGCAACCAGACGCTCGAGTCTAATGTAATCAAACGGTGTCTTGGTTCTCGGCAAGTTTGAGTTACTAACCAAGCCTTGTTTCTGGTGCATCTTCATGGTAATTCACACATTATCGATGGGGAAGTACATCACATACATATACACGTCATGTTATCTTGGTAGTTATGTTAAGTTAAATGTTTGTTACATAGTAGGTAGGCTGTCACGAGGAGACCACGCACCAGGATACTGAACGAGACCGTAACCGTGCCTAATGCATGAGTCTATGTAATCAAACGGGTGTCTAGGTTCTCGGCAAGTTTGCGTTATCAACCGATCCCAGAAGCCTTTATGTCTCGTGCATTTTAGAATTGTGTTCATGGGAATTCATAGGCTACATTACCAAGGGGAAAGTATTATATCACATACAAATACACGTAATGTTATCTTGGTTGTTATGTTAAGTTAAATGTTCGAAGTGAATGTTGCTACATGATAGACTGTCACGAGGAGACCTCGCACCAGGCTACCGAATGTAACCGTGGCCAGTGCGTGAGTCTAGTGTCGGTCAGTATGAGTGTGTAAATAGTATGTCGAGACCGAATGTAACCGCAACCGCTAGAGTCTAATGTAATGAAGCGGTTTCTGGCAGGGGAAGTAAACACGCGATCACCACCACCACCACCACAGTGCATAGAATACTAATCTATTAAAATAATTGTCAGCATGATTTTATAAATCATGTTTTAATGTTAAACATACATGGGGCACAGTGAATCCTCAGGATGAAGTGTACATAGATGGTCTTAGTGAGCACCTTACCCATAGGCCAGTAAGCCTATCATCAGTGGGGATTTATATTTGCTAATAATATGTAGGATTCATGTTAAGACATTTTATTTTTTGAAAAACATTGGTCCTCGGGGTCCCGGACGATCTCCGGTTTAAACAAATTACGTACATTTGGTTCCCCCTGCTTCCAGTATTTATGCTAAGCTAGGCTAACCATGCCCTGACTCCAGCTCTGTATCTCCCACATGAGACTGATATCCATCTGAAGGGTCAGTGTCATTCCCATGATGTTGAACTATTTAATATGTACAAATGTATATGTAAATGAACTGACTGGCCAACATCTGACTTTCAGTATCAGCCTGACATGTTGGGGAACTGATGTATCAGTGTGACCTAATTTCATTTAATTTGTACTGAGAAATTTATTTGTTTGACTTCAAACATTTACATGCAGAGGCAGTGGAAGCTCCAACAGGAAGACTTAAACTTATGATCTAAACAGTATTGTGTGTATACTTGTATACTATACTCTGTGATTTCATTTTTAAAACAGCGGGTGCACACAATTGTGTGTTTGCACTTGACTTCTTTGTTAGAGTGCCTTCATTCTAAAGCATGGTTTACAACATAGCTGGAGAAAACATTCTAATAACTGTTTATTGAGAGTGGATGTACAATTTCAAGAATAACAGAAGTATAATACTGCTGGGCATCAAATATGTACCTGTATTTAACATGCTGATGTTATTTTATGGAACTTCATTATTTAAAAGTTACATTATTTAACTTGTTTAATTGTTTTTTGTAGTATGCCAACATCACTTCTATTGAGTACATCAATGTATTTTAGTTGAAAATACTAGTTTGGCATGTGAATACCACATGGTCTGATGCATGAATACATTCATTCATTCTCCAATTTTAGATCTGTGGATCATATTTGCACATGAACTTGAACAGTTCGAAAAAGTTTCCTTTGCATTTTTCCCTGCCCACGTAGGGGGATATCGTGCTTGGCACAAAACAGCACAATGTTGAAGATTATTTTTAGATGTTCCCGATTCCTTTCAATAAATGAATAGTCCACCTTTCCCCGGCCTACAGTTTGGTTGGCCCTGTAGCCTTGAAACTTATCCAGTGAAACAGAGTGGGGCTCACTCTGTTTTTTTTCAAACCTCTCTCTTGCAAATAGGCTGTCAGTAATAGTTAGGTAGTAAGCGAAAAATTGGTCCAGTATTAAGCAAGATCACTGCAGTCGGGAGTCAGGGAAACAAGCTACAATCTCAGTTATTGGGCAATTGCGCACCTTCAATTTACATCTACAAAAGTGCTCGTTTTGCCACTGACAGGCTCAGTTAACATTCTAAGTGTCTGACAACATTATGGAAAGGATTTCTAAGGAGGTCGACCTTTCTGTTAAAGAGTAAGATCCTTCTTTTTAACATAAAAACATCAGTGAAATTGCTATCACTAAAGCCACCAGACTCCATGTAAATAAACAGTAATTTTAGCATTGTAAAATATACTTCATTCAACAGAAACAAAATAAAACTATGAAAGGCCATTTTGGTTCATCTTTCCACTTTTCCAACAGTCCTGAACTCTAGTTTTGGTTGAAATAAACACATAGTTTACCGGTTTACATGTGACAATATGCTGGCTCTATACATGCTAAAAGTAGTGATTATTTACATGGAGTCTGGTGGGTTTGGTGATGGAGATTTCGGGGCTGTTTCATATTAAACAAAAAGGATCTTACTCTTTAACAAAAAGGTCTATCTCTGTAGGGATCCTTTCCATAATGTTGTCAGACACTTAGAACAATAATCTGAGCCTGTCAGCGGCAAAAACAGAACTTTTAGTGGATGCTAACTGACACTGAACATTTGTACTGTAGGGTTACATTGCAGCCTAATTCACGGCTGTCACTTACAGAGTTCTCTCTCAATACTAGACCAGTTTCAAAGATTGTTGCTCTCATCAGACACTTAGACACAAAAACATTGAAAAATGGGGTCCAGGTAAAAGAAAAAAAATGATACCCTTTATATGGAGCTAGAACAGTGACAGTAACCTGTGGTATTGAAAATAAAAATTGGCATTGAAACAACAAATATTGGCACTGAAAAATGTTGAACTGAAATATAAAACACAAACATCAAAAAGTTATAATCTCACAATCCCATTATATTATTTCAATTGTACATTTTTTCTTGATGTCTTTTTTCATTCATTCATTTTTTTTACCCTGTCAGAAACTGAAAACCAGTGACATTGTAAAAATCTTACAATGTCACTGGTTTTCAGTTTCAACTTTCTGTCACCGTTTTGGCGTAGAGAGGAGTGGCTTGACGGGAGGGACAAAGAGGGCGCGGTTTCTGCACATCCACAGGAATCCTCACAGATGTGTTATTACCCATATCTGCAATGGCTTCCACAAGTTCACCTGGAACCTCCAAATCTCAAGTAAGCCTATTTATCTCTGCCATTTTTTTTTTTCAAATAGAAGCAGGCTGGTTTTAGGAGATGTCAGTGAACGTGTTATACCTGTTAGTGAGTGTATGATTTGCCTAGAAACCTGTCAGTCAGCAGCTACAGTATAGTTGTGATTGGAGGAGAGTTATGGGGGAGAGGCGTTAAGGTTCCCTGCCAGTGTTAGCCAGGTAGAGAGAGCGGAGCTCATTCTCTTAATACATCTATGACGGAGCAAATGAGAGACGCAAGCGAGTCAAGCCTTGTGCACTAGCAATAACACTGGCCTTAGGACTCCTAAAGGACAGGAAGTACTGTTACTATAAATACTAGATTATAGAAGACAGATTGACATCCCCAGCGGGAGACTTAGCTACAATTAGCCACAAGTTAGCTGATGTGTGCTAACGTCTGCCAAAACAGCACAGCTTACATTCAAAGTTAACACTATACCAGCTCGCTTCTATACGGAAAAAAATGGCAGAGATAAACAGACTTAGGTTCCAGGTGAACTTACCCAGATATGGGTAATAACTAGGGCTGTCAGCATTAACATGTTAATCAGAATCAGAATCAGCTTTATTTGCCAGG
Source organism: Zingel zingel (assembly GCA_023566125.1). Classification (NCBI taxonomy): domain Eukaryota; kingdom Metazoa; phylum Chordata; class Actinopteri; order Perciformes; family Percidae; genus Zingel; species Zingel zingel. The sequence continues at coordinate 30,589,284 of CM042330.1, forward strand.
TATGAGGACACATACGAGGAATTTTGCTTTGGATTACACATTGCTCAAAATGTGCTTACTCATACAAAACAAACAATATATACACACTATAAACAGAAACAATATAGACAGGTTGAGGCAGTAGTGCAATGAAGAGTGCAATGTTTGCAGGAGTAAATTATTTTTGTGATAAATTATTATTTTAATTATGGAGCATAGTGCAAACGATGCTGAAATAAATAAGTATTATGTTATTATAAAAGTATTATATTACAATATGAACAGTGTGAACAGTTCTGAAATGAGAGTGATGAATAAATAATAAGTGGAACCAGTTAACAGGTGCTGATTAGAGACAGTGTTGCTGGGTTATTGCACAGGAATTGAACCTGACACTGTAAGTCAGAAATCAGCTGTTCATCAGAGTGATGGCTTGTGGAAAGAAACTGTACCTGAGTCTGTTGGTTTTGGCGTACAGTGCTCTGTAGCGCCGACCAGAGGGGAGAAGCTGGAACAGGTTGTGTCCGGGGTGAGATGGGTCTGCAGTGATGTTTCCTGCCCGTTTCTGGAAGTGTATAAGTCATGAATGGAGGGCAGGTTGGAACCGATGATCTTTTCTGCAGTCCTAACTGTCCGTTGTAGTCTGCTCCTGTCCTTTTTGGTGGCAGATCCAAACCAGACAGTGATGGACGTGCAGAGGACAGACTGGATGATGGCTGTGACTTGATCAGCAGCTCCTTAGGCAGGTTGAGCTTCCTGAACTGGCGCAGGAAGTACATCCTCTGCTGGGCCTTCTTGATGATGGTGTCAGTGTTGGGTTCCCACTTTAGGTCCTGGGATATAGTGGATCCCAGAATCCTGAAGGATTCCTCAGCAGACACAGGGCTGTTGAGTATGGTGATGGGGGGAAGAGTGGGGGGTGGGGGGGGGGGCTCCTGAAGTCTAGATCATGTCCACAGTTTTGAGCGTGTTAAGCTCAAGGTTGTTCTGACCGCACCAGAGAGCCATCTGATCATCCTCCCGTCTGTAGGTTAACTCATCATCGTCCCGGATGAGGCAGATGACCGTTGTGTCGTCAGCGAACTTCAGGAGTTTAACAGATGGGTCTCCTGAGGTGCAGTCATTGGTGTGGTCGCGATGAGATTAAGGGCCGAGCATAACACGTTCATTTTAATTAATTTATTAATTTATTTTACACTTCACTCGGCTTCGCGTCGTGCCTACAGGCCAAACATACTTCCTCATAACACATCCTGCTGCTGCTCACTGGACGTCAGTGAGTATTAAAAATTATTTAGAAGGTACTGCACACTATATTGACTCTGGTAAGGATAAGGTTTTTTAGTTAGGTACTTGGAGGAATTGTGCAATAATGACAGATTCACACATTTTTCTTTTGTTTACAGTAAATAAATAATAAACAAATACAAATCTTAAAGTCAAGTTCATGAAGTCATTTTCTTTGCATTAATTTTATTCCCAATCAAGATACACTGGTAAAAATTGCTTTCCATTGTTAATATGTACTTAAAAACAGTTCTGAAATGCAAAATAATAGAATTTTAATCATGTGATAAAACATGCGATTAAAAAATGTTATCGTTTGACAGCCCTAGTAATAACACATCTGTGAGGATTCCTGTGGAGGTGTGGTCTCTCGCCAGTATGAAAATGATCTGTAAACCGCACCCTCTTTGTCCTTCCCCTCAAGCCCCTGCTCTCTATGCCAAAACGGTGACAGAAAGTTGAAACTGAAAACCAGTGACACTGTAAAAATCCTGACAGGATAATGATGATGTTTGTGTTTTATAGTTCAGTTCAACATTTTTCAGTGCCAATATTTGTTGTTTCAATGCCAACTCCTGAGAGAGTTGTAATTGAACTGCATAGCCACTATACCAGTGGAGTTTTGTGCACAGGGGAGAGTTGAATGGTCAGAAAATAGATAACAAACAATGATCTTCTTTTGAGTTTAAATTATTCAGCAGTGATAAATACACCCAGACAGCCCAGAGAGAGATGGAGAGATGAGCTGGAGAGCTGAGGAGGGAAAGGGGATGGAGAATGTGATAATTCATTGTGATAATAAACAAGTTGAAGAGGGATAGATTGGGGGCAAGTCAAGACGGGAAGAATTGGCCACAGACTGTAATTTAAGATCTGTAGTGGGTGAAGGTGACACATGATGGAGGACTGGGGGAGTCATAAAAGGAATCGATGGGACACAGGGAAGGAGACAGATGACAGCTCTGAAGACGGACACCAGCCACAATGTCCTCTGTCAAGCTCACCCCCTCAATCATTTCCCACTTCAACAGGCGAGATGGTGAAACATGCTGAGGAAAGAGACACAGGCAGCAGCTGGACTAGGAGGGTGGAAAGGTGTTTGTCAGTATGTGTCCATCAAACTATATTTTTTTAAATATTTAACAATTTCTTTTGCTCATTTTAAACTTTGGGCTCAACATTTTCAGCTATCAGAGCTTTTAAACCAACTGCTTACACTGCACACGGTAACTATCTTCAGCACTTCCACTTCAACTAAATTAAACTAAACTACCGGTACTTTTACTCTTACATATCAACTGACACTCAGAATGGATTCATTGTTTACTCTTCCACTCACATTTCAACTGCTTTCATCTCTTACTTATAAAATGACAATTCAACTGCTGAGACTTCATCTGCTTTCAGTGATTACACTCCAACTAGTCTATATCCACAATGTTCCACTTCCGGGATTGTTCTGTTGCCGCCGGAAATACCGTCTGATGTTCCTCTTTTCAGCCAGATGTCCGTCACCTTCCTCTTTCTTTGTGTTGGCGTTCTAAACTCCGGTGGATTTCTGAGGACTATGGTTAACTGCTCCTCAGATCTCTGCAGGGTAAATCCAAACAGCTAGCTAGACTATCTGTCCAATCGGAGTTTTGGGACAGATTGGTGGGATTACTGTGGACGAAGTACACACGGAGATATACTGGTAAGAGCTAATGAGGTTTAACCATATAACAGCTAATTTAAATAGCTCACGTTACTGTATTGTGTCAACAGTTAACTTCATTTAATATTGTATGTGCCGTTTTCTTTTGCGTGGTGAAAATGTTCCACCAAAACAAGTTCCTACCTGTGACTATTTAGCAGAGCCAAGACGATCAGGGGCCTGTTGCACAAAACCAGGATAAGGGATTAAGCCGGGATATTCAAGTTATCCTGGATGAATTTAGCTTTGATTTGGTTGCACAAACGCAGGTTGAATTAAACCCAGCCAAGTAACCATGGAGATTTATTCTTTGCAGCTAGCCTGCTCCAGAGCTTCTTAATCTTTTCATTTTGGTGCTGTCACGCATCTTGGAGCTTGGGAGTGAGAAAAAAAAAACATGAATAATAACAGGCTATATTGTTTACAGTTAGTGTACAGTGTATTGAAGTCACTTACTTATTTTTCTAGTTTTTGTCCAGTCATGTTTGTTCTGTATGAACATTAATTGTAGAAAGATATTTAGAATTAGACATAGCTTATAGAGATTTGTGCATATGGTTGTAAAACATATTCTCACATGAATAAGGGTTTGAAATTAAGCCTAGTCCTTAGAGTAAATTGCCCGAGGAACATGAATTCCCTCTGCTCACTTTTAAGGCAAAGTAGGTAAAACAGATACAGCAATAAAACCAACACATAGGCTACAACAAGCATATTAAAAGCAATTAAAACAGAGTGTACAACTTTGTAAAAATGTGGAGTGACTAGTAGGCCCTAAGTAGATCTTTTTAAATCCTTATGCATTCAGTCGGTCCACTATTGTCTGTTGGGCTTCTTTTCTCTGTCTGATAACAACAGCCGTATTTCCCTTTTTGCATATTATATGTTTCACCTCCTCGTAATTTTCCATTAACCGCTGCTGCTCAGCGGGTTAAAGATATGCCGCACGCGTCTTCTCCATTTCTGCATCAGTAAATCTGTGATCGATACCGTGGTCTATTTAAGAAGGCCGTGAACGTGCACTTATCCCAGCTATCTACACCTGGCTTGACATAGCTTCACCTTCTCATCCTGGCTCGGCAAACGTGCAACCGATTAAGCTGCGATGAGCGGACCACACTAAGTCGAGCTGCCCTTTTTCAGTTATCCTGGATTTCTTCATTCTACTTTTGTGCAACAGGCCCCAGTATTGGTTTAAAGAGATGCAAACAACCCAGAGTGTTTTTTTCTCTTAACCCAGAAAGCATCTGTGGTGGAGCCAAACCTTACTCCACAGGGCCGGCTCTGAGAGACTTTACGAATCATGGTGAGGCAGGTTTCACTGCAGACTTTCCAATTTCTAATAAAAGCCAGTATTGACATGCATTGTTTGAGTCAGGCCTGAGTGCACCTGCACCTGTTCCATGTCCCATTGCACGTTTATGAACGAGGCAGTTCATCCAAATCTGTTAGTGTGAGTGTGGAGTCCTCCAACACATGATAAAGCAGAAGATGAGCAGGAGACAGAGGCTGTGATGCTGTGAAGTGTCTGGAGAGCTCACACAGGTCTACCGTTCTGCACTGGGAGTCTCAGGCCCTCCCTTACTGGCTGCAGCAGGTTAGAACTGGATACTGATCATCTCCAGACAGGAGAACTCTGTACTCAGACAGATGTTACAACACATTCTCACTCCCATCGTGTAAAATAGGGACGCTTGGTCAGGTGCCTTTGTTATTGACGCTAAAAGTCTCCTTTAGCGTAAAATCTAAACGGGCTGGGTCGGGACTATTGGTGTCACTTTTGACACAGTTAGGTGTCAAAAGATGGTGGGTGGATGGATTAATCTGCGTTATTTTTTTTTGGTGGGTGGGCTTATGAAAGCTTATGAAAGCTACGTCTCCGTGACACACGGCACAAGAACCCCGGTCTCCTGGGTAAAAGTCCTGTGTTGTTTGACCCAACCAGCCTCCCTACACAGAATTTCAGGCTTTCATACTACTCTCTACCGTTGTCTCTCTTAATACTACGTCATCTTCAAGCGCCGCATAGCTTCTGCTCTACCTGGTGCGTTCCATACACGCGCTGAAGGGTGCTTTTTGTGTTATATCTGACACTGACAGCCACTGCCCAAGCGTCCGTATTTTACGAGTTGGGAGTGAGAACGGGTTGGATGTTTTGTACTAGCACAAGGCAGATTTTATTTTTTGGAGCACCAGAATAGCTTTTATGGTTTAATTTGTATTGACTAATAAGGGTTACTGACAAAATGGTAAGATAAGAATTGGTTTGCAATGCAAGTGGATTTGAAAACTGCAGAAGCTAACACTAGACCGCCAGACTGGAGTTAAGGATTAGAGGCTTACCTTTGTCGTAGACTCTGGGCGGCCCATCCTACTCCGCTCTGCAGCCAGCTCGCTCCTCGTTGCGATGTCTAACAGCGTCGACACTCATTTGGAGACAATTAAGACACTGACATTATATATAATAACATTAACACAACTTGGTGGGGAAACCTCAAAAAGGTTATTATAATTTCTTTGCCTAAACACTGCAGGCAAAAAGGCATGGAATAAAGGTGCATTACCACCACCCAGTGGTCTGGAGTCATTATGGGCTCTTCTTACTCAGTCTCCTTCAACTAGTAGTAAAATTCGGTATAATGGTCTGCTTGATGTCAAACTGGTTAGAAAATGTTCACACCAGCCCAAGCCTAATAAGAACACTGCACACAAATATATATATATGTATATATATATATATATATATATATATATATATATTAGGGCTGCCAAAATAATGTGTTAATTTCAATTAATTAATCTGAGAAAAAAATAATGCGTTAAAAAAAATAACGCAGATTAATCCATTCCATATTGACGTTTGACCCGGAGCCGTTCTAGCCACCATTGGACTGTAAAATGAAGGAGGGAGACGAGAATGTGCTGCCTGGATCATTGATTGGAACATTTACTTATAAAAATCATCTTCCTGCCAACCCTGGCTACCGAAATCTGGTGCCACTGATATGTCTGCTCTTCTCTCTGATGCTCTGAAACAGACGATACAGGCAACACAAACACCGCTGCACGTGATGCTAGTTAACACTATACTCGACAGCAGCTAACGTTAGCCTACCGCTAGCTAGTTAACACTATACTCGACAGCAGCTAACGTTAGCCTACCGCTAGCTAGTTAACACTATACTCGACAGCAGCTAACGTTAGCCTACGGCTAGCTAGTTAACACTATACTCGACAGCAGCTAACGTTAGCCTACCACTAGCTAGTAGCTGGATTAAAAACGGTTAAATGCTGACAGCTAACGCTAAACGGTGTAAAGTTTGACTGTGTTTTACTGTAGAGGATTTAACACCGGGATGTAAAACTCTGCAGCTGCCGTCGGAAAAAAACAACACAGATGGTGCGTTCCATAAAACTGGTAAACTACAGCCTCGTGCTGCATTTGAAGTTATTGTAAATGTCCTTTTCCCATCTGGTGGTTGTTTTTGTCATTCAACAGCAATTTACTAGTGAAATAAGTTATTGTTATACATTATTATTAAATCATTTAATTTTGACCATATGGCCTTAGCAATAAACAAGCCGTTCTTTAATGTCACCAACTGTTGTTTAGTAAGCCTACCCTTTTTTTTCTTTTCTTTTTTTACTTTCTTAAAAAGTATCGGTTCAGGCACCGTTAATTATGTATGCGATTCATTTTGATTAATTAATCACAGAGTATGTAATTAATTAGATTACATGTTTTAATCAATTGACAGCCCTTATATATATATATATATATATATTTTTTTTTTTATTAATTAATTAATTTATTTTTGCATACATTAAAGTGAACTGACAGATTACATTTCCGTAAACATTTTATTTAGATATTCACATGACAAATAAATGAATAAATTGATTGATTGAGTTAAAATAAAGCATAGTGAATGCAGCATCTAAGGCTGCGTCTCTCAGTGACGTCACTAGAGAGTGAGGGAGTGGGGTGAAAGCAAAGTGGGAGGGAGCTCCACCATGAAACGCCGTCACTGTGTGTGTGTGTGTGTGTGTGTGTGTGTGTGTGTGTGTGTGTGTGTGTGTGTGTGTGTGTGTGTGTGTGTGTGTGTGTGTGTGTGTGTGTGTGTGTGTGTGCGTGCGTGCGTGTGCCGTGCTTTTCTCTCAGCAGCAGTGCGCTGACAGGATGTAGCCTAATGTGGGGCCATGGAACAGACGTGTTATGGGCTCCGCTGAACGCTCTTTGGACTAACACTTCCAGCTGCTGCTGCAGACACACACTGGCGCTTCTTCTGAGCCACGGCTACTAGCAGCAGTCGATGGGAACCTGCTCATCCAGCTGACGTCTACTATGTGTGAGTAGGACTCTAATCCAGTGGGCTTCATGTATGACATGATAAACTTTGATTTCAGTGCTGTAGTTGAAATGTAACGTTACTGACTTGAGAGCGGTATTGTGGCACCATACGGGCTTCAAAAACACAACTGCACACGTGAGCATTATTCATTCACAGTTGATTTCAGACAGTTACAGTTTGAATGTAATGCTACACTGTTTACTAATCATATAGGACTTTTCCAGGCTGCCATGTTTCCATGCCTCTATAATGCTTCCATAATTCTTCCATAATGCTGTTGATGGGATTTATTCATTTTAACGTATCACATTGGCTAGCAAGGTAGTCTTCCTCTTGTAGCAATTGCTCGTGGGCATAATTCTGCACTTGCACGTGCGCTCTACAGCCATAGACTGATGAGATATACCATAGACTGTATAAAGAGACTTCGACGCGCTGTCACGCACGCGGCACTGTGTGTGTGTGTGTGTGTGTGTGTGTGTGTGTGTGTGTGTGTGTGTGTGTGTGTGTGTGTGTGTGTGTGTGTGTGTGTGTGTGTGTCCACAGTACAGTAGGTGTAGCCTAGACACCGCGGTTGCTCTCTTCACAGTGATGCTGTGGTCCATTGATCTACCACACACACACACACACACACACACACACACACACACACACACACACACACACACACACACACACACACACACACACACACACACACACAGAGGCTGGTGGTCTGCAGCTAAAGGCTCTGATGCCAACAGCTTGTGTGGATGAAGTAAAGCAATGACTGCCAAGGTATCATTTTGTCAGGGTGGGAGATTACAATTTGGCAGTGATAGACAACCAGTCAGCTAAAGAAGAAGAAGACATACTTTATTAATCTCACAAAGGGAAATTATATTACAATCACATAGAGTGACAGTTTGACTTCCAGGGTAACCTAATGATTCACTGTTAGCAGTATAGATTGATATTACCTTTTAGAAGACTGATTATCATTTTACTGATGCTATTAGCCAATATTCCACTTCTACAGTACTGACAGTATCTGTGATAGAATATACATATCCATTGTGTTTCCCCTATAATAATTCTGCACACCACCATGAACTGCAGCGACGCACCACCGTGAGTCCATGAAGGAGGCAACTGTCTGTGGTTAGTTCACATATCGCTCGCCTTGCCAGCTCTATCTCCACAGCTCTGTGGCGTAAGGTCTGGCTGCACCACTTATACATTCTGGGATTGGAGAAAAACGCTCTGGGTTGTTTGCATTTCTTTAAACCAATCACAATGGTCTTGGGCGGCACTAAGCTCCGGACGCAGCGACGGTGGCTCTGCTAAATAGTCTCAGGAAGGAACTTGTTTTGGTGGAACATTTGCACCCCGCAAAAGAAAACGCCACATACAATATTAACTTATCTGTTGACACAATACAGTAACGTGATCTATTTAAATTAGCTGATCATGGTTAAATCTCATTGGCTCTTACCAGTGTATCTCTGTGTGTACTTAGTCCACAGCAATCCCAACAATCGGTCCCAAAACGTCCCAGTTAGAGAGGAAATACCCTAAACATATTCTTTGTAAAGGAACCAAATTTTCTTAAAAATTGCCAATTTCAGCTCGAAGTTTGTTGTTGTTTCCCAAAACGAACTGAGTTTTGCTCGGCGAGGGACGTCCCGGAGATAATCCGTTGATCAAGACCAGGTCTTTATTAGTTATTTGATGCTATACAACTCAGTGAAAAAAGTCCTGATTGATGGACAGCAGATCAGAGAGGCCAGGGTTGAGACAGTAGCTATGTTTCCATCTACATGTTTTTATGCAAATTAAGTGATATCAAATGAAAAATGGCTTTTGGAAACAGTCAAATTAAATTTCATGGATATCTACTCAAAGTTTATATGTTCTGTCTCACCGAATTTTCCTCTTGATCGATATACGGCTTATGCGATAAACGCTGATGGAAACGTTATTTGCTGAATAAATAATGAATTCAGTAAAGTTTGAGGTCATTTTATGGTTAAAAAGACGCACCTAACCAGGTCAGAAGTAGAGCTTAGATCGGGCCCAAAAAATCAAGCCCGACCCTACCCGAGCTTGTGCACATTGCGTCCAAGCCCGGCCCGACACATTAACTATAATTATGGGCCCGATTTAAACCCTTTTTTTAAATACGTGGGCCGTTATAACTGACGTTCTCAACTACAATTCCGAGTTGTTTGAACTACAGAAATCTGTTTGATCTTAAAGGTGCAGTAGGTAAGACTTATAAAACTAACTTTCTGTCATATTTGTTGAAACTGACCTTATGTTCAAGTAGAACTACATGAAACAGGTAATTTAAAAAAAAAATCTGGCTCATTTGGCACCACCTACAGCATGTAGTGTGATTTGCAAAAATCCACAGCTCCCTGTACAGATGCACCAATCAGGGCCAGGGGGGGTGTCTAACTGCATCTCAATCAGTGCTCATGCACACACATTTATTCTCCCTTGTGGGGGGAGGGGCTTAGGAGACCGTTTTGGGCTTTAGCAGAAAGGGGGGAGGGACTGAGAAGTTGTTGATGTTCAACATTTTTGGCAAAGTCCTGGATCTTCACAATCCTACCTACAGCACCTTTAATGAATAATGCAAAAAGGACGAAGCATGTAAACTACGCTATTTGTTTATTCAGAATGGAATGGATCGCAAATGGATCCGAATGAAGAAACGTAAAAAATATCGCGCGCCCGGATAGCTCAGTTGGTAGAGCAGGCACCCATATACAGAGGTTTACTCCTTGATGCAGCGGGCCCGGGTTCAACTCCGACCTGCAGCCCTTTGCTGCTTGTCATTCCCCCCTCTCTCTCTCCCCTTTCACGCAATTGCCGTGGAAAATAATCTCAAAATAAAATAGCACAAAGTGGCGTCAACATAAAACGATTTCAAGCCAAAGAGCCGGTGGCTCTGCTAAGTAGTCTCAGGAAGGAACTTGTTTTGGTGGAACATTTGCACCCCGCAATGTCCCAGTTAGAGAGGAAATGTGAATCAAATACCTGACACTGTGCTTATATCATATACTTGTTCTGTTATATGCAAAGCTGACATCCCATTTGAACCTGCAAATAGTAGCTACAGCAGTGATGTTGCTAGGTATGAGTCCTAAGCGTTCAAATCTGAAAGGATGCAGTAAACTCACTACCAATGTATCCAGGGGACCCACCCTATTTTCCCCTGATAAGGCTACATATCATAGAAATAGACAAAAGAAACGCGTAACGCCGCAAAAGAAACATACCTCGACAACACGCACACGCACGCACGCACGCACGCACGCACGCACGCACGCACGCACGCACACACACACACACACACACACACACACACACACACACACACACACACACACGCACACCAGTCTGAAATCCTCCCACAGCCTGTATAATACACGTGTGTACATTGTTTGTTTTTTTTTTATTATTTTTTGGGCATTTTTAGGCCTTTTATTTGCACAGGACAGATGAAGACATGAAAGGGGAGAGAGAGGGGGAATGACATGCAGCAAAGGGCTGCAGGTCGGAGTCGAACCCCCGGCCGCTGCGTCGAGGAGTAAACCTCTATATATGTGCGCCTGCTCTACCAACTGAGTCTGAATGAAATTGTAAAAATACATCTATGTCAAAGTGGCCTGAAAATATGACTTTAAAAAAGTATTTCTGTGGCTCATCATCTGACTTTTTAAAACCATTGAACAATCAAAACCTGTTTATGAAGATTGCAGGGAAATATTAGTACAGTGGTTTTGGTCAAAATTAATTTTTCAATTTCTGTAGGGGATTTGTTCAAGCTAAAATAGTGTGTGTGTGTGTGTGTGTGTGTGTGTGTGTGTGTGTGTGTGTGTGTGTGTGTGTGTGTGTGTGTGTGTGTGTGTGTGTGTGTGTGTGTGTGTGTTGGTAGAACATTTTTAGTTTGCATATATTTCCCTTTCATTTCCATTTCCTGTGGAGACAGTGGGCTCTCTCTGTCACAGACAGAGACTTGTGAGAGAACAGGTGGGGGTGTCCATGTCTTGCCCAAGGACACATGGATCTCGCTGGGATCCAATCTGACACTGTGTGGTTAGGGGAGGCCTCCAGAAAGGTCTCGGCAATAGAAATCAAACACCGTTACAGCACTTCTCCACTAAACTAACAAGCTGCCTGATTATGTCTGTGCTGGATGATAGATTGAGTCTGTGTAGGGATTTGGGCTCATACAGGGGGTCTGGACTCGGCTATCAACTGGATGTGCTTCTCTGTCTTTAACACTGACTATACACTGTGGTACAGTGTTAAGTCTGATTTATGGTTCTGCGTTGAATCTACGATGTAGGGAAGTACGTAGTCTGACGTGCACCTCCCCAGACATGTAACTACATGCCGCGGAGACCATACCGCAACAAATGTGATTAGTCCGCTCAACATTGGCTTGGTAGCGTCACATTTCCTGGTTCTAATTCTCCGTGAACAACATTAAATCAAGCAGACAGTTACCTTTTCTTGCTAAAGCTTTAACACCATGGTCAGAAAGCACAGGGGAGACACTTTGTTTCTCCGTCTCCGAGTCAGTACTCGCTCTGCTTAAAGGGGTGATAGAATGCAAAACCGAGTTTACCTTGTCATAGTTGAATTACGACAGTTTGGTGGGTAAAATAGGCATACATAGTATCTCAAAGTCCCATTGACATCCCTTTCCTATGCAAATCTCACAATTTGAAACTGCTCTGAAACCGGGCAAATCTCAACAAAGCTTATAGTTGACATCAACTCTGTGGCTGTACCTTATTTAGCTCTAGTCTCTACCTTTGTCACGCCCCAAAATGTACATACTGACCTGAGATCAGCTAGTCTTCTTAATCTAGGTTGCGCAGATCTCAGAAATATTATACATTGTTCGTCTGCTATTTCGGTAACACTTTACAAGAAGGGTACATTAATTAGCATTAGTTAATGCATTAATAATCATTAACTAACTGTTACTAACAGTTTAATAAGGGGGATGGGAATGCTCATGTTAACTAAGGTATTAATTGATGCATTATTTACCATTAGTAAATGCAGTAAGAAGCCTTGACTAACTGTTAATCACAGTTAACTGAGGTGTCTATATTACTATTAGTTAATGCAGTAAGAAGCCTTGACTAACTGTTAATCACAGTTAACTGAGTTGTCTATATTACTATTAGTTAATATAGAAAAAAAGCCTGGACAAACTGTTAGTAACAGTTAACTAAGGCGTCTATTTACCATTTGATAATGCCTAAACTAACTGTTAAAAACAGTTAAATAATGTGTCTATTTTACCATTAGTTAATGCAGTAACAAGCCTTGACTAACTATTAATCACAGTTAACTAAGGTGTATATTTTAACATTAGGTAATGTACTAAAAAGCCTAAACTGGAAATAACAGCTAACTAAAGTGTCTAAGTTAACCCTTAGTTGATGTTAAGGTATTTCCTAATATTACTAGGTGGTTGATAAAGATGTTTGATAGCATGTATGTCTTAAGGTTCACAGCATCTCATTCTGAGAAAACTTGTTTTATTGTTTACTTACGGGTTATGGTTGTCCACATACTTTTGTCCACTATATTTGTTCATCCTCCAACGTATGACTTACTTTTGGTTGAGGGTGAGATCAGGGAAAAGACTCCATAGTCTCCATGCAGAGGTTTGCTTCTTCCTTTGTCTTCATGTAGACATTAACTTAAAGCCCAACTTATATAAATAATTGTCCATGCTATATAATCATTACTTAACCATAACTGGTCACTTGATTAATGTGTAACAATACTGAATAATCATGACTAAACCATAAGTAAACAGTTGTTAATGCTCTGTGGTATCCTTATTGTAAAGTTGAGAACATATGCGCCTTAACTAACACTTAATTAATGTATAACAATACTGAATAAGCATCACTAAATCATAACTAAACAGTTATCAATGTTCTTTGGTATCCTTATTGTAAAGTTGAGAACATATGCACCTTAACTAACAATTAATGTATAACAATACTGAATAAGCATTACTAAACCATAACTAAACAGTTATGAATGCTCTTTGATAGCCTTATTGTAAAGTTGAGAACATATGCACCTTAACTATCACTTAATTAATGTATAACAATACTGAATAAGCATCACTAAATCATAACTAAACAAGTAATAATGCTCTTTGGTATCCTTATTGTAAAGTTGAGAGCATATGCACCTTAACTAACACTTAATTAATGTATAACAGTACTGAATAAGCATCACTAAATCATAACTAAACACGTAATAATGCTCTTTGGTATCCTTTTTGTAAAGTTGAGAACATATGCACCTTAACTAACACTTGATAAATGCATAAGAGTGCTGAATAAGCATTACTAAACAATGATTCATAATTTATTAATACTCTTTGACTTAAACAATCACACAGCTTTTAAACATTAGTGAAACATTGTCAATGTGAAATCAAATCTTCATGACAACCTTCTATTATGCACACATATTCAAAATGTAAACAAGGTTTTCATTTGATTCTGAGTTTGACTCAGTCAGTTCTCATCTTTCTTTCCACTGAAGACTCAGAGCTATAACAGTGTGAGTCCTGTATGGAGATTACACTGCACATTTTCCCGCTCTTGTCATCTTCACTATTATGTCTTCTTGATAGTTCTGAGTGATCGGCTCACAAGTGGATAGCTCTAAATACAGGTGAAAACTCTCAGGATGCATTGAGATCGGTTCGCAAAAACTACATCTGGAGGTGGTTTGAGCCGCATGTGTCCACATTCTAAAAATGGGAATGTGTCCTGTGTTCACATTAATTAACTACTCAACTGTGAGCTGAAATACATAAGCTAGCCTAATCATTCAAAGTATTTCTCATGTCACAGAAACCACTGAGAGTGAATCATGTGTTTTGGATGTTATTATCATATTCTGGTAGTAGTGTGTCTGTGTTTTTCTTGCATTACCAGAGCTACAGTGCTTTCTGGAGTTGACGGTGAAATGACCGGTCAAAGCAGCGGCTGTGAAACGGTTTCATTTCCTATAAATTCTTCACAATAGAAGTCCCCCGTTATGTTGGTATTTGAATGCTTTTATTATGAAGCAGCAAAATCAGGAAATGTTGGGGCTTTATCAGCAGTAACGTAACGCAACTCCTAAGCTAACATGAAACGTGAAATAAAGCAGTTATAACAAACTAAACTTCAAACCACAGAGATTCAGTTAGAAGCTACAAACGTACTGAGAGCTGAACACACTGAGACTTTTAAAAATGTCTGTCTCTCCTGCACAGTCTATGGTCGGCACCCTTTTAAATAGGTTACAGTCTATGGTTGGCACCTTTTTATATAGGCCACAGTCTATGGTCGGCACCCTTTTAAATAGGTTACAGTCTATGGTTGGCACCTTTTTATATAGGCCACAGTCTATGGTCGGCACCCTTTTAAATAGGCTACAGTCTGTGGTCGGCACCCTTTTACATAGGCTACAGTCTGTGGTCGGCACCCTTTTACATAGGCTACAGTCTATGGTTGGCACCCTTTTACATAGGCTACAGTCTATGGTTGGCACCCTTTTACATAGGCTACAGTCTATGGTCGGCACCCTTTTACATAGGCTACAGTCTATGGTCGGCACCCTTTATATTGGCTACAGTCTATGGTCGGCACCCTTTATATTGGCTACAGTCTATGGTCGGCACCCTTTATATTGGCTACAGTCTATGGTCGGCACCCTTTATATTGGCTACAGTCTATGGTCGGCACCCTTTATATTGGCTACAGTCTATGGTCGGCACCCTTTATATTGGCTACAGTCTATGGTCGGCACCCTTTATATTGGCTACAGTCTATGGTTGGCACCCTTTTACATAGGCTACAGTCTATGGTCGGCACCCTTTATATAGGCTACAGTCTACGATTGGCACGCTTTTATATAGACTACAGGCTATGGTCGGCACACAAACTGTGCACAGCGCTTTTTCATGTTTCACTTGATTTACGTGAAAGTAACAACTGACATTATAACACACAACCAGCCTATATGCAAACAGAAATGATGTACGTGTTTATTTGCATATAGACCAGGAAAGATCACATTTTGAGGCACATTCTACACACAGGTAAAAACACATGCACTTAGAGCTGTCCACTTGGGATCTGATCACTCAGGACAGATGTTAAAACCAGGTCAGAATAGCCTAATTGTGTTCATACACTCACACAGAAACTGCATTGCTGTATGTCTGAGCTTTGAGGTCGCTTTTATTTTAGAATCTTAACTAAACACTGACAAAGGTCCAGAAGGACCGAAACATTAGTAAGATCAATATATTGTAATGCTGAACAAGAGCAGTGTGCTGCATTCCAGCCATTAATTTAGATAAACTTCTATTTTCATCCACCACTGTCAGAAACTGCTTTAATTTTGAATTGACACTGAAAGTCAACTGATATCAGTGGTGTGTGTGTGTGTGTGTGTGTGTGTGTGTGTGTGTGTGTGTGTGTGTGTGTGTGTGTGTGTGTGTGTGTGTGTGTGTGTGTGTGTGTGTGTGTGTGTGTGTGTGTGTGTGTGTGTGTGTGTGTGTGTGTGTGTGTGTGTGTGTGTGTGTGTGTGTGTGTGTGTGTGTGTGTGTGTGTGTGTGTGTGTGTGTGTGGGGATGTGTGTGCATGTATGGTCTGTCGTTTTGGGAGGATATGGATATTTGAAAGTTTAAAAATCAGATGATTGATGATGCCTGATGAATGATTTTTTTTTTACATTAACACATAACATACAAACATTTCCCTTCACTTTATTTTTTTATAGTTAGCACTGCTGCCTCACATCAAGTAGGCACTGCATAGTTCTAACCCCGGTCCAGGCACGGCCTTTCTGTGTGGAGTTTGCATGTTGATTAATGTGCATTGTCCTCAGCTGGACATTTTGCTGGTGTAAAAAGAAACGTCGTCAGTGCTCTCTGATGAAAAAACTATGCAACGGTTACACAGTTTTAAATTATATATCAAATATATCTTTGACAGATAACATCAGTCAATGAATGACTTGATTTATTGCTCTAGCTCCAATAGATAATAGGCAGAGGAGGAGAAGTGAAACTTAACTTTGTGTAGAAATATTGTAATCTAATTAAAGAGCCCCTATTAGACTCTTTTCAGCATCATATTTGTACTCTTGGGGTCTACTAGAATAGGTTTACATGCTTTGAAGTTTAAAAAACATATTATGTTTCTCATGCTGCCCATTGCTGCAGCGTCTCCACCTGAAAGCCCATTCTGCTCTGATTGGTCAGCTGGCCCATTCTGTTGTCTACCTAATGCAAACAAGCCACTGGGCGGGCTGTGCTTGCTCCGGCAGCACCTATGGGCAGAACAGATTTAAAACTGGGCTGCAATCTCAATCAGTGACATCACTAATGGAGGAATTATAAACAGGAATGTGGGCGAGGTGTTTCAGGCAGTTGAGAAAAAGTGCTGTGTTTGGAAGAGAGCTCCATTTGGAGTGAAATGTATTTTTTTGTACTTTATACATCTATTACATACACAACAAATATAACACACTAAAACACAGGCAAAATAAAAAAAGCATAATAGGGAGAAAGAGAAAAATGGATGCCAAAGATATTTGAGCCTCTTTGTTCACAACTAATGTGTTATAGCGTGGAATTATCAGTATCAGATGTATCAGAAGGAGGGTGGTGTTCACATCCAGTCATTTAGATTTGGGGATGCCGAAATATATATACTGATATAAAATATATATACATATATACTGTATATCAATATAAATCTGGCTGACTTGATAGACAGCAGACTCTGACATGTGCGAGGTGTGTGTATATGGGGGTGAGCCCTCCGATGTGTGGGGACCAGGGTATCCCAGTGCATGATAGGACAGGCTCTAACCCTCCATTAGCTTGAATAGAGCTGGCTCATCACGTAGTATTGAAGAAATAATTCCCCCATGTTAGCCACTTGTCCATCTTCATTCTATTCATTCTGTCGTTAATTATAGCTCATCTGTATCAAGTAGGCTCATTATCTTCTACAGGCTGAAGCAGCCTCTATTATGTGACCGCTATCATCAGTGATTGTCAATGTTTCAACGTCAGTCAGACATGACCATGATGCCTACTGCAGTATTGTGTTGGTAAAAGTGGGGTTCTAAAGCTAAAAAACCTGGATTCAGGACTAGGTTAGCCAAGATTAAACTGGACACACAGGGACAAAGCTAGATTGGCTCCGTCCAAAGTAAAAAAAACTACCAACACCTCCATTGCTCACAAATTGCATCTCATTCAGTGTTTCCCCTAGGATTTTTTCCAGGGAGGGTGGTGACTCTCCCCCAAAAACTATTTAGCGACACATAGTAACAGTTGAAAATAGGGGCAAGGTTGTGTGACTTTGGCTACATTGAACGTATAACGTATGCGGCCCACGGCAAGACGGAGAGATTTTGCTTTGGGATTGTTGTTGTTTCTTCAGTTTTTGGAGCTGACACAGCGCTGTGAAACATCAATCTACTGTCAGCTGTTATCAGAGGACGCAGGTGAGGAAAACAAGAAATAAAAACAGAAACTCTCAAAATGAAACTGCCAATCCCCTCATTCACAGTCATTAAGTTGTTTCCTGTATATCGGTAGTTTAATTTAAAAGAAATAATGACACCTGATCCATTTCTGTGTAAAACACACCTTGCGTAAAAAATAGAAATAGTCTAGCCAGTTTTATTTATTAAAGTGAAAGCGTATTGTTGGATGGTCCGCTGTGCATACTTTACCCGTGCAATGTAGCCAGCCCGTAAAGTTAAAATTAGTGCTGTCAGTTAAACGCGTTATTAACGGCGTTTTGTATCTTTGTATTTTTTGTAATTTTTGTATCACGAGATTAATGTTCTTTTGGCCTAGGAAACTTTATAGTTTTTTTCACATGCTGTTGGAACAACTAGTAACGTTAGAAAAACTACAACACCACACCGGATCTAGCTAGACCGGAAACAAAACAACAGACACACTTGTTTGGGCTTGTGAGCCAGCCAAAGAGTAGTACATAACTGCAAACTAGTCGCTTTTCGGCGAAAAACCCCGTTTTGAATGAGAAAATGTCATCCACGTGAATCGTGTAGATCCTAAGAGTTTTTATTTGGGGGGGGGGGGGGGTTGCTAATACATGCCATATTAGCACCGGGTCTAGGACCCCCCCCTCCCCCGGTGCCTTAACGACCGTTATCTACCAGACCAAATAGCAACGCGGATTTCGGTGCCTTATTTAGGAGCCACTTAAATGCCTGTGCTTCTCTCTGATGCTCTGAAAACAGACGTTCGAGGGAACTGAAACATTGCCGCACGGGACGCTAGTCAACACTACACTTAGCAGCAGCTAACGTTAACCTACTGTTAGGTAGCAGCTGGAGTAAACACGCTTAAAATGCTGACAGCTAAACGGTGTAAAGTGTGACTGTATTTCACTGTAGAGGATTATAACACCAGACTGTAGCTGCCGTTGTCTGAAAAACGCAGACTGAGCCTTGCCTCGCCAGCCTCGTGGTGCATTCAAAGTTGTTGTAAAATACCCTTTTCCCATCCAGTGGTTGTTTTTTAGATGAACTTTTTATTGTTTTATATTTTTGAACATACAAAACAGACAAATACAACTGAACAAGGTGCTCCTTTTTTAAATATATATATATCTTTCGGTTCAGGCACAGTTTTAAAAGTATCGTTGTATCATGTTGATAAGAGCATTAAAATGACAAAAAATAATGGGACAAAAAGACATTTAGGGGGACATTTAGAATAAAGAAAAATGTGCGATTAATTACGAGTTAACTATGACAATGCAATTAATTGCGATAAATATTTTAATCGTTTGACAGCACTAGTTAAAATGAATTAAACTTTTAAGGCGTAGAACGAAAAGCGAATTGCCTGTATGTGTGAAAACAGCTCTATCTTGCGCATCGATTTTTTTGTGGAATATGTAGCATAATTATATAATTTTGTCATTCTTTTAAGGGGGGCGGAGGGGGGGGAGGGGTAGGTTAGTTAGTTGCTAGTAGTCAAGGAGGACACGGAGGATTAAAAAAACATGATGGACTCTTCAGAAGAGATAATTATCTTCACTTGAGTTTCTACGAGCTAAAGTCGCCGGACGCCACAATCTTCTGAACATAGTCATACTGAGAAATCCAGAGAGAGTTGTGTGGAGCTGATAGTCTTAATTAGCTTTGTAGCAACTCATTTGGCAATGGCTTGAATGTAACGGACATTAATTAATATCAAAAAGTTACACACTAACGCTTTAAATGTGGTGTCTAATAAAAGCATCATTTGGTAGTAAGGGTATAATGATTTGGCATGGCATTGTTTTTGATTTCATAGACTATGATCTTGTAAAAATGGTGTCCAATTGTGAATTAGAATCAACGTTTGGTTTCTTTTATGAGTACAATTAGGTATAATCGTGTCTAAGTTTGGATTTAATATAGCAATATATGCAGTTTCTAATTACAGCATAATTTAGGTGTGTCTAT
The DNA here is from genome assembly GCA_023566125.1 of Zingel zingel. Taxonomy (NCBI): domain Eukaryota; kingdom Metazoa; phylum Chordata; class Actinopteri; order Perciformes; family Percidae; genus Zingel; species Zingel zingel. The sequence goes on from CM042330.1 coordinate 30,609,132, forward strand.
AACTGTATTTGTGTACGGTCTAATAAAGATCACATTATTTCTAGTTTTGGGCTTGTGATACCAAGTACATATTATTAGGTCTTGGTACCGTAACAGAAAGTGCCACCAGTTAGGTGTAGTTATCAATTATATTTAATCTGCTTATATTTCCTTATATGGGAAGTGTTCCTGCAGAAAGAATGTCTTGCAGCATGTCAGACTGGGCTTGCCTGCACAGTATTGACATACTAATATTACTAATTACTAATATTAATGTCATTTACATTAAGTAACAAGGCAATAAAATCAGATTAAATGTGATCTGCTTTGCTCACTGTCTTATCCTGTTAGATTAGCAATGATTGAGAACTATACCTTAACTTTTGTCATAAGATTTTTTTCTCGTAATTATGAGATTGTTTCTTGTAATCACGAGATAATTTGTGTAATTTTTTTTTCTTTTGTGAATGCTATGCGCTTCCGTAAAAAACAGAGCTAAGAGAGTGAATATACACACATGATGAGTGAATGATGATGTCACTCTGTAACTGCTGGATGTGTTAATAAGCAAGCTCATGTTTGCCATAACAAGGTAAAAGGTGATATGTTAATGTTGTGTTCACAACTTGTTCACGCTGCCCCCAAGGGGCCAAAAAAATCTGTTATTGCAGGTTTAAGTGCCACGTCTGATATATCAGTAGACATCTGGGATGTGTTGTCTCTTTCTCTCTTCTTTTGATGGCTCCCTCTTCGCTCTTGTTCCATGCTCTGTTCTTTACCTGTCCTCCGTCTCCCCTACTTCATTTCTTTCCACCTAATAACAACTTTGTTAAAAATAAATAAAAAACTTTTCCTCTGGAAATTTCCTGTTGCTGTATCCAATGGTTGAGATGACTGCAGAGACAGATATATTTGCAAGATGGTCATTATTTTCAGAAGTTATTAGCCTACGCTGTGGTGAAGTGAACTGTCCCGTCTCTGTTCCCGTGGTCAGAGCCAGAACCAAGGGGGTAAGCTTCTCCTCACAACGCTTAGATCCTATGGCACTCACTCCCCGTTAGCATCCCATTGACTGCCATTCATTTTGGTGCCACTTTGACAGCCAATAACTTTACGTCTGAAGCGTTAAAAGACTTTATTTGTCCATTGTTTATTTCTAAAGAAACATGACAATGTATAAAAGGCTCCATTACCTTGTATCTCACGTTATGGCTCCGTGGCAGACGTTTTTGTAAAAAATAGGCTAACGATTGTGTCACAACCATGGCACTTACTGTCGCACAGTAGAGGAATTACCGTATAGTACAGGAGAAGCTCGCAGGCAGTTTGGACTTACATTAGCTGTTTAAGTTTAATGGTAGCACTTCAAATTACGTCTCGGTAATAAGATGGTAATAGTGTGGTAACAATGTGGTAATAAAGAGGTAATATATAGGTAATAACAACAAAAGTAATAACTGGGTAATACATCACAGTAATAAGCTGTAATACTAGGGTAATAAGGTGATAAGAAGGTAAGAGATGTAATAACATGCAATTACCAATGTAATAAGTAGGAAAGGGTTCAATAATAACCATATGTATATCTGGGTAATGGTAATATAGTTATATTAATATTGTAATAACATGGTAATAATGGGGTAATATGTTGTTTTCACAGTATTATAGGCTACTATCAGCGTAATACCTTCCAAATTAGATACAACTTCTTGAATTTAAAATTGGTAATTACCATATTATAATGCTGAAATTCATCCACCCTTTATGTTCCAAACATTTCGCTTTTGTTTCAAGGTAATACTTTACAAATTATATGTTTAATATTGTGACTTCTTACCTGGAAACACATCTGGTAGTTTCTGTGTAATAACCATGAATCAGTGCCGCAAAATGCAAAACTGCCTGTTTCTATTGTATTACATGGTAATATTAGAATAACAGAGGTGTAGAGATTACCTGGAAATGCTTTTGGTAGTTTCTGTGTAATTTCCATGAATCAGTGCTGCAAAATGCAAAACTGCCTGTTGCTATTGTATTACATGGTAATATTAGAATAACAGAGGGGTAGAGATTACCTGGAAATGCTTTTGGTAGTTTCTGTGTAACAACCATGAATCAGTGGGGCAACATGCAAAACTGCCTGTTTTCTGTTTTATTACATGTAATATTAGAATAACACAGGAGCAGCAGAGATTACCTGGAAATGCTTCTGGTAGTTTCCAGGTAATCGCTGCAACTCTGTTATTCTAATATTACCATGAAATGTGTATTTTCCTGCATGCATGTAACCCTGTGCAATCTGACCAGCAGCTACACACCTTCCACCATCAAGCACTGGAGACTGGGATCGTCGTAACTCAGTTTATTTGACTTAGAAAGGGTGAAACTGGGAAATGAAACACAATGACCAGTTGCTTACATATTGATGAGTCACAAACATTAAACAATGATAATTGTAAAAACAATATAACTACACAACACTGTAATGCAGTAGTATATACAGTAGCTAACATGTAAGCTGAAGGAAATACGTAATGTATTGTTATACAGTGTACATAGTATAACCTATATTGTTTATCTCAATAAACTAAAATATACTTAAATGTAGCACAACCCAAGATAACAGTGGCAAACTAGCTTAATGAAGCATACTGTCAGTCTAATATGAGCTATCAATCATCATCAAAAATATACATATTGCACATCAAACTTTCTGACAATTAACAAAGATATCAGAACAGTATGTTAGCATCTGTTTTACATACCGAGAATGCTACCAAAGGCATGGAATGTCGAAGCGGATTGTATGGAGAGATGATAACACGTGAGGCTGTTCTGCTCACATATAACTTCCTGACTAAGTCCCATGGTGCAAAGGTCCCACAGTTCTTAAAGAAACACACACGCATGTGGAACAAACTACTGCCAGCAATGGGAGAAGAAAAACATTTAAGTAAACTAATGTGCTGATGGGGACAGAACAAAATTAAGTAGAAACAGGTCGTTTTTTTTTAGCTGCTGGTCAGATTGCACAGGGTTACATGCATGCAGGAAAAGACACATTTCATGGTAATATTAGAATAACAGAGGTGCAAGATTACCTGGAAACTAGCAGAAGCATTTCCAGGTAATCTCTACACCTCTGTTATTCTAATATTACCATGTAATACAATAGAAACAGGCAGTTTTGCATTTTGCGGCACTGATTCATGGAAATTACACAGAAACTACCAGAATCATTTCCAAGTAATCTCTACACCTCTGTTATTCTATTATTACCATGTAATACAATAGAAACAGGCAGTGTTTGCATTTTGCAGCACTGATTCATGGAAATTACACAGAAACTACCAGAATCATTTCCAGGTAATCTCTACACCTCTGTTATTCTATTATTACTATGTAATACAATAGAAACAGGCAGTGTTTGCATTTTTGCAGCACTGATTCATGGTTATTACACAGAAACGACCAGATATGTTTCCAGGTAAGAAGTCACAAGATTAAACATATTTTACAAATTATATTACCTTGAAACAAAAGCGAAGTGTTTGGAACATAAAGGGTGGATGAATTTCAGCATTATAATATGGTAATTACCAATTTTAAATTCCAAGAAGTTTTATCTAATTTGGAAGGTATTGCGTTGATAGTAGCCTATAATACTGTGAAAACGTCAACATATATCACCCCATGTTATTACAATATTAATATAACTATATTACCATTACCCAGATATACATATGGTTATTATCGAACCCTTTCCTACTTATTACATTGGTAATTGCATGTTATTACATCTGTTACCTTCTTATCACCTTATTACCCCAGTATTACATCTTATTACTGTGATGTATTACCCAGTTATTACTTTGGTAATTACATGTTATTCCCTATATATTACCTCTTTATTATCACACTGTTACCCCACTATTACCATCTTATTACCGAGCCGTAATTTGAAGTACTACCAGTTGAATTACTAATGTTAACTAGCATTTTAGTTAGCAATAATTAGCCTGTGCCTATGTTATCTCCTTACATATACCTACACTCTCCGTCTCTGCAATATTCGGAATGATTGAGATTTCTCTTGGCACAGCTACCAAAAGACTTACAACTTTCAGACAGGTTCACATCACATTTACGTCGTCTCTCTGTCCATTCTATATACAGTCTATGGCCAGAACCAGAGACTGTACGGACAACATCTGTGTCCCAACAGGTGACGTTATGTCAGCGCGGACAGCAGTGTGAGTGGCTGACAGAAAAATGTCGGGAATTAATGTTTAGGCTTGCTACACGTAATATCATTGCATTTTATCGTGTGGAGAGTAACTATGCCTGTAGTGGAATGGCTTCGAATGACGACCAAAAACGCTTGTCTTTTACTGTGACCGTTTACTGTTCAATATGTTGCAGTTTGAATTTTACAAACAAGAAAGTGAGCAACTTAAGCTTGACGGACATGTTTTGCAGCTAGTGTCTCACGTTCATCTCAGTAAGCTAGCAAGAATACACATCAACAGACATCTTCCGTGTAGGCTACTTAAAAATAAAAGCACTTCCTGTGACAGTTCGCAGTAAAACTAAATTACTGTTAAACAAATAAGGTTGTGTACCTTTTCACATATCAGCTGTAAATCAAGTACTTTAAATAATGTAAATAGTGAATTTTAATTACACTATAATTGACCATTTCCTTTAGACTGTTTTAAACTGCTGTACTACAATACAACCGTAAGGTACTTTTAATTGAGTATTTTCATTTTCTCCTACTTGCCTATTGTACGTTTTACTTATCTATTTTTATAGCTTTAGTTACTTTGCATATTCATATTAATTATACAACATATTATGAATAATCTATGATGTATTAAAGTGGATAAAGAGGAGACTTTATTGATCTGGTGGTGAAATTCACATGCTAGCTGCCAAGTCAAACTTTACGCTGTTATTTTGGTAAAAGTAACTCAAAAGTAATTCAAAAGTAGTGTAATGCATTACAATTCAGAGACAGTAATATTGTAATATAACTAATTACTCTCAAATGTTCAAATGTTCTGTTGCCTGTTTGTATATTACTATTGCTGTTTCCTGTTCTGTATATTGATTTTGTATTACCCTGTGTATTGAGTTAGTTTTCCTGTTCTTTGTATTATGTTCTGTTTCCTGTTTTATTGTGATAGTCCGTTTTCTGTCTTGTCATGTCTAGTTCTGTTTCCTGTGTTTTCCCGCCTGTGTGATTGTCTAATGTGCTCCACCTGTTCCCCAGCCCTGGTGTCACCAGTCCTGTGTTTGCTCGTTACCTAGTTTATTTAGCCCCTGTGTTTCCTTTTTCTCTTGTCAAATCGTCTTGTGTCCGTGTCCAGTCAGTTTGTGTGCGTTTGTGTGCGTTTCCCCGTTTCAGTTCGGTAGTTCCTGTTTTTTTGTACTCCCTTGGTTTTTTGTACTCCCTTGTTTTTTTGGATACCTTTCTTTGTTTTTTGGAATTGTTTTTTTGCCTACTTCCCCCAGGACTCCCTTGGTTCTTTTTTGTGTTTTCATTAATAAATTATTGTGCTCAAACCTTCTCCTGCCTGCCTGCCTATCCCTGCATTTGGGTCCTCTTTCCCCTGCTCACCGTAATAAACTAGTAATCTATAATGTATTACATTTTGGAAGTAACTTGCCCAACACTGTCGGATGGTAAAAGACATTTTATAAATTGAGTGGCTCATTTCACCGTAGTTAATCTTAGTTAAAGTTAATCTGAGACTTGTCTTTTTAATGCAGCTTTTTACCGTTACCCAGTGTTGTAGTACTCAAGATCGGTCTTGGTCTCAATTTTTGAAGGTCTAGTCTCGGAATCGACCTCATTGTTACTCGGTCATGTCTTGGTCTCGGATAAAGAGGACTCTGGATTTTATTTCAAGACCGGTCAAGACCACAACTGCAGAGATTTGGCTAAATTGCCTGTGCATTGTCTGATTTAGGCCTATGTTTTAAAACTTGCAAATGCAACCAATAACTTGACTCATATCTAATTTGAAATTTGTTACCGTAAACCCCCCTCTTCTTGCCCCCTTTACATGCACGCCCAAGAAAGTGAATGTGGTAGACAGGGGAAGCTCTGGCTGTCTGACACAAATCTGGTCTTGGTTTTCACCCTGTCTCGCCCTGCCTTGGTCTCAAACCCTCAAAGTCTCGGTCGTGTCTCTGTCTCATTACATTCTGGTCTTGGTGATGACTTGGTCTCAGTTTAGGTGGTCTTGACTACAACACTGCCGTTACCTGTCTGATAAGTGTTGTTGATGTCCTGCCATTTGCGCTAGTCATTTTGGGGTCTATTGTTTTTTTCGGAGTGGGTTCCACACCTGGATGCAAACAGTGTATTTATGTAAGCTGTCATCCGCAAAACGTTGATCTGCAGAAATCAGAGAAATCTTGCGCAATGCCCACAATCCTGCACTGAAATTCAGTTCTGAGTGTAATCTTGATGATGTTTGGATTACCATGTGGCTAGGTTTCTCTACAGTTGACAGTGAATCCTCAGTGAAACATCATGACATCTGTGTGGTAATACCTTATGTCCCAACTGCCATATATTGTCCCTTTGGTCAAGCATGTTCCAACTTTAACAAGGGGATTCGCTGCATTGTTGACTGGGATTCGGGTTCAAAATCGGTTTGGTTAAACTGAAAGAGAGTACGCCCAGAGTCAGCTAACATTGCAGCTGATTAGGTTGAGAGAGAGAGAGAGAGAGAGAGAGAAAGAGAAATGTGAAGTATAGAAGTCTTCCTGAATGAACTTAGGCTGAGCTTTATTAGAAACGAGAAGTCGGGTGTGTGCAATGTTCAGGAGCTTACCACAAAACAACAATATACATGTCAGTCAACAAGAAGATAACTCAGAAGTGGAAGTAAATAAGTGAAAACAGTGAAGTAACTCATCAGATTTTATATTCATCTAGGTAACTGCGGTGTGACACTGTCAAACGTGCAGCACTTTGGTGTACCTTTTTTCAATAGAAGAGGGCAGTGATAACATCAAATGGTCCTTGAGTGGCTCTCTAATGGTGAATGTGAGTGCTGGGATTATATCTGTTTAGAGATTCAATTTAGATTTAAAGGCAGACTTATCCCAAGTGAAGGAGTTCAAGAACCTCAGGATCTTGTTTGTGAGTGAGTGGACAATGGAGCAGGAGATTAGCCGGAGAATCGGCGCAGCGGGGGCGGTATTACATTCACTTTATCGCACCGTTGTGACGAAAAGAGAGCTGAGCCAGAAGGCAAAGCTCTTGATCTACCGGTCAATTGTCGTTCCTACCCTCACCTATGGTCATGCAGGTTGGGTCATGGCCGAAAGAATAAGATCCAGGGTACTCCAGAAGAACTAAATGTTTAGACAAGGCTGTGATATGTTTAAATAATAAAATAATTACCTAATTATAGCAAGTTTTGTCTCTACGCTTTGTAGGTGTTATAGTTATAATCAGGGTGTGATTTGTGAAAAAAGCAGAGGGGGGAATCTTTTGGATCATGCACATCCCCCTTCCAATACCATGGATATAGTGCCACTCAGCTGTGGAAAATAATCTCAAAATGAAATAGCACAATGTGGTATCAACGTAAAACACAGCACTTTCAAGCCAGGGAGCTGAGTTTACTATGCGGTGAAAACTAAATACTTTCACCCAGGAAATGATGGTTCGTTCCTCGGGAGTGTTTTAATCCAAATCCGATTTTTTTTTTTTTTTCCTAAACTTTACGAGTCGTTTTGGTGCCTAAACTTAACTGTCATTGCGGCATGATGCTCACTCTTAACTCCACTACTATGGCTCCTGAAAGGACCGTCGTCTGGTGGTGCCTGTACCCGGCTCATAGTCAACTATCGGCAGCTAAACAATGCCGCTGGTAGCCCGCGTCCCAGATCTCTGTAGCGGCTAAATACAACCAGCAACTGCTGCTTGGATTTTATCGTCCTATGGCACTAAAGACTGTTCACATTACAGCGCTTTACTTCTATTTTAGATATATAATTAATATATGGTATGGGCTATTGGTGAAGTAGCATTGATCACTTTGAGGGGGGGATACGTTTTGTCCCCACCGGGGATTAAAATAATTGAGCAGAGACAGGTATATGTAGACCAGAAATGGGGAAATCCCACGCATCCCCCCTGGCAAATTGCACCCTGGTAATAATAATGGTTTAAAAATCCTATGAAATTGCATAGTTTCTTTGAATTTCCTATTCAAACTGCTAGTCCTGCTGTCAGTAATTTATAATGTAAATGCTTCATATTTTTATGTGAATAAAGTTGCCTTTGCTGTGCTAATTATTTTAGAGAAATCATTTCCAGAATTGAAACCCAGTTAGACTACCTACATTTCAACTGACTTTAGCAGTTTAGATAACACACTCAACTGTTCGGCTGTTACAGACGTGAACTACCCGCAGACAGTTCATGGCAGTGCACAGAATGAATATAGGGGAAACACAATGGATATTTGGCATTATTTTTGGCGGGGGTTCCCTTTGGCCCGGCGGTCAGTACAATTATAGGAGAAACACCGGAACTTTTCTAGTCCAAAGTTAAAGTCTAAGGAGACTGGGGAAAGAAATTAAATTCACCAACATTCAAGAACAAAAACACTTTTGTAAGAATTGATTGGATTCTGTTGACCGGTTTAATTGTACGCGATGGGACTATTTCTGGCATGGCAGATAAGACTAAAATCAGACTGTATCTGTATGTAATCTCAGAGCTGTATCTCTCAGAAGAAGAAAGGGTCATGGTGTTTTGTCATTTCTCTTTGGCTGTAAGCCTCAGATGCCTGCAGGTATTTCAGGAGATAAACTTTGGCCTTGGCTCTGACCTTTGTGCTTTTCCCACGCCGGCTATAAGCTCCTCTCCTCCATCAGCTTTGGAGTGTAAAGCATTGAGATCAGTTTTTGTCACATAGGTTTGTTTCTGCTCACGGCAGTGGTCAGCTTTGTTAAGAATTGCTGTGCTGCTGCAGGAAGGATGCGTGCTCACAGTGGCTACAGCCCTTCTGGCAGTGGTAATCTTTATTCTTTCTGACTTATGGTCCCACAGAGCAGTGCTGATTTATTGTAGATTGTTGGTTAGTTTATTTTCTGGCCTTCAGAAATGCATATGTCACGGAATTTTTGACCCTGAGCTTGGACAATTCCAAACATTCTTATTTATCTACTCTCACGTCATCTAAGTGACTGGAGCGATTGTTAGAAAATGTATATATGCTTGTGTGTCTCATAAAACCTTTAGAACATTTTGAACTGAACCCTGCTTCCTGTCACTTTATTCTCCGAGATCTCCTAACTGCTTTCAGAATAAACTCACAGAAGTCAAGCCAGTGATTGGATTGTTTCATAATAATTGGAAAAGCGCAAAATATGGTTGCCTGAATGGATGAAGTGAAGTGAAATAAAATGGCAATTCTGTCTTATAATGAACAGCCTCACCAGCAGCAAATTGAAATGAGAGTGGATCAAGAAACAAGAAGACATATACAGTAGTCAAGTCAAGTAGAGCTTTGTCTGTCCCCAGAGGGCAATAGGTTGTGCAGCAGTGACAACATTTTTTTCCATATCGCCCAACTCTAGTTTGGATCTGTTGGTTGTGGCGAGCGGGTATTTAAAGGCATACTATGTAACTTTTCCCTCTTTGGTCCCCCTACAGGTTGTCTCATTGGAACTACACCTCGTGTGGCTGTAGTTCCAGTGAGACAACCTGTAGGGGGACCGAAGTGGCGGGATGCGCGAGCTGTAGTTCCAATAAGACAACCTGTAGGGGGACCGAAGAGGGAAAAGTTACATAGTATGCCTTTTTAAAGCGGGAATCCGAAGGCAAGGTCTAAAACTCTAGGTGCAGGGGATGGGTGCTGTCAGACAGGATGGACTCTGCTTACTTTAACAACTGTATGTTGTTAAATCAAACAGCCCTTTCTGTTGAGTACGTGTGATCCTGCTGCAGACCTTTGATTTTATATCGAGAGAAGCATACCAATAGATAGATGAAGGAAAAGTAAAAATCGACTCAATAAGAGATCTATCAAACAAAGTCATCAGGGACCTGTCAACCTCGAACTTAGCCAGCTTCAGTGTTGACAGGGTTGAAGTGACATCCTTGGTATTTGACCCATTTAAAAAGGCTACTTGACACCATCTAACAGGCTCACAATAACCGTATCATCAGCACGATTCAGGATGTGGCCGTGGTTACAGGAGACGAGAGAGGACACAGGTCTGGGAACAGCCAGCTGATGTTGGAGTTAGTCAGTGAGAGTAAATGGAGAGTAAATGGACATTTACTCTCACTCTCGAGATCTGTTGGTGAGGAAGTTCAAGATTGTGTCCAATCCAAAATGCTCAGTAAGCTTCTGCACAGGGACCCTTTGCTAAAAGAATTAAAATGTCACGTTTATTCTCCTTTTGTAGAACATTTAGCTCAGAGAGGACTATGGTTAACTGCTCCTCAGATCTCTGCAGGGTAAATCCAGACAGCTAGCTAGACTATCTGTTGCACGACTGATAACAACCTTTGAACATACATGTTCCACCAAAACAAGTTCCATCCGCTTAGCGCTGCCCAAGATGATTGTCATTGGTATAAAGCAGTGGTTCTCTCCTGGGGGGGGGGGGGGGGGGGGGGGGGGGCGTGAGTAGGCCACAGGATGGGAGGAAAAAAAAAAAATCAAAAAAAAATAATTCACGAAAATGTTGAAATGCAAGTGGTTGGACTATTACAAAGGCCTTTTTATAGTCGTGCATAGAATCGATGGTGCAGGGTCTGGCGTAGACCCCTCTGCGTCTACGCCAGACCCTATGCTGTAGCCTGACGTGCACCTCTCGAAAAATGTAACTACACATCGCCGGCGACGCGCGTCGCTCGGCCGTGGCTTGGTAGCGTTGCATTTCCTCCCCGACTCATTTCCTGGTTCTCCTCCATAAACAACATGAAATCAAGGAGAGGGTTGACTTTTCCTGCTACAGATTTCCCACTGTGGTCAGAAAGAACAGGGGATCCTCTGTGTTTTAGAGTCAGACACTTTGTTTCTCTCACTATGACTCTAGAGTCCGTACTTGTTCCGGAGCTAATCACCGTCACTCTCTCACTTCTCCCTCTACCACACACTCCCCACACACACACACACACACACACACACACACACACATGCCGGCTCGACGCACACACCAGCGCACAAGTATAAACATCAGGCCACTTACGTAGGCTATGGCGAAAGCTCTGCGTGGAGCCTCCACAAAACTGTAAAACAAGCTTAAAGGAGAATTCCGGTCAATTTCAACACGTAGCTCTGTTGTTTGGAAATTTGGAGTGCTGGCAGTAGCAAAAAAAACCAAAAACAATCGGTGCTGCCTACACCGTGTTATCCCCCTGCTAGCGTTAGCACCCAACAGGCTTAAACAGGGAAAGTTTTAAACGTGTTTTAAGCCTCTAAACATGCTCGAAATGTCATTACAAGTGCCTACCCATGTGTAGTGATTCCTTCCGAGGGAACACAGCAAATCTGACTGCAGTAGATGTGACAGAAAGGCATAAAAGTTATGTTAATCCAGCCAGTGCACATACCTCTGTTTATTTCCTATTTTCTGGTCAAGTCCACACTAGTTGATTGTCGAACTCATACAATTCAATATTCCAGTCAAATTTGCTGTGTTCCCTCGGAAGGAATCACTGCACATGGGTAGGCAATGACATTTCGAGCATAGCATGCTAGCAGGGGGATAACACGGTGTAGGCAGCACCAATTGTTTTAGTTTTTCTTACTGACAGCACGCCAAATTTCCAAACAAAAGAGCCACGTGTTGAAATCGACCTGAATTCTCCTTTAACACACAAACAAATCATCCTCCTGGCGACTTTTTTTTGTCAAAAGCGACTAACGACAAATCTAGCGACTTTTACTGGTGTTATTGGAGACTTTTGTGGCGTTTGGAGACTCGAAAGCACGTATCACTCTGCAGTTACTGTGCTCAACGAGCAGCGGGTGCTGCCGTGAGCCCCTCCCCCGTCCAAAAGCACTCACAGGCGGTCAGTCTTTCAGTAGCCTCGCGCAGCAGTCCCAGCCTGTAGTCAGAGCAGAAAGGAGACACACACCACTTCACGTCCAGGCTGCACACACGCACACATCGTTACATCATAACCTAAACTTTATTGAAAACACAACTAATCCACATCCAAATTATTTCAAAAACAGACAAAAATGGAGAGATTTCTAGTGAGGACCAACGAGGCAACTGACTCACCACCAGCTGCAAAAAAGCTTCGACGGCACTATGAAGCATACCTGGCTCAGGTCTCACATTAACATTGCCTACCTACAAGTTTCTGTAAAAAATGCAGATGATATGCCTACTATTAGGCCTTGTAATAATAACAATAATAAAGCATAAATTCATATCAGAGGTCTGGTGCCAATTCCCAATTATAGCAATAGCCTAGTAATGATAATAATAATACTAACAGCAATAAAGCATGCAACTTCATATAATTATATAGCAATAGCCTAATAATGAGAGGGGGGGGGGGGGGCCAACTGCAATGAACCAGCTTTGGGGGGGCCCAGCTTGCAAAAGGTTGAGAACCCCTGGTATAAAGAAATGCCAATAAACCAGAGCACGTTTTTCTACCATCCCGGAATGCTGTGTGGACTAGCCAGACCCTCCTCCGCAGCGTCTTGGAGGATGGTCTGGCTGCTGTTCAGCAGCATTCCAACTATTGTTATTCGGTTCTTTCTTTTTTCTTCTTATATCTTATTCTGTACGTTTTTTGTCTCTGTAACTTCTGCATACGTTCAGCTATTAAAACCATTCAACTTTTAAAATGTTCAGCTCTTTCAGCTTATGATGGGACTTCTTCAACTTTTTTTCTACTATTTATACTTTTTAAAATATTAATCTTTTTAACACTTTTTTTTAACGTTGAAGTCAATTAAGTCTTCTTCCGCTCCCAAAATTTTCAGCCCCTCCATACTTTCACCTACAGATGCCAAACCAACTTTAAAATGTGCACGAAAACTTCAGGTATTAGGCTATGGCTTTTCAGTTTGATATCTTTTACAGTTTTTGTGAAAAAGCTGTTTAAGTTTAGTGATCATTTCAGGATTTTTCTGCGTTTCTAATGAGTGTGTGTTGGGGACAGCTAGAGTGGATGATGTCATCGCTAGAGCACAGAGCCTTCAAAAATTATCTTTGTCCCTTCTCTATAAGTTGCTCTCATGTCCACAATATCTACTTGTCATACACAATTCATACATCAAAACGTAGGTAATTCTGTCTAGTTCCAGCCAATATGCTCAGTTATGCGATATGACTTATACTTCTGGCTCGGTGAGCTTCCAAATGACAAGAGTTCCAAATCTTCCTCCATTCACTGCCCTGTTTAACATTCTCCACATTTCTGAGCGAAACGCAGAGCAAACCACTTTTTTAAATCGCTGATATGCCCACATTTTTAAGTTTATCAACATAAATTTTACATGAATACGTTCACAAAGGCCTTGTGGTGGTCACGATTACATCATTTCACTTATACACCTTATCGTTTTAGCAGTCTGAGCCTTTATTTGAGAGCTTGCTCTGTGTCTTTGAATAGCTCCAGTGGGTCACAGCTGACAGTTTCAGCAGGTGACACGGTCGTTAACCTGATTAAAGATCAAAGAGATCTCATCACAGACTTCAAAGGGTGTTTATCAACATGGTCACAGGTCATTAGTAGCCATGACAACCCTTTCACAGACAGTCAACTTGAATACTACAGGCAGTAATATGAACATTAGTCTATATCTTTTGCGTTCCACTTCTGTCTGTCTGTCTCTGTCCGTCTGTCTCTGTCTCTCTCTGTCTGTCTCTGTCTCTCTCCGTCTGTCTGTCTCTGTTTCTCCCTGTCTCTCTCTGTCTGTCAGTTTCTGTTTCTGTCTCTGTCTGTCTGTCTGTGTTTGTCTGTCTCTGTCTGTTTCTGTTTCTTCTTGTCTCTGTCTCCCTCCCTCTTGTCTGTCTATCCCTGCCTCCTTCTCTCTCTCTCTCTCTCTCTCTCTCTCTCTCTCTCTCTCTCTCTCTCTCTCTCTCTCTCTCTCTCTCTCTCTCTCTCTCTCTCTCCCTCCCCCCCTCCCTCCCTCTAGTGTCATTTGTGATTTCATCCATGTATATATCCCGTTTCTTTTCAAGCAATATATTCACCTCTCAGCTCTTTAGGGTCATGCTTTTTTGTTCTATGCAATGGATATGTTTGATAATAATACAAAGTATTTATACTTTTAGCCTTTTTAGTCAATTTATTTGAACTTCCACTTTTGACATTATTACAGTTTAGCTTCCAGCTTTTCTAGAAATGTATTTCAGCTCTTAGCTTAATAAGGTAATGCAGTTCATCTTCCAACTGACAATTTTACATTTCAATGTCCAAGATTTTCAGCAGTGCAGTGCAATCCATTTGAGATTTTTCAAACAATTTATTTCATATTTCCGCATTTTAATCTCTGTTTCTCATAGCATTTGTAAGTCTTCCAGACTTAATCTTAATTTCAGTTAGAAAATAAATTATTTTATATATCAGTGGTGTTATTTAACTTTTTTAATGAAATTCATGTTGATTTGAAACCATTCATACTTTTTCAACTATTCTCACTACTTCAACTTCTTCTTACTGATTTAAGCTATTCATCCAGTTTAGCTTTAGCAATTCAGCTATCCAGCATTCCCACGCATTTTCTGCAGGAAATGCATTTTCTAGTTACACTTTAGCCTACCCTTCTGTAGGCATGTGCCATATGATGGAATGTGTTCCACACAGTTCTGAACAGCTGTGCCCAGTAGGGGGGAGTGGGGTCGATTTGTAAGCTCCTTTAATTGAGCCATAACACTGGTCCAGTATCTTGCTATTTCTGGTGGGGCAAGACACACATTTGTAAGAGCTTCTGAGAGTTTGGTCCAGCGAGCAGTGGTAGAAGTCACCCAGAATTGGAGGTAGAAGTCACCAAGAATTGGATTAGGAGCATCAGGAGACAGCGACTGTAGTTTCTGTAGGATCAGTTCAGAGGCAATGCTCTCGTTTGCCTTCGGGTAAAACCACAAACCCCACCAGTGTAAGCACAGCAGTCTAGGGATGCACGATATATCGACAATCATATATCGGAATTATGGTTTACTAAAGAAATGAGCCCCTTTTGTCCCTGTTCATATCTTTTGTCCCTGTTCATATCCCCTTCTGTTCATATTACCTTTTTTGAGAAACCAATTTCTGCTGACACTGCAACCTTTGATGTTTTTCTGCAACGTCTGCAGTTTTTTCTTACTCCTATCTACCTATGAAGATGCTCTCATGGCCGCAATTTGACCCTCACTCACATACACACATGTATAAACACCGTCAGCCTCCTCTCCAGGCCTCCTGCAGGCCTCCTCACGCATTCATGATAGCTGCATCTCATGTCGCTTAAATTGCATACCCGAGTCCTCCACTTGCCTCCCTTCCTTGCGTTTAGTCCCTCCCACTGAGGAGGCACAGGGGAGACGCAAGATAATCATAGGAGGAGCGAGGCAATGAGCAAATTTGTTTTATAGGGATAAGACGTCCTTTCCTCTAAAGCGTCACATGAATACATTACATTACATGTCATTTAGCTGACGCTTTTATCCAAAGCAACTTCCAATTAAGTGCTTTCAACCCTGAAGTTGCAAACTCCAGACAACAAGTAGTAAGTGCAAGTACATTAGCTTTAAATAAGCAAAACTCCAAAGAGCCATATGAAAGTGCAGCTTCAAGAATTTTTATTTTTTTTCCATGTTTATCCGAGGTGTAGTCGGAAGAGATGTGTTTTTAGTCTTCGGCGGAAGATGCATAGGCTTTCGGCCATCCTGATGTCAGGAGCCAGGACAGCAAACAGTCGGGATTTCGTTGAGTGATTAGTTGTCCCTCGCTGTGAGGGGGCAGCAAGCAGGTTGGCTGATGCAGAGCGGAGTGGGCAGGTTGGGGTATAGGGTTTGACCATGTCCTGGATGTATGCAGGGGCTGATCCGTTCGTCAGCTGTATGGGTGGGGTTAGCAACTCCTTCAATTGCACGGCGGCCTTGAGTGGCCTTGATATTCTGATATCAGTACTGAGTGCTTCAGAAGGAGATTTAAAAAGAGAGACATCTTCCACTTATGCAAAAAACACTTTCTCATAAACTTTAAGAGTTATATAGCTTGTTATGTAGAGTTACACTGATTATATTGCAATACCACAAAGTTTATATTGTAATATATATATTGTGCCTTGCGAAAGTATTCGGCCCCCTTGAACTTTTCGACCTTTTGCCACATTTCAGGCTTCAAACATAAAGATATAAAACTGTAATTTTTTGTGAAGAATCAACAACAAGTGGGACACAATCATAAAGTGGAACGAAATTTATTGGATATTTCAAACTGTTTTAACAGATAAAAAACTGAAAAATTGGGCGTGCAAAATGATTCAGCCCCCTTAAGTTAATACTTTGTAGTGCCACCTTTTGCTGCGATTACAGCTGTAAGTCTCTTGGGGTATGTCTCTATCAGTTTTGCACATTGAGAGACTGAAATTTTTGCCCATTCCTCCTTGCAAAACAGCTGGAGCTCAGTGAGGTTGGATGGAGAGCGTTTGTGAACAGCAGTTTTCAGTTCTTTCCACAGATTCTCGATTGGATTCAGATCTGGACTTTGACTTGGCCATTCTAACACCTCGATATGTTTATTTGTGAACCATTCCATTGTAGATTTTGCTTTATGTTTTGGATCATTGTCTTGTTGGAAGACAAATCTCCGTCCCAGTCTCAGGTCTTTTGCAGACTCCATCAGGTTTTCTTCCAGAATGGTCCTGTATTTGGCTCCATCAATTTGAACCATCTTCCCTGTCCCTGCTGAAGAAAAGCAGGCCCAAACCATGATGCTGCCACCACCATGTTTGACAGTGGGGATGGTGTGTTCAGGGTGATGAGCTGTGTTGCTTTTACGCCAAACATAACGTTTTACATTGTTGCCAAAAAGTTCAATTTTGGTTTCATCTGACCAGAGCACCTTCTTCCACATGTTTGGTGTGTCTCCCAGGTGGCTTGTGGCAAACTTTAAACAACACTTTTTATGGATATCTTTAGGAAATGGCTTTCTTCTTGCCACTCTTCCGTAAAGGCCAGATTTGTGCAGTATACGACTGATTGTTGTCCTATGGACAGAGTCTCCCACCTCAGCTGTAGATCTCTGCAGTTCATCCAGAGTGATCATGGGCCTCTTGGCTGCATCTCTGATCAGTCTTCTCCTTGTATGAGCTGAAAGTTTAGAGGGACGGCCGGGTCTTCGTAGATATGCAGTGGTCTGATACTCCTTCCATTTCAATATTATCGCTTGCACAGTGCTCCTTGGGATGTTTAAAGTTTGGGAAATCTTTTTGTATCCAAATCCGGCTTTAAACTTCTCCACAACAGTATCTGGGACCTGCCTGGTGTGTTCGTTGTTCTTCATGATGCTCTCTGCTCTTTAAACGGACCTCTGAGACTATCACAGAGCAGGAGCATTTATACGGAGACTTGATTACACACAGGTGGATTCTATTTTTCATCATTAGTCATTTAGGTCAACATTGGATCATTCAGAGATCCTCACTGAACTTCTGGAGAGAGTTTGCTGCACTGAAAGTAAAGGGGCTGAATAATTTTGCACGCCCAATTTTTCAGTTTTTTATCTGTTAAAACAGTTTGAAATATCCAATATATTTTGTTCCACTTCATGATTGTGTCCCACTTGTTGTTGATTCTTCACAAAAAATTACAGTTTTATATCTTTATCTTTGAAGCCTGAAATGTGGCAAAAGGTCGAAAAGTTCAAGGGGGCCGAATACTTTCGCAAGGCACTGTAGTACCATAATGGTATTTGTACCTGATTTTCTCACAACATGGCGGTGAATCAATGCTACAACTCCTTAAAACCCAAGCCAAGTTCCCGTGTCTTGCTTGCTAGCTGCTGGTTAAAGTGAAGGGGTTAGCCACGGAGCTAGCGACAACTTCAGCAATAGCTCTCTAACTTAAGGTGGACCAGCTATTCTCATTTTAGTGACAAACTGCTCCTCCAAGTTCTGCTTTAGTGATCTCTCCCTCGTCGACCCAGGGGAAACCATGATTAGTCATGAAACCTAAACAGGATGTTTTGTTTTATGTTTCTTAGTTATTGATTTATGATTTCAACTTTTTCACAGATGAGTTAAACTGGACTTTCATTAACTTATCCGCTTGCTAAAAATTATAAAAGAAGCCTAAAACTAACACTGTTAGTTATTTCAACTTTGCAGCTCTAAAAACATAGAATATGGAGCTTGGTTGTTACAGCTTTACTCAAATAAAATGTTGTAAAACAATGATACATTTGTGATAATGATACATTTATGGTAGAATCAAATGTTTGTCTTGCTTAATGTCTGTATCTACCACAATTGAAATGAAAAAGATGTGTATATAGATATCGTCATTGTCATTGGCCAATATGAGTTTAAAAATATTGGCATATCGAATATCGGCCAAAATCCAATATTGTGCATCCCTACAGCAGTCCACTCCATATTACTGATCAATAACATGATTTTACAGGGCTCAAGACTAACTTTTTTAACTAGGAGCACTGTAGTTCCTATCTAAAAAATGTTAGGGGCACAGGCAGAAAATTTGGGGGCGCACACCTTAAATTGTCCTGCAATGCAATTTTTCACATTTCACCTGTTTTTACTGATAATGCTTTGGGGATGAATACAGATAAACTTCAATCTGCTGTTTTATTTTAGTTCTCGTTGCATTTTAATTGAATGGTGCTTAACAAATTCACATTCAGAAATGTAAACAAAGTATTATTTTTGTTAATGTACTGTGTTATTGCCTCAGCCTCATACAGGTTCTCCCTCACTCCTTTAGTCTTTTTTTTTTAAAAATTTTTATTAACACTGAATTGACAATCATGTCTAGGTGATTTACTTCCATGGAAAGGGGAGTATCTAACTATTTAACACCCAGTGTGGAAATATTGAGTGATGAGGGAGCCAGAGACCGATGAGCTCACGACACTCACACAAGCACTATTTGTTTCTACGAGGTAAAGAGTTATATATATATATATATATATATATATATATATAGCAGCTTATATGTATTTTTTTTTTAGAGGCATTTTCTTATATTATGTTTTGTTGGCCTCTCAAGACGAATATTATGCAAAAAATATCTTCTCGTCTCTAACGTGTGGGAGCAGTACCGCAGCGTGTGGCAAATGTCGGCGCTGACATTAGCATTGATGTAAAAATGAAAATAAATCAGTGAATGCATTAAGTGATATCCAGCAGTTGTGGTGTTGAAATAAAATCTCGTCCTTTTTGTCTGAGACAGAGACAACACTGAGTAAAAATGATTTTGTGAAGTGACCGAGTACTACAGCACTGCTGAGGTCTATAAACACTGCTCTGCCAACCAGAAGTGCTTACAGACGGGGTTGAGACCGTAAACAAAGTGGCGGGAAGAGAGGAAGGCTAGTCTCGCTTTGCCAGACCTTCCTCCACAGCACTGCCGAGGAAGGTCCGGCTAGTCCACGCAGCATTCCTGGATGCTGTCAAGACTGTCAAATAAAGTTCATAAGCCATTATGCCACAGCATTTGCCAACGCAGGCTGGTCCAGCAGCCATTGTCCTGTACACACTGAGCATACTTGCTTTTCTGTGAGACACTGACACAATATTATCTTGTAATAATATTGTACTTTATTTTAGTTTTGAGTGTTTTAAAGCTATAGTGCATAGTGTCTGTATCCCCCATGAGGAATTGTAAGTAACGACAACAAAACTGTCAGCGCATCCACATGAAACAAGCCTTCCGTGATCGCGGAAGTTGCTAGTAGTCAAGGAGACATGGAGGATTAAAAAAACATGATGGACTCTTCAGAAGAGGTAATTATCTTCACTTGAGTTTCTTTGTGCAAATGCCACCAGATGACACAATCTTCTGAACACAGCCATACTGAGAAATACAGAGAGAGTTGTGTGGAGCTGATAGTCTTAATTAGCTTTGTAGTAACTCATTTGGCAATGGCTTGAATGAAACAGACGTTCATTAATATTAAAAAGTTACGCACTAAAGCCTTAACAAACCGGTCAATGTGAGAACTTTCCTCTTGTCTCCGACTTGTAAGTGGAACATCACAGGGAACATGTGAATAAATGGATGGCTGAATCCAAAGTTACACAGCGCTCTGGACATTTATTTTTAGCCCAGAACACACGTCCGAAACAAGTTCCCCTGTTTGGCCCTCATTAGCTTATTTAGATATATTGGTGGTGGTAGGCAGTGGTGGACTAAAGGTTAGAGAGGCGGTCGTCGGTTCAATTCCCAGACTGACAGGATATATCTGGGTGGGAAAGTGAAAGAGCAGCACTTGTCCGTTCCTCTTTACCACCAATGAGGTGCCCTTGAGCAAGGCCCTTAACCCCCCCACTGCTCAGTGGCAGCAGATCAGATCAGACTGCGGTTGGACTGTGCCGCTTCCAGGGGATTGTGTAACTGGTGAATGTGATCAGGATCCTGCAAAAGAGAGGCTTCCTCTCAGTGAACCATACCTGAATAATAAATACATTTGTGACTCATCACAGAAAAAAACCACAAACTCTAATTTAATTGGCTAAGGCAGACATACACATTTCCTGTTAAATTGAATAAATACAACAGTGATATACCTGACCGTTGTTTTAAATGCAATGAGGCTAAAATAACATTTATGTCTTGGAGTGTGACAAAATGAAAACATTCTAGAGGGAGGTGATCAATAAAACTATCTTATCTGTGAACATTCCACATGACCCTAAGATAATTTTGCTGCACCTGTATCCAACAAATCTGAATCTGAAACCCCAAGAATATAAATGTATTGCTTTTGCGATACTACAGGCAAAAAGGACTATAGCTCTCATCTGGAAGAAAATGGAGGCACCTACAATTGGTGCTTGGATCAAGAATATGGTGCAATGCATGTCTATGGAAACACTGGCAAATTGGGGGTGTATGAGAGAATCTGGAGGCCATTTGACCTTTTTGTAAAAGAAGAAGACATAGGGGAGCTGCTACTGTGATACTGTCATATAATTTGCTTTCTGTTTTTTGATTGCTGTAGTACGACGGAAGTTGAGAGAGAAATTGTGTTGTATTGAAAGTCCCTTCGGTTATGACTACATTCTATTGACCATGTGTAAAAGTATATAAATACATAAAAATAAATGTGTGAGAATGTAATGATGTATGTAATTGTTTTCTTTAACGATTGACTTTGGTGAGTGTTGTAAACCTTTTCATGCATGCAGTAATGTCACTGCAGCAAATATTGTGGGTGGCAAAATGAAAAAAGTGTAGTTATAAACATGACAGAGGAAACAGAACTAAAATGTTCTTCTTTTCTTTGCTTCTGAAATATTGACTGAAGAATCGCTGCGGTTTGTCGTGCGTAAATGCGCACAGCGTCTCTTGATGGGGATGCACAGCAGCAGCTCTGCTCTCTTCACTTTTAGAGAATATGATTAATATGTTCCTCATTAATGATTAACCGCAGGGACCCGCTTCTGTGCATCACTGTGTCTACTAGTTTGTCTTTCTCCTGGCTGTGTGTGGTGCATGGGCGTATGCAGGGTTTCAGAAATATGATTTTACTATGGTTATTATAATAATAATAATAATAATAATAATAATAATAATAATAATAATAATAATAATTAAGCATTTGGCCAGTCGGCAACGGCCGGCCTGGTCCCTAGATGGGCCGACCGACCCAATCAGAAGTTACTCAAATTGGGACATTCAGTCAAAATCAAGCATGTCACCTTCAAACGGGATCTCCGTTTGCAGGGTTCAGGCTGTACCGGACCCTCCCGGTAATCATGATGCTCTGGGTGACCGGCTGCAGCAGCGAGAAGCTGCTGCTGATGGGTGCAGAGCTTCGCTGGAGCTCCGACTGCTGTCTGTCCGCGCGGCCGTCTGACGGCATCAGTATTAAATTGACAGTTTTATTACCGGTTAAAAACGTTTTGTCGCGTTAAAGAGTAGTCCATTTCAGTGTTTTGGTACAGTTGGTTTTAACACCTGATGCGAAGTGTAGGCCTGTAGGAGTACACATGAAAACCCTGAACAAGCAGCGTCGTTCTGCGCTGTCTTTCTGCACCGTCTTTCTGCTGTGCCCTTTTCACGTAGTGTCATGTTTTACACTACGAAGGTTAAACTCTACAATTAATCCGCGATCACATGTATGCATGAACAGTGGTGGTCCATTACACTGTAGTCTCAACATCATTGATCATTTTTGATCAATAGAATAGGCCTATAGAAAACATTACACTTTATAACATTTTGTATCCATAACATGATTGTGTTATTTAGCAGTAAAAGCAGTAGCCTCTGTAATCTCTAAATCAATCCTACATTTTTCAACTTGGGAGCAAAACGTGCTCTTTGTGGGAAAAAGTTACCATAAAGCCCTGTTCATGATATTTTAGACAACTGGACTTTGGGCTCAAGTGTTGTCGTATCCTGCCCATGTCCCGGATGTGAAAGCCCCCTTGATGGACTACTGACTATAATAATATTCCATTATATTTAGTATTTTAAATTGTTACCTGCTACCAGAATTTTGTGATTTCCTTAAATAAATATAGACGTTTTAACCATAAATTGGTGCCCAAACATGTATCAGAATGCAGGAACTGAAGTCTTTTACCCTCAACATTTCCTGGGGGAGACCAGAACCCCCCCCCCCCCCCCCCCTGCTTTATGTGTTCCCCCAAAGGCCAATTCTGAGCAAGAAAAAACCCTGAAGTATAATCACAGACAGCCATAAAAACATATTAAAATTGCAGAGTTAGAGAGTTAAAACGGATGAAAAGATGGAGAACCAGACGGACAATATGTACAGTGTCAACAGAGAGAAACATGGACAATCGAAAAGACAGACAGTGACAACAAAGAACAACATACTGTAGAGAATGACAGTATACAAACGGCATAAACAGACAGACAGTATGTGTAAATTGTTTTTAAATTCTTTCACAATAAAGGATCATGTTTGTTCCTCTTCCATGTACATTATATTATATCCAGTAAACTGGGACTATAATTTGGGAGGATTGTACAATTTTAAGAACATATCGTAATTGTACAATCCTCCCAAAATATAGACTTAGTTCACTGGACCAGTAACTATCTAGTGTTGTAGGCTACTGTACATTCAGGTAACAACATGGAGAGGACACCCCAATGGTTTTTGACCTTATATTTTGCTGGGGGGAAATAACTGATAAATATCACTCTTCATCATTCATGTTTAAAGTGTGCATGGAATTTATCACTTAATTGTCTTTATAGTTTCTAGATTTTAGAGTCCATTTTCTTCAGTGTCTTTCGTTTCTATGTCCATATATACAAGGGAGCAAAGCATATAATATGTAAAGAAGGAAACTCGGCCTCTAAAAAAAACAAAACAAAAAAAAACGTGAGAAAAAGCGTGGCAGATAATAGCGGACTGGCTGAATGATATATCAAACAGTTGTACACTTTGCATTAAAAGCGAGCAGTGGAAGTTAATATGACTTAGGTAATTTATATTTTAGCCCATGAGAGAGCGGGAGAAAGAGTGAAAGAGATATTTATGCATCATATTCTAGCATTGTAGAAAATTGATCTTCATGGTAAATTTCCTGAGTATCTTCTGCTTACTTTTAAGGCAAAGAGTACAACAGTTCATTTGTGCATATAGCATAATCCTTGAATGGTATGATTATGATTATGTTTCAATTCAGAGCAGTGGTCAGTTAATGTAAATCTGTGATCGACCTCGCGGTCTGTTAAGGAAAGCCGTGAACGTGCATCTATCCAAATTACTTCATCCTGGCTCGACCTAGTCGCACCTCCTCAGCCTGGCTTAGCCTTCGTGAAACGCACCAAGCCAGGCTGCACAGATTAGACTAGGTCAAGCCTCACTTAATCGGTTATCCTGGATAACAACATCACCTTCTCTCTTTTTCCTTTCCCCTCAGTCTCCTCACTGTGTCCCTCTCTTTCCTTCCCAAAGCTCAGCTTTGACAGCCGTAGTCTATTCTTTTTTGTGTGTGAAGAAAGAAAACACAGGGTCCATTAATATTTATATGTAAGGATAATCTTGCCAATGAAAATAAATATATAGGGGATGTGTGATTTTAACTTTAATTTCGGAAGAATATAGTATTTGGGCAGAATGATTTGCTTTGCAGCAAGCCTGTCTGAGAATATAGTTCCCGGTTTGTTTACGGTTAGAAGATGGCTGTGTCTCATGTTACGTTGTTTTTTGTACACGCTGACTCTACAAATCACAACATGTAAATAGGAACATGTTGGCGTTATTTTGTCACTTTTGTCACAAGTTGGAGCAGTAGGATTACTGGAACCATTCACCTGCATGTTCTGTGCTAGGCTAAGCTACTGGTGGAGCCGTCAGACAGCGTTACAGCACGCACGGAGATGAGAAGGGTATGTATGGACTTATCTAACTCTGGGGGTTATGGTGAATAAGCTAAATTCCCAATAAGTCGGCGTGTTCCTTTTAAAAAGGAATATCTTCTGCTACGTTTCCTCCTCTCATTCCCCCTACTCTGGCGTTTTGGTTTAAAAAGGAATATTGTCTGCTACGTTTCCCCCTCTCATTCCCCCTGCTCTGGTGTTTCCCCCTCTCATTCCCCCTGCTCTGGCGTTTCCGAGGCCCTAAACCGGAGACATTTGGAAACACTTCTGACCCGTTTTGGTTTGGAATCTGCAGGGTTGTGTTGCAGTCTCAACGGCCGCAAACAGAGACCTTTGGCAACACCAACACTGATGTCAACGTTTCTCCTTCTGATTGGGTCTTATCGGCAGGGGCGTAGCACAAAATTCTGGGCCCTGTAGAAAGGCATTTTCTATGGGCCCCTCCCCGCATCCACAGCTATTCATTCTAGCATCTTTTTGGGCCCTCCTCACATGAGGGCCCTGGGTACTCAGTCCCCTTTTTCCCCCAGTCCGACACCCCTGCTTATCAGTCACGGCGTCTCGTTCTGAGACTAAAGCTACTAACGTTACCATGGCAACTTCCAGCAGCAGGTGGAGTGTACACACTGCCTCCTGTTTATGCCCAGTATACCAGAATGTTGATGAGATATTTTGGTTTGGGCGGAGATTAGTTCTTCTACTGGAGCTAAAAACACTTGTGTGCACAGAGATCGCTTTTGGCTCAAAACTCAGCTTAAAAACCAAATCGTAGCGGTGTAAATGTAGCCTTAGATTCAGCTGGTTGTCGGGTTTCCTCGATCAGTGAACCTCTGTGTTGAGCAAAGATAGGGCATTATTACAATATCTTCACCGCGCCAAGGTAAAGTTATTTGTAGGCGATTATTTCACAACTTTTGTTAAGTGGTGTTGTATCGGTAAACATAAGTGCAAAAAAATGTGACTCAATGTGTCTCTCTCTTGCTCGCTTGCTGAGTACACAATGTACACCCGTGGGACACTGACACTGCTTCTTGTGTGGAATGGAATCCTGCGGTGCCCCAAATAACTGAGACGTTAATTCGCATGGGATTCATTTAGTTTAGTTTACTGGTTTACACATATACAAATAATTAACAAAAGATGTGATGGAGAGATGCAAAAAACCCTCCGAGGGGCTTAATCTGGGCACTCTCCAATGCATACTTCAATTAACATAGAAAGAAACTAAAGTGTTATCTTTAAAAAATCTGGTCACGTAAGGCATGCATCATGCGGACGCGCCGACAGTTTTGTTGTCATTACTGAGGTTGTAGTTATTGTTGTAGTTATTTCGAGTGGCATGATGATGAAGTTGGTAACAGTAAAAAAAGAGTTCATTATAGAATGAAGGAAGTATCTTGTTTAGAGATCTGTATACAAATAAAGCAATATTATCACCTGACCTGTGTGTTTGGCGAAATGCGGTAGATCAGTCACGGCAGACTCGCACAAGATTGAGATCATAAACGACCTTTGCACATTATTACAAATTACCAGAGGTCCTCACTTGTCCCGTGCAAATATAAGTAACACAAACTCTCCCAATTCCAGAAACTTGCTACTGCTTCATAGACATTGAATTAAGAAAGATGTTTTAGATGAGTTGTGAGCTGAGTGCTAACATTTTCTGTTTCACAACTAAGAACACTACAATAGAATAAAGCTCATTTGGGTATAAATAAGAGAGAGTAGCTCATGCTCACAATCACAAATATTGATTAAACTTTCCTAGGCCATGGAAATAACATATTGGAATTCTTCATTCAGGTGGTGTTCCTCTTTATATGATATGCCTCTTATCGTTTCAAATATGGTTCTCTGCAATTGAGCTAAATAATGCTACTCTTTACATCTACTAACTCGTGCTATTCTTTTATACTGTACCTCCTACTGCTGCTGCACAGATTGGATTCGCCCATACCCATCAGTAATGTGTTATTTATCTAACCTTTTATTATAATGAAGTGACATTCCTGTGCCTGGCTGTCCGTGGTTTGTTTGCATAGTAACTGGCCAAGCCTGCTGCTTCCATTTCTGTAGTCCTACGATGGGGCTGATTGCCTTGCAGGAGTGTTTGGACTGAATTATAAATGGGCTGACTGTTTGTGTCTTTGTGTAGTGGAAGGCTCTTTAAAGCACTTTTTCAATGAATACATGTTTTTCTGCCTATTTTTTCTACCTTGTTTCAGCTACGGTATATGACTACCAGAGATGTTGGACTAATATGATTCACAATGACTGAATGAGTCTCTTATCTCCCCCCCCAGCCCACACCGTCCACTCTGTCTCTGTAGAGCCCAGCAGCAGCTTGAACATTTTCTGCATCCACTACTTCAAATCCCAACCCACACCCCCAGAGAGGCATGAGTGTAAGCACCATCTAAACCTATCAAGCCCTCTTAAGCAGGGCTTCTCTCTTGAGAAAGCACACAAAGAGCCATTTCTTCCTGCTGCATTCAGCCAGTGAGGATCAAAGTTGTAGCCAGCAGCACACACAGACACAAAGTGGTGTTTTCTCTCTCTGAGGGTACTTATCGATGGTCCTGGCTCTGCTCTGGCTCAGGGACCTGTGGAGACTGTGATGGCTTAAAAGTCTCAGCCTCAGGCCAGCACTCAGCGGCCAAGAGGGCTGCCTCTAAAGGAGCAGTTCCTTCAAAATGAAAATACTCTACACAGCATGTCAGTTCAACTTCCATTTAAGGCTTAGTGACAAAACATGACTGTAGTCCAAGGTTATTATAGTTTTGCATTTTTCATTAGTTTTTATTTTTATTTCGTTTGACTTTTTGTTTTCAAATTCAGTTTAGTTTTAATTAGTTTTAAAGCGGGTTTGCTAGTTTAGTTTTTATTTTTTGAAAATGCTTAGTTTTAGTCTTTTTTTGTAATATGGGTTATTTGTCGGGGGATTCAAAAAGATCGGAAAAAGTATTGTGTAATAATAACTCAATAAAAACATCATACAATTTTAGAAATATGTATTCACAATGTATTCAACAATAACACCAGTACATAAAATGTAGCCTACATATGGTCATAAATATGTAAACAGTCTACACAAGACGCCGTGTGCAAAATGTGTAAGTGACATGTTCCAGGAAAAAGTTCCAACAGACTAAAGAAGACATACATCAACAGGTGTTTTCAACTTTGGTTTGAGTAAAGTGGCGAACTTTTTGAAGTCAATCGACTCACAGTTTGTAGACATCCCAGTATCAAGCCACACATTAACCCACGCTTCCTCCCGCTTTTGGTGTTCCTGTGTATTTACTAACCAGCAGCTATCGGGTCGCCGGTGAAAGCTCGCCTGTAGTGTTCTCTGTGTTGCTGTTCTCGCCATCATGCTGCCTGGCCGTGTATCCATACATCCATGCCCTGTATCCATACATCCATTCCCTGTATCCATACATCCATTCCCTGTATCCATACCTCCATTCCCTGTATCCATACATCCATGCCCTGTATCCATACATCCATTCCCTGTATCCATACCTCCATTCCCTGTATCCATACATCCATTCCCTGTATCCATACCTCCATTCCCTGTATCCATACATCCATGCCCTGTATCCATACATCCATTCCCTGTATCCATACATCCATGCCCTGTATCCATACATCCATTCCCTGTATCCATACCTCCATTCCCTGTATCCATACATCCATTCCCTGTATCCATACCTCCATTCCCTGTATCCATACATCCATGCCCTGTATCCATACATCCATTCCCTGTATCCATACATCCATGCCCTGTATCCATACATCCATTCCCTGTATCCATACATCCATGCCCTGCACCGGAGTTAGCATCTGTTTCAGGGAAAGGGGGCTTTGCGTTCTCCTTAAGGTAAGCTAGGTTAGCCTCTTAGCTTGTGTGCGCTTCTTAAATGTACTTTCAAATTTGTGGGATTTTTCCCTGCAATAAATCGACCACATATTTTACCACCTTCCACTGCAAGGCACTTTATCTGACACAGTCATAATCAAATAGGACTGCCGCTTTCTTCCGACTTTCGGTACCGCCATGATGCCAGGCGAGGTGCACGGAGCCACGGACATGTTGTGTTCAAGTTGACGTGGAATGTCGGAATTTCTGGGTTCCCAGTCGGAAACTACATGTCTAAGGGAAATGTCATGGTCGGAGAGATATAACGTTATTTGCTCTATGAAAGATCGACAAAGACGAAAACTAAGGACATTTACTCGATAATTTTATTTTATTTTAGTTAGTTTTGCAAACAGACATTACAGTTTTAGTTTAGTTATCGTTTTTTTGTAATGCCTCGTTTTTATTTTTATTTCAGTTAACGACAATGTTTTTTTCCACCTAGTTTTCGTTATTTCATTCGTTTTCGTTAACGATTATAACCTTGCTGTAGTCAAGTGATTCC
Source organism: Zingel zingel (assembly GCA_023566125.1). Taxonomy (NCBI): domain Eukaryota; kingdom Metazoa; phylum Chordata; class Actinopteri; order Perciformes; family Percidae; genus Zingel; species Zingel zingel. The sequence continues at coordinate 30,638,087 of CM042330.1, forward strand.
ACTTCGCTTGTTCTCAAACTCTGTTTGCTCAGGGAAGCAACAACAAACTTTGAGCTGGCGAGCTTCACGCTGAAAATGTCATGTTTAGAAGGTTTGGATGGTGCAACAAGGCAGGCCTGCTTGGTTCTTTCAGGGAATGAGTGTAAAGATTTACAAAATATGTTTAGGGCATTTCCTCTCTAACTGGGACGTTTTGGGACCGATTGTTGGGATTGCTGTGGACCAAGTACACACGGAGATCCACTGGTAAGAGCTAATGAGGTTTAACCATGTATCAGCTAATTTAAATAGCTCACGTTACTGTATTGTTAACAGTTAACTTCATTTAATACTGTATGTGGTGTTTTCTTTTGCGGGGTGTAAATGTTCCACGAAAACAAGTTCCTTCCTTCCTATTTGTGTCTGGAGCATGGATGTATTAAGAGAACTGGATACAGCGTTCAGCGTGAAGCCTTGTTCATTCCAATGAGAGTTGCTCAAATGCACATAAAGCAGTCATGGAGCTCGAAAAATACCCGGATCTTACACGTTGACTGGCCCATGACATCACGATGGACATGCGTACTATAACAGTTTAGTTTGAGTTGTCATAGCAACACCGCTCATTTATGAGCTTCTCTCAAGTGGAAAAGAGTATAACGTTATGTTTATTGTCTTAAATATTCACTAACGTTAAACATTGTGTTTTCATTGTTTAATGCTTATCATATAAATTATGGATTCATTAATGTAATCATGTTGTGCTACTAGCTACCTATATATATATATATATATATATATATATATATATATATATATATATATATATATATATATATATATATATATATATATATATATTTTTTTTTTTTTTTTTCTCCTATCCCAGAATGCATCTGTTGTGTAGCCAGACCTTACTCCACAACACTGCGAAGATAGAGCTGGCAATGCAAGACTATATTAAACAAAAAATGGAATAGGTGTCTGCCTCACTCACCACCTATCTCCTGGGCTGTCATCCATTCTCTCCACGAAGAAGTCTTCCTGTGTGGGGGAAGTGGAGGAACCGAGGAGGAAACGAGCAGAGGAACCAAGGAGAAAACGAGGAGGAAACGAGCGGAGGAACCAAGCGGAGGAACTAAGGAGGAAACGAGTGGATGAACTAAGGAAACAAGCGGATGAACCAAGTGGAGGAAACTAGCAGAGGAACCGAGCGGAAAGGGAACAAAGTAAAGTACCTTGCGAATTACGTGGACCGATTCACGTTAAATCACACGGGGCCAAACCGCGGTACTTTTTTCAGCCTTTATTATTTATTTCGAGGTGGGGGATGGTGCATTTTTCTGAGTTTCGAGCTGCTTGGGAACACAAAATAATTTTTTTAAAAAGTTGTGTCGTATCGTAAAAGAGAGCAAAGAAAATATTAATAATGCTGGAGAGTTTGCCTGTTTTTTTCTCTGGCTGGATTATGTCTCTCTCCCCTCTGTCACTGACAGTTCTGCAGTGTAAGAAAGAAATCCGTAGAAAAACGGATAATGTCCTGGCAGAAAATTACCAGTAACTTTTTTCCGTTGAGTTTACAGACATTTATGTCAATCTAAAAACAGAAAATTCTGTAGATTTACAGTATATGCTCTGTACCTTTTTAAACTGACATTTCTGTTAATCCAAAAAACAAAATACGGATAAACACCTGTGAAAAATCATTACATAAAATTCCTTCATATTAACACAGCCCGTATTTCTACGGACTTTTCCAACAGTGTGACAAAATGTCCTGTGTGTCGGCCTGCTGCAGAAAGAGAAAGAGGCTCTGGTCACTGTATTCATATTGTTCATCAGTAAGGGGGATCAGTTGGCATCAGAATAGCTTCCAGCCCATCGGTTGTATTCCTCTTCTCTCCTCCAGTCAATGTAAAACAGCTTTTTAATTTCTCTCTGCCCTTTATCTTTGCATTTCCAATCCTCTCCTTGTTTGGCGTCCTCACTCTTGCTGTTTCCCTGTCTCTCTGCCATCCTCTGATTTATACTCGAGTTGATGGCTGCAGCCTCAGTGTGTGATCCCCTGCTACCAGTCATAATTGACTAACCTCCACCGAACCTCAACCTGCACTCCACTTCTTTTTTTCTATGCAGTGGGACAAGCACTCATTTATTTTCCATACCGCTCAGTGTTATTACTCTGTCTCCATCATTTCCTATCTCTACTTCTCTCTCTCTCTCTCTCTCTCTCTCTCTCTCTCTCTCTCTCTCTCTCTCTCTCATTTGCATAACATTGTTGCAGAAGATGTCTTTCATCTTTTCAGTATCAGATTGAAAGGAGGGAAAATTACATTACCTTTCCTGTTGTATGACAAAGTGCTCTCTCTCAGAGTTCAGCGGATCAAGAGCGCTGGGCGCTCAAACAGCAGAGGGCAGTAAATTGTAGAAAAGTCAAGGGTCACGATAACCTATTTAGTCACATTTATAAGCTGTAATGCAATTTTGAATGAGTAGGAGCATGGATTTTGGCTTGTCTTTTTTTAAAAGTGCTTGTGTGTGTGGTTCAGAATGCAGTGTCTGGTGTGGGTGGACAGTGAAAGCTGAATCTGCGAACACATTATTGTCTGGCTAATGTGCAAAGTCTTATTGGACTCACGTTGAGGCCACTTCCCTCCAATGCCTCATGTCTAGTCACGTCCTGGAGCTGCTCCTTCCCTCCAAACTCAGACGTCCCTGGTGATTTTGGCAGAATGAGAATTGGCATTTGGTTTTTTTCCTTAGAATCCAGGGATTTATCTTCAGGGAGAAATGATGGAAGCTGTTCCAGCAGGGATCTAGATAAAAGCCGTGCTGATAAGGAAGGCAAGGTGTTGCCTGGCTCTGAATATTTAAAGCTGCTGTCCAGGACTCTGTATGCACGGCAGTCATGTGGCTGCTTATTGAGAGGGGAGTCAACACAGAACTCCATTCACAAGTCAATTTGTTTTTGTTATATATATATATATATATATATATATATATATATATATATATATATATATATATATATATATTTATTAGGGCTGTCAAAATAACGTGTTAATTTTGATTAATTAATCTGAGAAAAAATAACTAATCCATAATAATAAATAATCCATTCCATATTGATGTTTGACCCGGAGCCGATCTAGCCACCATTCGACTGTAAAATGAAGGAGGGAGACGAGAATGTGCTGCCTGGATCATTAAAAATATTCTTCCTGCTAACCCTGGCTACCGAAATCTGGTGCCACTGATATGCCTGCACTTCTCTCTGATGCTCTGAAACAGATGATACAGGCAACACAAACACCGCTGCACGTGACGCTAGTTAACACTATACTCGACAGCAGCTAACGTTAGCCTACCGCTAGCTAGTTAACACTATACTCGACAGCAGCTAACGTTAGCCTACGGCTAGCTAGTTAACACTATACTCGACAGCAGCTAACGTTAGCCTACCACTAGCTAGTACCTGGATTAAAAACGGTTAAAATGCTGACAGCTAACGCTAAACGGTGTAAAGTTTGTGCTTTACTGTAGAGGATTCAACACCGGGATGTTAATCTGCAGCTACCTTCGGAAAAAAACAACACAGACGGTTCTTTCAATGAAACTGGTAAACTACAGCCTTGTGATGCATTTCAAGTTATTGTAAATGTCCTTTTCCCATCTGGTGGTTATTTTTGTCGTTCAACAGCAATTTACTAGTGAAATAAGTTATTGTTATACATTATTATTAAATCAATTTTGACCATATGGCCTTAGCAATAAACAAGTCATTCTTTAATGGTCACCAATTGTTGTTTAGTACCCTTTTTTTTCTCTTCTTTTTTTAATTTATTAAAGTATCGGTTCAGGCACCGTTAATTATGTATGCGATTAATTTTGATTAATTAATCACAGAGTATGTAATTAATTAATCAATTGACAGCCCTAATATATATAAATTATATTTAGAATGTTTCAGATAAAGCAGTTGCAAGTTTCAACTTGTCTCGTCGCGAATCTTTGGTCTGAACTGGGCTTTAGAATCATCAGGTTAGGCCAGTTTTTAATATTCGAAATGCAGATTAGCTTAAATGCGGCACTGTAGTTTTGTCTCTGTGGAGACATAGGCTACATTTACAACGCTACGTTTTGGTTTTTAAGCTGAGTTTTGTTTGAAAAGTGATCTCCGTGCAGTGTTTTTATCTCCAGTAGAAGAGCTAATCTCTGTTTAAACTAACACGCCTGTCTTATTCCTTGTGAAGCATATACAAGAATGCAGAATCACACTGACGTGATATAAACTGGGTTTTATTCGCTCAAACCTGGAGCAACATGTGAATCATGCCTCGGCTCATCGCTTGCTCGGACTACACACACACTGAGCATGCGCATATTACAAATCATGACGTGCATCAATTGGCCAACAGAAAAATCTCATATAAGTAATGCTTTTAACTTAAATCATGTATTATATTCGATGTGAATATTACATCCCCCTTCTTATAGAAGTGTACGGTTCTAATCCAGATACATACATACAGTCAGTGTGGGTAAAATCTGAAACAGGATATTTTCACTAGTTCACTATGACATATATGTAGTATGGAACATACAGAGTAACTGCTCTAACATTCAATGAGTTTTTTTTTTTTGTTGTTGTTTTTTTTTTACACTGAAATGAATGAACACATCTGTTAAGATGTCAGAAAACTAAAAATTGCAAACTAGGTATCACATATGACAGTTGCAATCAGAATCAAACATCAACATTTTTTATTTTTATTTTTTTAATAGAAGGGCAGCGATCCGCCTACACCCTTTTTCATGGTATTATAAGTTCAAAACAGCTCTAGGCTTGATTTCTCGTCCGGATCTTGTAAATGGCGGTAAGAGACGAAAATTCATTTGCGGTCTGTGGAATAGGAGATGTGCTGATGTGTGGAGTCTGTGGTGCGTTGTCCTCAGGATGTTTGTCAGTGTGAGTGTGATGTTCTTTAGTGGAAAGGAGGTGGCGTCTGTTTCGCCTGTATTCCTGTCCTCCTTCAGTTGAACGTATGTGATAGGAACGGTCGGTTTCAGCCGGTCTGATGACTACTGCAGGTTTCCACTGACCTTGTTCTTGAAAGCGGATGTGTTGACCTTCCTGCAGCGGCGACAGAGTTCTGGCTGACCTGTCGTAGTATGTTTGTTTTTTGCTGTTGCTGCTGGTGGATTCGCCTAGCATGAACTTCTCTCAAACTGACGACCTTTGGCTGAAGCTGCCGGTGTGTGCTGGGTAAGACTGAACGCAACCGCCTACTCATGAGCAGTTGAGCAGGTGATCTGAAACTGTCAACAGGAGTGTTGCGATATTCAAGGAGACTTAGGTAAGGGTCTCTCCTGTCACATCTGGCCTTTTCCAACAGTGCTTTTGCGATCTGTACAGATTTTTCTGCAAGCCCGTTGCTTTGGGGATAATGTGGACTGGAAGTTATGTGGGTAAACTCCCATTTGTCAGCAAAAGCTTCAAACTCTTTGCATTTGTATTGAGGGCCATTATCTGATATAACAGTCTCAGGTACGCAATGTCTGGCGAAGGCTGCTTTGAGTTTGTGTATTACATCAGATGAAGTTGTGCTGTGCAATTTGTCAAGCTCAAAATACCTGCTGTAATAGTCCACTGTAATGATGTTCATTGTTCCAGGTGAACAAATCCATAGCAACAGTCTGCCATGCCCGGTCCGGGATTTTGTGGCTGATCATGGGTTCCTTGGTGTTGGAAGGCCTGTGTTCGAGGCATGTGGAGCACTTTCCAACCGTTTCCTCAATGTGCTTGTTCATGCCTGGCCAAAATAGGATGTCCCGTGCTCTGTTTGCACTTTTCGATACCCATGTGACCAATGTGTATCCGTGATAGCATCTCAGTACGCAATGATGTAGGAACAACGATTCTCTCACCCTTGACTATGATGCCGTTCGACTGAGAGAGCTCAGCAATACTCTGTGGGCATAGTTTCCTTTCCTCAGGCCACCCTTCACTGATTGTTCTTTTAAGTTGTTTAAGCTGTGTGTCTTTGTCGGTCTCCGCTTTTATTTATTTTAGCTTTGTGTCACTGACAGGTAAGTTACTGTACAGCATGTGTACCTGCATGTCCATTCCCTCTCTGAGGCGCTCGTCCTGGTCAGACAGAGACTTCCTGGATAGAGTGTCTGCAACAGGGATGTCTTTGCCTGGTCTGTGGACAATGGTAAAATCATACCTTTGCAGCTGAAGAAACATTCGCTGTAGCCTGGGAGGTGCTGCTGCGAGAGGTTTGCGAATGATGAATTCCAGTGGTTTGTGATCACTTTCCACAGTGATGTGGTGGCCATAAACATACTGATGGAAGCGTTTGCACCCGAACAAAATGGCGTAAAGCTCCTTTTCAATCTGCGCATAGTTAACTTCGCAGTCAATGAGTGCTTTTGATGCATATCCAATTGGTCTGCCGTCTTGTAGCAAAACAGCACCAACTCTGTACTTACTGGCATTGACTTGTAATGTGAGCTTTTTGCTGGGGTCAAAATACGCTAGGACAGGACCTGGTTCACGTGTGATGAGCTCTTTTATCTTCTGAAATGCATCTTCATGCTGTGCATCCCATGTGAACTCATTTGTCTCTTTCAACAGGTGACGCAGAGGCGCATTGATGCTGGCAAGACCTGGGGCAAATTTTGACAAATAGTTTACCATACCTAAGATTGTTTCCAGCTCACCTTTGTCCTTTTGAGCTTTCATCTCTTTGATGGCTGCAATCTTGGCTGGATCAGGCTTGACTCCGTCTTTGGTGATGAGGTGCCCAAAGTAGCTGACCTCAGTGGCGCAGACAACACTCTTTTCTGGGTTGAGCTTCACTCCTCTTTCGCTGGAACGTTGCAGCATGGCAGAGAGGTTTTCGTCATGCTCTTGCTTGTTCCTGCCATATATGAGAATGTCGTCCACAATCGCCATGACACCTTGTAGGTCTCCATAGGTCTCGTTCACTTTCCGCTGGAACTCATCCTGGGCAGATTTCACTCCAAAGGGTAACTGCAGGAATCTGTACCGTCCGAACACTGTGTTGAAGGTTGTCAACTTGGAAGACTCCTCTGTGAGCTTTATAGCCCAGTAGCCAGACTTGGCATCCATGACACTAAAGTAGCATGCTCCAGCTTACCTGGATGTGATGTCATCAAGGGTTGGTAAGGGGTAGTGTGGTCGTTTGATTACCTTGTTCAAGTCTTTAGGATCAAGGCATATCCTCAGCTTGCCTGTGCGTGGTTTTTCTGCTGCTACCATTGAGTTAACCCATTCAGTTTTTTCGGTGACCTTCACGATGACCTTTTTTTTCTCCATGCTCCGTAGCTCATTCTGCAGGCGATCACGTAAAGCAATGGGAACATGTCTTGGTGGGTGAACAACAGGCACAGCATTGGGGTCAATGTGAATGGCACATTCACCAGGGAACAGTCCTATCCCTTTTAAAAACGTCTGCAAACTCCTCCATTACAGGCACTTTTTGTTCAGCGGACACCAAGAGAATGAGCTTGATTACTCCAAAGTCCAGGCATGCTTGTAATCCTAGCACTGGCGGTGCATGTGTGTCTACAACATAAAATTTCAGCATCAACTGAGTGTTCTTGTGTTGGCATTTCATGTTGTACTTGCCTCTAACTACAAGCTGCTCTCCACCATAGCCATAAAGTGGGCGCATGGAGGGCTGAAGCATGTTCTGTATTCCTAATCCCTTGAAAGTACGTGTTGGAATGACATTAGCTGATGCCCCGGTGTCCAACTTGAATTTGACCATGTTTTGATTTGGTCCCACTTGTAAACTTGCAAAAGCCTGTTCAGTATCTTGAGAACTGTTCCCCTCTGTTACTGCATCAATAAACAAATCTTCACCGTCTGCATATTCGTCTGGTTCATTTTCACTTACTGCATGGACTCCTTTTCTCTGCTTGGAACGACACACTTTTGCAAAATGGTTCCATTTGTTGCATATTTTGCACTGTTTCCCTTTAGCTGGGCAGTTGTTCGCATCATGAGCCTTATTTCCGCAGTAGCAGCAGGTTTTAGCGCGAACACGGCAGTCGGCTGGCTTGTGTGCGTCATCGAGTTGTCCTTTTGTTCTCTCCTGGCGCGCTCTCCAAGCACCTTTCTTGTGATACTGCTTGCCAATCACATGAACCGCCTGTTCATGTGAACTGTTGCTGCCATCTATTGTCTGTAGTTGCACTTTTGCTATTTCATGAGACCTAGCAATGTCTATTGCTTTATCCAGCGTCAAATCAGATCCGACATTCAGCAGCTTTTCACGGACTTTAGGTGAATGAATGCCAAATACCACCCGATCTCTTATCATCTCCTCAATGTCAGCATAGCCACAGTCCTTCACAAGCAGTTTCAATTCCGTGACAAACTGTTCAAAAGGCTCGCTAGCTCCCTGTATCTTCTCATGGAATTTGTAGCGTGCGAAAAGGACGTTGGAATTGGCATTACGTATGCTTCAAAACGCTCATAGTATGATTTTAAAACCTTTGCTTCTGCCTCTGTCAATGTCCATGTATTATATATATCTCTAACTTTTTCTCTGACCCACAGGAGAAGGTAGCTGCACTTTTCGTCTTCTGGTTTCTTCTTAAACGGGCCGGTAAACATCAATTCCACATGAAGTTTGAACTTGCGCCATGCTACGGGCAGGTTGCTAGCATCCCAATCCATATGGGGCGAAGGAACTCCAGCGACGTCCATTCTGTTCGAGTCGTATTCACTCTTTCACTCTGACACCATGTCTTATTCCTTGTGAAGCATACACAAGAATGCAGAATCACACTGACGTGATATAAACTGGGTTTTATTCGCTCAAACCTGGAGCAACATGTAAATCATGCCTCGGCTCATCGCTTGCTCGGACTACACACACACACACACACTGAGCATGCGCATATTACAAATCATGACGTGCATCAATTGGCCAACAGAAAAATCTCATAAGTAATGCTTTTAACTTAAATCATGTATTATATTTGATGTGAATATTGCAACGCCCAAACCTCATATCTCATGAACATTCTGGTATACTGGGTATAAAGAGGAGGCAGCGTGTAGACTCCGCCCGCTGCTCTGTGTTGCCATGGTAACATTAGTAGCTTAGTCTCAGAGAACGAGACGTTGTGACCGAGAAACCCAATCAGAAACGTTGGGGTCAGTGTCGGTGTTACCAAAGGTCTCTGTTTACGGCCGTTAAGACTGCAACACAACCCTGCAGATTCCAAACCAAAACGGGTCAGAAGTGTTTCCAAATGTCTCTGGTTTAGGGGCTCGGAAACGCCAGAGCAGGGGGAATGAGAGGGGGAAACACCAGAGCAGGGGGAATGAGAGGGGGAAACGTAGCAAAAGATATTCCTTTTTAAACCAAAACGCAGCAATGTATCCACGGTCTTGGTGATCTGGGCAGTTTTCATTCTAACCATTTGCTCATGTATTCCAGAACAGTCCTTCACAAGGGAGAAATTGTTAAAGGAGAATTCCAGCCAATTTTTACGTTAATCTTGATCTCTATAGCTACGCGAGTACTTTCGATAGAAAAAACCCTGACCCGAATCATTGCAGGCAACATGGAGAAGCTGCAGCTACATGTACAAGCGTCCCCTGAGCTAAAACGGCAGTTGTCGGGGCAAGTTTTAGAGTGCCTTTGTGCCTCTTAACAGACACAAAATGCAATTAATATGTCTGTGCCACATAAACAGGGCCCTTACGTGTCAACAAGATGCGTTTTCAACTCAGACATTGTTTAAATTCACCTACCCTGTCTCGATCCTGCCGGTAGCTAGCTTGCCCTGCTAGCTGATAGCCGTTAGCCGTTAGCTGCCGTCTGGTGAGTGCATTCTGCCAGGCTTCTGTGATAATCATCCCAATAAAAATCCCCCGAGCACCCGGTGGGCTGGTGGATGTCCTGCATAGGACAGATCATGCATTCACAGCAAAAAGATTATTTCTATATAATCTTACTTAGATTATTTCCCCCTCAAAGATAGGTAATTGAGCACTGTAGTGGTTCTGACCATATCAGTGACTATGTAACTACATGGAAACGGGATAAACGATGTCTGTGGCTTGCACAGTAATAGTGCTACTGAAGCTTAGCTGTAGCATCGCGCTGTCTCCTGGGAATTCAGTTGTAGCAGGAAAAGGTAAACAGTAGCATGCAGATCAGAGCGTAGTGTGTGAAGACTGAAGAGCGGAGTTGTTCACAAGGGAAGAAGCTTGGAGTAACGTAACTATGGAGAATATAGCAGATATACAACACACGGAAGAGCCTTTTGAGTTTGATGGTCGTCCTTATTTATTCAAACCCGAGTATACAGACGAAGAACTAGCCTCACAAGAGTTGGAAAGAACGAGACAGACAGAGGGGCAACAGGCAGATGAAGCAGCTGCTCCAAGCGCAAGCTAAAGCTAGCCTTCAGTAACTGGAGGACATGACATGACCTGTCCTCTGGAGGACATAGTCACACCACCGCTGCTCCATGGATTGTTATTGGGATGATTATCACAGATGTCTGAATATACTCATGGGACGGAAGCTAGCAGCTAACAGCTATCAGCTAGCAGGGCAAGCTAGCTACCGGCAGGATCAAGACAGGGACCAGGGTAGGTGAATTTAAACAATGTCGGAGTTTAAAACGCATCTTGTTGACACGTAAGGGCCCTGTTCATGTGGCACAGACATATTGATTGCATTTTTTGTCTGTTAAGAGGCACAAAGGCACTCTAAAACTTGCCCAAACAGCTGCTGTTTTAGCTCAGGGGACGCTTGTACATGTAGCTGCAGCTTCTCCGTGTTACCTGCACTGATTTGGGTCGGGGTTTTTTTTCTATCGAAAGTACTCGCGTAACTATAGCGAGCAAGATTAACGAAAAATTGGCCGGAATTCTCCTTTAAGCATGTGCTTGAAAAAAAACACCCACAATGCAGAATTAATTTACAAAAAAATAAATGGACCTACAAAACTACAATAACTGGGGAGCTGGGTGTGGGAGCAGGAAGCTGTTCAGGGCGTGAGAGCGGGGATCTGGCCGAGGCAGATGGGCAGGTGAAATGTGGCAGGGCTTGAGACGACAAAAAACTAAAAGTCAGACAAGCAAACGAAACAGGCGTAGGGCGTGAGAAAAACGGACACGCCACGCAGCTGACAGCTCACGCCATGCAGGCAGTGTGCAGGAGCCCTAACAATTGTATTGAGTCTTGTTAGGGTATAATTATATCTCTGTCCATTAGATGTCTGGGCCACAGTAGTGGACCAACTGACAGAATATGCCCAATAACGCATAAATGTCACCTTTGTGTCGTCTGGTCAACTTTACTACCAACGATAAAAAGCAGCGAACAGCCCCTTCCCTAAACCCCCTACCACACAGACAATTTTAGAATAAAATACTGGAAATAGGAAAATTCTTTACCATCCCATGCCTTGAAAAGGTGGAAAACAGTCGTGTGTGTGTGTGTGTGTGTGTGTGTGTGTGTGTGTGTGTGTGTGTGTGTGTGTGTGTGTGTGTGTGTGTGTGTGTGTGTGTGTGTGTGTGTGTGTGTGTGTGTGTGTGTGTGTGTGTGTGTGTGTGTGAGTCATGTGTTATCACACCAGCAGAGAGAAAGTGGTGTGTGCTGTTGTTTCAGCCTGTCAGTGCAGGGAGACGATGCTGTGATGTAACCAGACGAGACAAACCATCACCGGCGGATAAATGTGGAGAGACATCCACACACAGGAGAGAGTGTGTCAATGGTTGCCAGGCAACACAATTAGCCAGCATCTAGCTTCCTTTTACAGACAGAGTGAGAGGCTGCCCTCTGTTGTCACCTATCTGTGTGTGTGTGTGTGTGTGTGTGTGTGTGTGTGTGTGTGTGTGTGTGTGTGTGTGTCAGCCCACCTTAAGTTAGTGAGCCTGTGCTAAAGTTGTTGCTAGCGCCGTTGCTAACCCCCTTCACTTTCTTTAACCAGCAGGTAGCAAGCAAGACACAGGAACTTGGCTTGGGTCTTGGGTTATTCACAGACAGATAAACTGTACACAGACTGCGCTGCTACGTTTACAGCTATAGCTTTACTGCTAATTTCATATTCACCGACACACACACATCCCTCTCTCTCTTTTTCCCCTCTCTCTCTCCACCTCACACTCGCTAACGTGTGGGCTGCAGCTGCTGCTGTGTGTGCAACATGCATGGTGTGTGTGACTTTGACCCTGTTTGTCCCACTGTGTACATGAACCATCATGCAGCACGTGTGCAGAAGACAACGAGCGGACGCCCATCCCGTGTTTTGGCTCATTGTCAAGATGCTCTCCACATTGTTTTTACGTTCATACGCTTAGGCGGTTTGAAAAAAGGCTTAGACGCTGGGCCTAAAGCTTAGTTAATGGTTCTGCGTTGAATCTAAGCCATAGGCGCGCATGTAGGTACGTGTAGATATGGACCCCTACGCTGTGGCCTGACGTGCACCTTGACAGAAATTTAACTACAAGTCGCTGCAACGCACACTGCAACAACTGTGGTTTGTCTGTTTGGCTGTGGCTTGGTAGAGTCACATTTCCTCCAACTCATTTCCGGGTTTTCCTTCTTTGACAACATGAAATTAAGCAGAGGGTTAACTTTTTCTGCTACAACTGTCAGAAACCACAGGGGAGACACTTTGTTTCTTCGTCTCCACCGCCGGAGTTGGTACTCGCTCCGAAGCTAACCCCGCCATTCTCTCACTCGCTCTACTACACACACCGGCTCTGCTATTCTCTTTAAAGGATAAGCAAGAATGACACTGACACACTAGTGCACTAGTATAAATCCTCATGACGACGTAGGCCACTGACGTAGGCTATGGTGAAGGATTTGCGTAGAGCCTTAAGCTGTATAATGGCAGGAAAAACCCTGCTGTCAGTGGCAAAAGCAGCACTTTTAGTGGACAGACATTGACAGTAAACATTTGTTCAAAAGGGTTACATTCCAGCCCAGTTCACGGCTGCTGGTTACAGCATTCTTGCTCAATACTGGACCAATTACAAAGATTTTTGTTCACATTAGTCACTTCAGTAGACACCAATGTATGGGAAAATAGGGCCCAGGTTTAAAAATACCAAATTATCCTTTAAGTGTGTTGTAGCTTTACTGAGTAAACATTTTTGATAGAAATTGATTGTTTAGAAAACCTTCAACTTAGGCCTATAAAAAGAAGAAATCTAATTTATATTAATCAGATACAGTGACATATTTGTAGAACATCACTGCTTAGACACATTTCATGTAACCATAGTCCATTTTCCCAAAGACAATGACAAAAACATGTATTCAGCTCAAAAACATGATCTTCCATCTAGTCTGGCAGTGTCCGTCCCCTTCCGCTCTCTCCGCTATCTATTCTGTAAGGTTACCATTGCTGCATTAGGGGCTTAGCTCTATCCAGGACGGTTGTGATTGGTTGTAAAGGAATGCAAACAAGCCAGAGCATTCTATTTTAGAATTGATTAGCAGTGTAGCCAGACCATACTCCAGCACCATACCGTTCACAGTTTTCACAGTACACAATTTTGTGTAAAAGAGTTTAAAAAAGTGTGTGTCAAGGTTATTATATAAAGAAAAGCTGAAACTAATGGTCAAAACACACACGTACATAGGCTTAAACGTGAATTATACTAGACGCATCCAAGGTGGCGTGCGCCAAAATCGGATGCGCCGACAGGCTATTACGTCATTTTGATGTCACGATAGCGCCCAGCTGTTGCGCACGGCTCTTTTTTTTTCAGCGGCGCGCAACAAAGCGGAAAAGGGAGACCTGAACGAATTTGCCGACAACCGGATGCCAGGACTCTCACAGTGACTGCAAGTCTCTCTTGTAAACTTACTGGGTTAAGATGAGTTCTTTTATGGCGAATGAAAGGCTTGATCCGACGAAGTAGGTCATTGAGTCAAATCGAAGCACTGACGGCAATGCTTGCCAGTTCTGCCGTTGTTTACCTTTTTCTTCTAGTCCGTAGAAAGAGCAACGTCGGTAGCCTTTGCTCATTAGCGCCACCTCTGTTCAAGAGAAGACTGCAGCTAGTGTTGCGAGCACCAGCGCGGGTATAAATAGTCACGGCGATTTCATGACGTCACATTTGTACGCGCCAGCTTGGCTGCGGTTACTGTAAAACACGCTTTAGGCCTGTCCCCGACTAAGAATTTACTAGGGGTGTGCAAAAAAATCGATTTACATTCAAATCGCGATTCAAGCTCTACCAATTCAAAATGACCAGCCCCCCCCCCCCCCCCTCTCCTTTGTCAGCACTCTTTAGAACGGTATCATGAGTAATTCCCTTGACCTCAAGGGAAGTAGAACCATTTGGACTTGTCATTAAGATGACATAAATGTAAGGCCATGACAGTAAATACAGTACCTAGTCTGTGAGAGCGTGTGGAGGCAATCAAAGCAGTGTAGTACTTGAGACCGGTCTTGGTCTCAAGACCACTTTTTGAAGGTTTCGTCTCGGAATCGACCACATTTTGACTCGGTCTTGTATTGGTTTTGGATAAAGAAGACTCAGGATTTTATTTCAAGATCACAACTGCAGGGATATCACTAAACTGCCTGTGTATCGTCTGATGTATACAGTGGGGCAAAAAAGTATTTAGTCAGCCACCAATTGTGCAAGTTCTCCCACTTACAAATATGAGAGAGGCCTGTAATTTTCATCATAGGTACACTTCAACTGTGAGAGACACAATGAGAAAAACAAAATCCAGAAAATCACATTGTAGGATTTTTAATGAATTTATTGGTAAATTCCTCGGTAAAATAAGTATTTGGTCACCTACAAACAAACAAGATTTCTGGCTCTCACAGACCTGTAACTTCTTCTTTAAGAGGCTCCTCTGTCCTCCACTCGTTAACTGTATTAATGGCACCTGTTTGAACTTGTTATCAGTATAAAAGACACCTGTCCACCATCTCAAACAGTCACACTCCAAATTCCACTATGGCCAAGACCAAAGAGCTGTCAAAGGACACCAGAAACTAAATTGTAGACCTGCACCAGGCTGGGAAGACTGAATCTGCAATAGGTAAGCAGCTTGGTGTGAAGAAATCAACTGTGGGAACAATTATAAGAAAATGGAAGACATACAAGACCACTGATAATCTCCCTCGATCCGAGGCTCCATGCAAGATCTCACCCCGTGGGGTAAAAATGATCACAAGAACGGTGAGCAAAAATCCCAGAACCACACGGGGGGACCTAGTGAATGACCTGCAGAGAGCTGGGACCAATTATTGAGATGAACTTTTGTTGTTGACCAAATACTTATTTTCCAACATAATTTACCAATAAATTCATTAAAAATCCTACAATGTGATTTTCTGGATTTTTTGTCTCATTTTGTCTCTCATAGTTGAAGTGTACCTATGATGAAAATTACAGGCCTCTCTCATCTTTTTAAGTGGGAGAA
Organism: Zingel zingel; assembly: GCA_023566125.1. NCBI lineage: Eukaryota > Metazoa > Chordata > Actinopteri > Perciformes > Percidae > Zingel > Zingel zingel. The sequence continues at coordinate 30,653,527 of CM042330.1, forward strand.
CTTGCACAATTGGTGGCTGACTAAATACTTTTTTGCCCCACTGTATGTTGACATCATTACTGTGATTGGAGGTAAAACTTCCTGCTTCAAATGCAACCAATAACTTTTCAGACTCATTTCTAGTTTGAAATGTGTTACTGTAACCCCCATTTCCCATTGGAAACTCAAATGTGGATGAAGTGCACTGCTCCTGGTGAATAAATAAATGATAGCACTTGCAATCAGCCTGTTTTCACCCAGAATGTTTGTTTCCACTCCTTAAAATCACTGACACTATGGCAAAATATTATTTATTTCCTAAATAACAGTTCCAGCTCAAAATGACATATTGACGTTAATGTTAACTTTTCATGCATGTCCGTTCCGCGCTCAGGCTGAAGTCTAACCGCCTGTGACCTACACGTGCTCCTTTTTCAATTAAAGCTATAGTGCGCCCCCTAACGGACGTTTATTAATATAAAAAAGTTTGCCTAACTTTTTTATATTAATAAACGTCCGTTAGGGGGCGCACTGAAGCTTTAATTACTGTGAACTCATGGTAATACTTGAAAGCACCAACATTTTTATCAACTCCTTTCTTCTCACCTCTTCTGGCAGCTGGACTGTATGCCGATTCTATTCAGAATATATCAAATTATATATCAAATGAAAAACTTAAAAGTCAGGGGTAGAAATATAGAATTTTGGACAAAACTTTGCAAAAATTAGACATTAGTTTGATATATTAAGCACTTTTAATACAAATGAATCAATTCACATATTAAATAGGCGTGATGCATACAAATCCTGACAGACCAATTAAAATATTGTGCAGCCCGGTGTCAGGATTGAATCTTTGATCAAATGTAACAAGGAATGCAACATCACATCATCTACACGTAGCCAATAGTCAAAGTAAAAAAAAAAAAAATTAAAAAAACTAAATATAACTAACATCAAAATGGGCCTAAAAACAGTGTGTTAGGGTGGCTTTTTCATTTTGGGGTTTCCATGCTCTCTATTAGAGCAGATGGGGCTGTCTCTTTCCCTGTCAGCTTCCTTTTCTGAATGGATTCTCTCTCTGTGTCTTGTTTTTCAGGTCGAGGAATGGCGCGGTCTTTTCTTCTCTTCTTCTCTGCCGTGTTGCCCTTAATCAGAGTGTCTGCATCCTATAATACATCTGCTGGTAAACACACACACACACACACACACACACACACACACACACACACTTTTCTATGGACGAAGTACACACGGAGATACACTGGTAAGAGCTAATGAGGTTTAAGCATGTATCCAGTTATTATAAATAGCTCACGTTACTGTATTCAACAGATCACTTTTTTTAATATTGTATGTGGAGTTTTATTTTGTGGGGTGCAAATGTTTCACCAAAACAAGTTTCTTCCTGCAACCCATTGGGATATCAGCCTCCCATAAGGGGCCCAACGGCAAGGTTGGAAAAGGTCTGGTGAAGTTATGGTATACGCTCAAAAACTACTACTAGCCAGCATTGGAGAAAAATCTTGATTTGGATTTAAAACAGTTGCTTTGTTATAAGGGGGTTAGGGAACACTCATCATCATGGTTACCAGAATGATTACTTGGTTGAGGCCAGGAAAAGAAAAGAAACCAATGTAGGAAACAGACACTTTTTGTTCATATGGGTCATTTTGCACCGAGAAACTACCTTTTTTATGTGGTTTTGGTAAGATGTATCAATACCTGACTATTATTGTTAAACTGATACAGCAGTAATACATCCTGGGTTCACAGAACTGTAACAGCAGTGGACCACTAAGTGGATGTTTCTGTGTAGGTGTTGGATCTGCATGCCTCTGTATTTATTCTTCTAAAGTCGTGTCTATGCCCTTTTCCCTCTGTCATATCAGTCAGCCTCTGAGCATGAAATTGCTGCTCAGACAAGCACCATTTCCCCCCTCTAACAGCCCAGCTCGGCAGCCAGGCCTAGCTCCACATTCAAAAAGCAATCTGCAACCAATAGCAGCTGAAACCACTAATGAATATTTGCAGTAAAGTCGTAGTAGTAAAGTCGTAGTGCTTATTATGTGGCTTTTATATTCAAGCTCATGCTTTGACACTAATGCTCAGAGGCAGATGTCAGATCTCTATAATACAGACATAAACCTGCCGTCAGATGAGGCAGCTGTCATTTCCTCTTTTTACTGAGCGGTGGGTGGGGTTATTTGCTATGTTAGTCACGTCTAGTGGTCTTTCCTGGCCTCTAGTGAGAAATGCGGGGACTGTTCAGTAGTTAGGGTTTTACACATTGGGCGAACATTAATGGAATGGCTGGCTCTAAATGTATTATCCCCAGGGAAGGCAAGGCAAGGCTGTAATAGATGGGGAGACTGAGGGGATTCAGATACACAGAAAATACTTGTTGTGTTGCTTCAGTGAAACAGAGCTTTGCAGTGAACTGGCAGGAAATAAGGAATGCCAGCACACAGATGAGGCTCTGGAGGAGCTGGTTTCCTCCCAGGACTGATTGATGTCATGTGCTTTAATGGATTACTGATGGCCAGACCGTGATGGGTGGTGTGTATCGAGGTCACCTCCCATCTACATCAAAGCTAGGCTGACATCTTCATCAAAGAGTCTATTACCATTCTTGGGGCTTATTTCTCCACCTCTCTGTGCGTTGGCTTTTTTCGGCCCATTTCTCCCACACCGTCCTGTTTTTAGGGTTGCTCAGGTTGAGACTACTGAAGGGCTGGTACCTCCTGTTGTTAGCATTGTAGGTCTAATCTGCCTATATATTTATTAGTTTAGTCTTTTAACGGGCTCGCTCCACATTATCCCACTTATTACACGGCTACTCACCAAATAAATCAATAATATGACACAAAATATTGATTTAAAAAGGATTTTATTGATGTAAAAACAATGTTATTGCTTCCGCTAAAGAAAATAGTCCGTTATGTCTCTGCGGTTGGAACACTGTGTCCATAGCAACCTTAACTCTGTAGCCTCCTTAGCGTTATAATTCACATTAAAATGAACATTTCTGTTGATGGTGAAGTGAGACAAGGTGAATAGGACTTCTTTGGGAATATTTATGTTGGCAGTTCTGTCTTCACTCATCTCGTTTCCTTATTGCTCAGGCGCTGCAGTTGACACACCTGGAAACACAATGTTACAATGTAAACATTGGCACTACTGCTGAAGTTACTGACTACGTGATGATGGACGGCAAAATCACCGGCAATAACAAGCTAAATGGTGTAGTAGAAGAGGGGGAAGTTTCATAGTTTCAATCAGTTTGAAATACATAACACTAAATAAACTGTATTTATGGCTATGGCTTCTTCTATTGAACAACAAGTTGTCGTGCCGTTATCGGTCGAGGTAGAGCATCTGGTAGGTGCTCACAAAGAGCAGTATATGGAGAAGTTGGAGATAGCAAGATTAGATACCGACCCTTAATTCTTCCACCCTCTGTTTTCATGGACCTCATTAAAGGAAAATTCCGGCGCAAAACGAACCTAGGGTTTATTACCAGATGTGTACCCACTCTGTCGCTCTCTGGGACATGTTTTCATGCTAATCGAATGAGTTTTTAGCTTGCAAGACGCAAGCGCGGACCGCCGATTAGCTTACAACGCTAGTATTCGTGTCACAGGGAATGTAAAAACAAATCGCTATTTATACCACTAAAAAGTCTCAAAATATCACCAAACTTCAACGGTAGCATAATGAGGGTCCCTAAATGTTAACCGAAGCATTAAGAACTTTGTAAGTGTACAGACAGTTTATTGAACGAAGAGCTGCGGAAGCTCCGTGAAAGGGCTACGAGAGAGAGAGAGAGCTACCGGTAGTCAATCCCGCAACACAGCCTCGTACTTTGGGAAACTGGTGGTGTACCTGCGGACATTGTGAAGCTATGGCCACCGAACAGGAGTGTCTGTGTTGCAAGGACTGGGACCTGTTGTGTCGCGATGCCCAAGAGACGCAGTGTTTTCTACAGTCTGAAGATTTCCCCTTTCTGATAAACAGGGCTGTACTAGGGCGACCCAGACCAGAGGGACCAGATGGACAGTTATCTACTGAGTAAGTACACTAGACAAATTATGCAGAGTGTGATTATTTCAGATATATTGAACAAATTGCTTTTGATTTTAGTTTGCATCGCCAGCTGTAAGTTATGAGTTTCCAAGACGGCGGCGGCATGTAAACATGAACGTGAGTGTCTTTATAATCTATCTTTTCAATAAACTGTCTGTACACTTACAAAGTTCTCAATGCTTTGGTTAACATTTAGGGACCCTCATTATGCTACCGTTGAAGTTTGGTGATATTTTGAGCCTTTTTAGTGGTATAAATAGCGATTTATTTTTAAGTTCCCTGTGCCCCAAATACTAGCGTGGTAAGCTAATCGGCAGTCCGTGCTAGCGTCTTTTAAGCTAAAAACTCATTTGATTAGCATGAAAACATGTCTCAGAGAGCGACAGTTAATAACCCCTAGGTTCGTTTTGCGCCGGAATTGTCCTTTAAATCGCCGAGTCTGCCCAACTTCAGTCCACACGTTCTGTACCACTATGTGGTAAACGGGGTATCCCCATATACTGGTTCTGATTTCAAAGCTTTTAAAAGTCTGAATGCTTAGTCTGGAGTTCTTTGTAGCTGACTGGGTTACAGGTACGCGATGCTACGCTAAGGGCGGGGGGAGGTACCTCATAATGGCAAAGATAAGACATCAATCTAGGGTTTATTTTGTATTAACATCTATTCTTTCCTTAAGTAAAGATTTATATAACACGTAGCCCATGTTTTTAGAGGACATGGTTGGTCGTGGCTACCCACATACCGCTGTTCACTGGGTGTGCCAATGCAACTTCCTGAACGCATCCCAGCTCTGGGAAGTGCAGTCATAAATTTGTTAATCCATGCAGTAAATCACGGAGTGTCTTTGATCAGTAGTAACCACACATAATTGTAACATCTAGCCATCTTCTTATCTGTGCTTAAATTCGCTGTAGCTTATGTTTTAGATTTGACCGGTTGATATTACGACACGATGGGCAGCAGCTAGCGAGCAGTCCAAAGCTAGCCGCAGCTAGCTCGTCAGCTAGCTGGGGCAGGAGCTCTGCAGACCCGCATTTAACTTGTTTTTTTGGCCTTTTTGAAGCTAGTTTCTGTGTCATATCATCTTTAATTTAACCAATATTTTTTGTATGTGTGTTAAGTTAAATGATCAAGGGAACGGCTTTCTTTTTTGGATATGTAGCTAGATCAGTGAATGACCAATGTTAGTTATGTGGGTCATCATCAGGTTGGACCTGTTAGCAAGAACAGCTGGTTAGCACGGCAACGAGCTAGTTGGTTGAGGATAATTTTAGTTATCACTCATTTAAAACAGAAAGGCAATACATACACATGCTTGTGTTGGTGAGGATTACTCTGCAGATTGTGAATGTGAGAACACAAACATGAACGAAAACATACTCGTTTAGCTTGCCATCCGTCTACAGCATAGCTCTTCCGCCGTCCGTCATGGCGTTCATAATTCGCGCGAGTGGAGCATGATGTCATGTGCAAAGGGTCTATATAGAGATGTAGCGATAGGTGCTCACCACATGTGGTGCTGTTGCCTGGATTGGAGGACAGGATCTGTAGTAGTCTATATCCACAACGTTCCACTTCCGGGATTGTTCAGGTGCCGTGGATTTATGAGGACTATGGTTAACTGCCCCCTCAGATCTTTGCAGGGTAAATCCAGACAGCTAGCTAGACTATCTGTCCAATCTGAGTTTTCTGGACTAGCCAGACCTTCCTCCATAGTGCTGTGGAGGAAGGCCTGGCAATGCAAGACTAGATCTGTAGTGGTTGGATCCCAGTAGCCCTCAGGCTGCCCTCACATCTGTGCCCAGTCACAGGCATTATCTCCCCACTCTTAAGACCAGCCTGAGGGAGGAGCTGGACAGCTGCGATTGGTGTATCTTCTTGAAAGCCTGGCTGAATTGGGGTAACATTTGCCCAGGGACATTGTTTCCCATGGGCTCACAACAGCACCTCACTGCTTGACTGTTCAGTAGCTGTTGGTCTTTTTTTAGTGGTTGAAGGTAGAAAGCATAAGCATCAACAGGACAAAGAGATACATACTTTTTTAAACTAGTAATGGGGCAGTTTGGATTGTCAGGCTTAGCGAAGATGCACCCCCTGTAATTTTCTTTACCCAGATCTTTGGCATCGTTGTGCTTCTTGGTCTTGGCGTTGTGAGTGAGAGAAATGTTCTCATTGCCATTCTCATCCCGTTTTAAAAGAGTCTCTTGTCAAGTCTCGATTGCCCTCTCTGCCTCGTCTTGCCAGATGCAGCTGAACCACACTTTTCGGACGAGTCCACTCACTGTGTTAGGGGACAGCACCTCTGAACATACAGATTTAAATACCCCGTGGCTGGATTTGAAGGTAGCACAAGTCCTTATGTCAAACTTTAAGATGTGTCAACATATTCCAGTGCTAACTGCTATGTAACTGGAAATCGAGTACGTTCCCACGTTGGCGTTTCTTACGGATGCATAAAATGATCGATTTAGGTTGATTGAAGTTTTCTGTCTTGACCTGTGAAAGTCTGTTGACATATTCTTCTGGATGAACCAGTCTTTAAACACTGCACTCTGTGTTTCCTTCATGTCTGTCTTCTTCAATGTTGTCCCTTTCTGTGTCATCCAGCTCTTTGGGTCTTTTAACCTCTCTTGCTTCGTCTGTGCTGTTTTCTTGTTCTTCTTTTCGTTTCTTTACTGGGGACTGTACAGCCAATACCCACAAATCCAACGTTTCGTTATAGGGATGTCCAAATCCATTAGATCGCAGCTGATTTTGGCTTTTTTTTTTTTTTTTTACTGATCGGGGATCAGCATTTACCCCGTTTACCTACTCTGAGCATGTACATCAGCTTGTAGTGATCTTCCGTGTGAAAGTCCGTCTTTCTTATTCATCCGTTTTTTTACAGAAGCGGATTACTCTAATTCTCCACACTTTTTCAGTAATTCCACCAGGAAACCTCACTTTCAGGCCGTTATTCCCTGGAGCTGACATCAGTAAACACAAGAAGAAAATCAAAGATTGATTATTAAGCACAAGAGGCATCACTAAGTTTTCATTGTCCAGCGGGGAACTTGTTTCAAGATTCAAGATTTGTATTTCCCATTTGTGCATTCACCAAACAGTCCATGCAGGCACATAGGAATTCTTGTGCAGGCTTTTTGACTCAAGTAAAAAGAGTTAAGGGCAAGAAAGAAAAAGCACACCAACTAAAATAGAAAAAGATTATACAAGGTAAATAAATTAAAATAGGAGACAAAAAACTTAGATACTGTACAAAAGATTGCAGAAAATACTACTGTAATACTGTAACTGGAGGATACAACTATGGGGGATATTGCATTTGTCACGAGAATAAATATTGAAAATATTGCACAGTAGTAGTTCACAGTAGAGTGAAGTAGTGAGGATTATTGCACATTTTATCACAGTGAATTGTTCAGTGTTTTATCATGTTTTTGCCATTAGTTTGACTGTGGCAGGGAAAAAACTTTTATAGAACTGTTGTATGTGTAGTGATACTGTCTGCTCTGCTGTGTCTGAGTCTGTGTGTGCAGTTTTTGGGTCTGAGCAGAGAGTGAGCTGGGTGGAGTGAGTCTCTAATGATGCTCTCTGCTCTTTTCCTGTCTCGCTGTTTGTATGTTATGTCTATAGAAGGAAGCTTAGTCCCAATAATCCTTTTTGTAGTCTTAATGACTCTTTGGAGAGCCTTCCTCTCTGTCTGTTTGGTGTTCCCATACTAGACAGTGATGCCTATAGTGAGAATGCTCTCGATCAATCCTCTGCAGGCCTGGGTGAGAGGGTGACGACTCAGTCCTGCTTTCCTGAGCAGCCTGATGAAGTACAGCCATGTCTGGGCCTTTTTCACTGGGACATTTGTGTTCAAGGTCCAGCTCAGGTCAGATGTTAAATGCTGGCCCAAAAACTTAGTAGTTGTCGGCCCTCTCCACCTCAGTCCGTCTGATGGTGAGAGGATGCAGAGGGGGAGGATTCTTCCTGAAGTCCATTATTATTTCCTTTGTCTTGACTCTGTAGAGGATGAGGTCGTTCTCCTCTCCATAAACAAGAATGCCCTTTACCAGATTCCAGATTCCCCCCCCCCCCCCCCCCCCCCCCCCCCACACACACACACACTTAATGAGGCCCAGGATGGGGGTGTCATCAGCATATTTTATGATGATGGTGTTGTCCTGGTTGGAGACACAGTCAGAGGTGTACAGGGTGAAGAGTTTGGGGCTGAGGCAGCAGCCCTGTGGTGATCCTGTGCTGACTGTGAGCTCAGCAGGGACTCATCGTCCCATCCTCACAACCTGTGGTCTTTCAGTCAGGAGTCTAGGATCCAGTTACAGGTGGGAGTCGGGACGCCAAGGTCTGTGAGCTTCTCAATCAGCTTGCCTTAAGATAACTGTTTTGGGGTTGAGAGAAAAGACTAATTTGCTGTGCTTAGTTAAATGTATTAAGCTTAAGACATATTTTAGTTACTTTGTTTACTTATATTAAATATTTGAAAAAAATCTGATTGGATCAGGGGGACAAAAAAGCCGATCGGGACATCCCTTCCTCCAAATATATTAAAATAAATATTAAAACATTCCCTGTTGTTTTCTGACTTTATTTTGCCACAGTTGATAAATTAACCGGACTTCTTTCTGCGGATTGATGACAGATGACAGAGCCACGGTGCCTCTGCTAAATAGCCTCGGGAAGGAACTTGTTTTGGTGGAACATGTGTACGTTCAAAAGTAGTTTTAGTCGTGCAACAGAAAACTCAGATTGGACAGATAGTCTAGCTAGCTGTCTGGATTTACCCTGCAGAGATCTGAGGAGCAGTCAACCATAGTTCTCATAAATCCACCGGAGTTTGTGTACAACACAAAGAAAGAGGAAGGTAACTCCGGCGGCACCTGAACAATTACGGAAGTGGAACGTCGTGGATATAGACTAGTCCTGCATCAACACAGCTTCGGAGAACAGAGAGAGGTTGGGCTTTTGGCCATCACTAATCACTGAAAATTCTCTGATAAAACTGCTTTGAAAAACACAAAGTATGTGAAAATACATTACTTTTAGAAAGAAATAATTGTGGTGGCAGAATTTTATTTCTGTCCCATTGTCACCTTCCAAATCTTTTTTCTGTAGCCTGAGTACATCAGTGTTAGACAGTCTGAACATGCAAATCTGTTTCCTTGCCACTAGTCATGCCCCAGCTGGCCCCATTAACCCCGTCCCCATCCCACTGCCAGCACAATGTTTCCATGTGAAACCATTTCAGGTGAAAAATAAGCTCTGCTGGCAGCAACAAGCCCAAACTTTATATGGCTGCTGAAAACATAACAGAGGTCTCCATCTAGTGGTGGGGTCATGAAACAATCAGAAAAACCTTTTCTAACTAAAAGAAAAAGCTTTTCTGACAGTTAGAAAAAGTACTTTCTGAAACCTGCCAAACCTGCATGTTTCTCTCTATTTCTACTCTTTGTGTTTCATCTCTGGCTTTTTGGTTGAATCATTTTGTATTTGTCTGTATGTATTGGCATGTCCTTCATCCTGTCATTAAGTATTATTTGGAATATTATATTTTGTATAGCAGATAGAATATTATAGTGCCAATGTCAGAGTTAGGGGTTGTTATTTACTTCTTAATTCCATTGTAAAATTCAGTCATAAATTGAAGGTAATTTTAAAGGATAAAGACAGCCAACAGTAAGGGCAAAAGTGTTTTCTGAAAAGGCTTCTGTCATAGGGAGAGGCAAAACTCATCGAATCACACAACAGCCATAACAGGGCATCACGTCTCTCCTCAAAGGCATCCATAGTGTTGTATTGAGAAGTGACAGAAGTAGGTGCACTGAAAAAAGTCTAACATTGCTGTTGTTCGTTAAATGTGTATTTTCTCCTTGAAATAGCTTAAAATGATTAGTTTTTTCATTTAAAGTAAACGTTCTAGTTTATGTTTATGGTTTAATCTTTTTTTTTATATGGATACAATATAAATTGGCAGCGGGACATTAAACTGAATTTATTCATTTGATCAGAGCATTTTGATTAGATTAAGCATGATTTGCACATGCGCATTGATGAGTTTGAGATCCCGCTCTCTGACCTGTTTACATCTAAATAAAGCATTTAAAAAAAAACGTCCGTCATGCAGAATAATCTGTTGGGCGGCGGCCGTGACGGTACAGTCCAACAGACCCCTCCAGCCAGGCTGCCACACAGAAGAACAACAAGCAACATTGATACTGGTAAGGTAACATCAATATACCTGACTGGCCTTGACTCTGGCCGTAATTTCAGCACTCACGCTTGATAGCATGTAAATTATAAGATAACGCTAGCATTCTTCATTCAAACTAACGCTATAACATTAGCGTCAATGTTAGCTAGCCGCCCTCTTTTCGTGGGTGAGTAGCTAATGTTATCACAGTTCGCTAGCTAGCTAGCTAGCTAACTAATAAATGCAAACTATCATTTCTAAATGCATTTTGTGGGGGCATTGACGTTAGCTAAAGTTACCAAGTGTAAGTTAGTTAGTTAGCTAGCTAACGTTAAAGCTGTTATGTTCGTGAATTAAAATGCATTTGTTCTGCTGAGTGTTTTTAATAGTTAGCTAATAGTGGCGCGAAGAGTCTAGAAAACGTTTATTTGCCGATATTACTGTCTTTTAAGAGCTCTGCGGACTCTGTTTTAAAGACGACGCTGAATTTGGCATCCGATTCGCAGCTTCCGATTCGGCAGTTAAGGGGAAATTTAAGGGGAACTTAAAACTGTCCGATTCAGCAGGGAAACACGTTTTTTGAACCTCTTACTGTATTTAATGAGTGTTAGTCATTAAGGTAAATTATGAATTATGTCTAAAACACACTTTTAGATTTGTGAAAGCTTTATTGTCTAATGAGAAAACAATAAAGGGGGATTTCACCGTTTTTTTCACATGTAGACCACATTAGACCAGGTCCAGATCTAAAACCACAATACTTAGACCTGTCAAATCTGGACTACATTATCCCAGAGAGTCTAAGAAGTCTTAAAAACACAGTTTGAGATTTGTGAAAGCTTTATTCTATTTGTGAAAATGCAATAGAAGGAGATTTTACTGCTTTTTTCACATGTAGACCACATTAGACCAGGTCCAGATCCAAAACCACAATACGTAGTCCTGTCAAATCTGGACTACATTATCCCAGAGAGTCTAAGGAGTCTTAAGAACACAGTTTGAGATTTGTGAAAGCTTTATTCTATTTGTGAAAATGTAATAAAGGGAGATTTTACTGCTTTTTTCACACATAGACCACATTGGACCAGGTCCAGATCTAAAATCACAATACTTAGACCTGTCAAATCTGGACTACATTATCCCAGAGAGTCTAAGGAGTCTTAAAAACATAGTTTGAGATTTGTGAAAGCTTTATACTATTTGTGAAAATGCAATGAAGTAGGGCTGAAACGATTCCTCGAATAATTCGATTACAAAAAATCCTCGATGCAAAATGACTTGCCTCGAAGCTTCGTTAAATCAGTGTTACTAACGTTGTATCGCTGACAGACGGTGTTTCCGCTACTGTCGCACACAGACGGCTCAGTCTGCTGCTGGCGACACATGCCAGAGGTAAATAGTGAGGGGCTAAGAGAAGAGACCGGCTGGAGGAAACCACAGAAAGGGTCCAAAGTTTGGAATCAGTTCAAACGTAATTAAAACTAAAACTCTGTACAGTGTGCCTACTGCAAAATCAAACTAGCTTAGCACAATAATAGCACAACGTCAATGCTTTAACATCTCAACAGATAACATGGAGTCTAACTAATCATCCATTCCACGAAGAGGACCGACAAAAGTCAATCACTGAGTCGTATGGACGATGAAACTACATCAAACACAACAACTACCAAAATCAAAGACAAGAAAATACGTAGTGGTGACCACGATCTGAGGCGCTGACTATCCTTCAGAAAAACAGCTGATTGTTGCGTCTCTCTCTCTCTTTAAACAGCTGATCAACGATCTAATAGCATAAGTGTAACAGAGCTGTGTGACATTATAATCAAATATATTAATGAAAATAGGTTAAGTATAACTAATATTTACATATAGGTCTAGTTTTGGTTGTTTAAAAACGTAAAAAAAAAAAAAATTAAAATTAAAAAAAATATCCGATTGATTGATCAAGTGCTAGATCAATCGATTACAAAAAGAATCGATAGCTGCAGCCCTACAATAAAGGGATATTTTACTGTTTTTTTCACACGTAGACCACATTGGACCAGGTCCAGATCCAAAACCACTACACCTAAACTTGTCAAAACTGGACAAGAATTAACCCAGAGAGGCTAAAGAGTCTTAAAAACAGATTTCAGATTAGTAATGCTTTTATTTTATTGCCACAGCATGGCCTTTGCTACGTTAAATTGACATTTAACGTAGAAGTCCTCGTCTCTCCATGTCATTTCTTATACCCATGAGCAGGTCTTCCTTCTCACTTCAAAAGATATGTAGAAAAAGTTATTTTTACCCTTTGGAAATCAATCAAAATATCTTCATAGATTTGCCTATGGTTTAATTTACTCTTCAAATCCTTCTCCTTCAACGTAAGTGTTGTTCTCTCACCTTTCCTCCATCTGGCCCTGTTCAACCTCTCTTACTGCTTCTGCCATGTCCTCCTCCTCACCTTAGCCAAAGCTTGCACTGTGGCCTGTGTTAGAGGCAACATCATTAGACATTAGTGTGCTTGGTTTTCATTTTATCTATAAATGAAGACATTTTTATGAAAAGCTTTTTTTTAGTTCTTATTCACAGTTATGAAATCTATGAAGATATTTTGATTGATTTCCAAAGGGTAAAAATAACTTTTTCTACATATCTTTTGAAGTGAGAAGGAAGACCTGTTCATGGGTATAAGAAATGACATGGAGAGACGAGGACTTCTACGTTGAATGTCAATTAGCAAAGGCCATGCTGTGGCAATAAAATAAAAGCATTACTAATCTGAAATCTGTTTTTAAGACTCTTTAGCCTCTCTGGGTTAATTCTTGTCCAGTTTTGACAAGTTTAGGTGTAGTAGTTTTGGATCTGGACCTGGTCTAATGTGGTCTACGTGTGAAAAAAACAGTAAAATCTCCCTTTATTGCATTTTCACAAATAGAATAAAGCTTTCACAAATCTCAAACTGTGTTTTTAAGACTTCTTAGACTCTCTGAGATAATGTAGTCCAGATTTGACAGGTCTAAGTATTGTGGTTTTGGATCTGGACCTGGTCCAATGTGGTCTACGTGTGAAAAAAAACAGTAAAATCTCCCTTTATTGCATTTTCACAAATAGAATAAAGCTTTCACAAATCTCAAACTGTGTTTTTAAGACTTCTTAGACTCTCTGGGATAATGTAGTCCAGATTTGACAGGTCTAAGTATTGTGGTTTTGGATCTGGACCTGGTCCAATGTGGTCTACGTGTGAAAAAAACAGTAAAATCTCCCTTTATTACATTTTCACAAATAGAATAAAGCTTTCACAAATCTCAAACTGTGTTTTTAAGACTTCTTAGACTCTCTGGGATAATGCAGTCCAGATTTGACAAGCCTAGCTATTGTGGTTTTGGATCTGGACCTGGTCCAATGTGGTCTATGTGTGAAAAAAGCAGTAAAATCTCCCTCTATTGCATTTTCACAAATAGAATAAAGGTTTCACAAATCTCAAACTGTGTTTTTAAGACTCCTTAGACTCTCTGGGATAATGTAGTCCAGATTTGACAGGTCTAAGTATTGTGGTTTTGGATCTGGACCTGGTCCAATGTGGTCTACATGTGAAAAAAACGGTGAATTCCCCCTTTTATTGTTTTCTCATAAAGACAATAAAGCTTTCACAAATCTAAAAGTGTGTTTTAGACATAATTCATAATTTACCTTAATGACTAACACTCATTAAATACAGTAAGAGGTTCAAAAAAACGTGTTTCCCTGCTGAATCGGACAGTTTTAAGTTCCCCTTAAATTTCCCCTTAACTGCCGAATCGGAAGCTGCGAATCGGATGCCAACTTCAGCGTCGTGTCGTTGTAGGTGATAATTTGGTTAGGCTGTGCTGGTGATTCTGTTCCGTGTTCACCATCTTAAAAACTTCTAAACTTCTTTCTGTATTCTCTACTTTTTAGCTAGATCAGCGCCAAGTTCATGTGAATCACAACAGTTCCCTTGGAGACAAAGTTCCTGGCGCAGTTAAACAAGCACTCCACCAAACTGCTGGAGGTCATCAGGAGCAAGGGAGGAGTTGTGAAAGAGAAGACCACCAGGACCTTGCAGGTTTTAGATGAGGTATCTATGAATACGCTGTGTATCAGTGGGCTCCATGGCTGAATAGTGTTGTTTCTTTGTTTTGTTTTTTCGTAAATGTTTAATTTTAATTAATAGTAACTGCTCTTATTCAGACTGTGGACATCACCATCAGAAGAGAATGCATCCTCAAATCTCTGATGATCTACCTGGGGGAACCTGTTGAGCACCTTATCAAAGAATACCAGGTAAGGGCATCTCTCTCTCTCACTTACTCACACAGTTAACACCTATAGACTAACATGGTCACAGTCTAGGTTTTCCTAGCCATATGTAATAAATAGGGGTGTGACGAGAAACTCGGCTCACAAGACGAAATTTTAACACTATTTATAAGAAATATTTTATGCTGAATTTTGAGCAGTAAACACTTAATCTCCTACATTCTGGTGATTTTTTTTTTTTTTTTTCTGCACCAACGTATGGTGGAAATGTCTATGATGGGTATTTAAGTAAGGGGGAAACACAATTCATGTGGCATATGACAATTCAAAACCTAACACTATAACAGAATATAATGCGGTAAGGCTCTCAGGCATTCTGTGTTGCTTTCAGATATGTTTCTCCTGTAAATCAACTTTTGTCAATCAACTCCTGCCGGGTCAGCACACATGCAGGCATGATTTAGTCTTGCCTCCTCTTTGTGTCTTTAAAGAGGTTGCTTCTCTTTAAATGTGATTGCGGCACCTTTTCACATCAATGATAAATTAATAAATTTGAATTCAGTTATAAACTCTTGGACTTTAATAGGTCCTCCATTTCAGCAGTTTTTCTGCTCATGTTCAAAAATTTCTGCACATTCAGAATCTCTCCCACATATCTGTGTTCTTTGACATGTACAGAAAAAAGTCAGAATATAACGAGAATAACGTCATCAGTGTTAGGCATGTTACTCAGAAATTATAATAAGTTACGTATTACTCCTTAAAAAAGTAATAATATTATATTACTTATTACTAGGTATGTTACTCTTTACGTTACTATATTACTTTCACAACCAATTTACTTTAACTAAGATTTAAGAGTTTTAGATACACACAGTTTGTTGCTCATGAGACAATCATGCTCAATAATGGCTGGTTTGCACTCAAAAAAATCTTCAGACTAAAAATAAATCCTCTTGGTTATTTATTTTTATTTTCTATGCATTTTCCCCATAAAAAAATCACCCCAAAAATTTTAGGATGCTAAATTTGTTTCAAATAGAGCAAGTGAACTCCTGTTCCTGTATTTTTTTTATATTGCAATATATATCGCAGAATCGGAAAATATTGCAATAATGTTTTTTTCCAATATCGTGCAGCCCTAGAGTAGCCCTAGAGAACACTTCTGATCAGGCAGAAACCTCACCACAAATCCACACGTTAACTTCAGCAACTCTGATAAAGTGCAGCTCACAGTCCCAAACAGAGCTTGGTTGCACTCAAGTTTTTAGATCACACACTGGTCTTGTCACTTTTAATCTAGTCACACCCCTTGTAATAAACATCTGTTTGATTTGCGCCTATTCAAGTTTTGAAAGTTTGGAGTGTATAAGAGCTTGGCACATTATGATCTAACATTATATCTGGAGATTTCTGAAACTATAACGCATTTCTTTTTCTTTTTTATGCAGGAAAATGAGGCTGAAGAACTGGAGCAGACAACCATGGCGATCTTTATCATTGGCAAAGAGGATCCTCTCCATCCACCCAAAGGCATTAAAATTGTCATCGAAGGAACACAGGTCCTGAATGAGTTGCCCTCGGTTGCAACAGCTTTTGCCATGGTCTTTGGGCACATATACACACTCAACATAAAATATCCGAAAAGGCTGCAGTTCACCTTTGAATTTGTGCAAAAGGTCCTGATGGAGCTTGATGGAAAAAAGATGACCCCAAAAGTCAATAGACTGAGCACCCAGCTGTATAGCACAGAGTAGGCAGACCTGAATTGCACAGACTTTTATATGGCGCCTTTGCCTTTTATATATACCTTTTTTTTATTATTTTATTTTCCATTTGTGGTTAAATTTGATGGTGTTTCTACAGCAAAGACTTTGGATCCTTTTTAGAAGAGGTTGCACTTACAAGGCTGCATTTACAAATGTGGCTGCCCATGTTCGGAGACTACCAGACTCAAAGGCCGAAGTAGGCTGAGCGTTGTGGACAACTGGAGAGACGGATTGCAGTGTATGCACAGATTTGTACGAAATAGTTTGGATTTTCAGACCAATGGAGAGGGCCAGGAGCTTTCTATCTTGAGAACTGGAGAGATTCACACAAGTAATCTTAAAACCCTTGAAGAAAATCATTTGGATAGAGTTTCCTTTCAGAAAATTTTTCCTATTTCAATGTTTCTAACTAGTGATTCCATCAAGTGACTGATACTTAAAGTAACCAACTTTGTGGGCTCAGAGTAATGTTTGAGCTATTACATATTAATTAGTTGTATTTAAATGTAGAGCTTACAGCTCTGAATCAGAAACTCTTGTCAGTTTCTTAGGAGTTCCACTGTTCACTGTCTGAGGAGCAGTTCCAGAATTTGTCTCTGGTGTTCAGCTGAAAGAGACTGTTCATCAAAATATACATTTGAAACAGGTGTACAATACTGTAATAACATTTAATTGTATTTTAGGATGTTTTAAGGTTAAATGTGTTCTGTCAGGAAAACCCTTTCTAATTCAATATTACTACAAATGTGATGTCATCAAGTGACAGTTTGAATTATGTAACAAATGTGTGAGTTTAACGTATTTTTGTGTAAGCCATTACATCAAATGATAAAGATCAACTAAACACATGGTCCAAATGCTGCCCTAGTGGTTGATATTTTCATCCTGTAGCACACACTGCCCCACCACACACTTTGATGTCAGAATACCTTTTTTGCCATAGAAAGATGTTATTATCTCCAAAGACCTCACAGATTAGGGTGGGGCATGATTTGTCTTCTGATGACATCAGTAGTCTTGTTTCTGGTATTTAGCTGAAGCAGACTGTTTATCCTCATACATTCGAAACCGATGATCAATGTTATCAATTTTTTTAAACAATAAATATAAATGTGTTCTAAAGGAAGTGTTCTGAGTAGTCATTGATCAAAATGTATTAAAAGATAAATATATTTTTTTAAATTTGATTTACTATACATTTCAAATAATGACAACTTATTTTTTATTTGAGACAACCTAAAATAATTAATTTACTTGGATGTATAAATAATTAGTTTGACCCAACCTTTAAAAAGTAAGTGGTTGCTTGGAGTTAAACTTTTCAGGTTAAACTAAATACATTTTTTTACTTTGAATCAATGTCAAATATTTCGTGTGATTGATTACTTTTTAAGTTGATCCAAGGTTGTTTTTTTCCAGTGTGTGTGATGAATATAAAAAGAGCTTGAGAGAGAAGTGTTCCATGGGTTAGCATGCCACATCACAGCAGGTTCAACCAGGCTACAGCCTTTCTGTGTGCAGTTTCTAAGTTCTCTCCAAACCAGCTTGGGTATGTTCCGGTTTCCTCCCACAGTCCAAAAACATGCAGGTTACGTCAATTGGCTTCTCTTAAGATGCTTTTTTGCCTACTGGAGATGTAAATCTGTAAAAATGTCTCAAAATATATAGTTTCGTAAACTTTAGTAATTCCCTAAAACAGCTGCTCACTGTAGTTTCTATCAAACAAACAGGAAATGCTAATTTAGTTGGGGACTATTTTCAGCGATGGATGAATCCACATTTGGTGCTCTAGTGAGTATTTGTGGCAGCAGGATGGTGTGTGTGGGACTGAGTCAAAATAAAGTACAGTGTGTGTGTTCATGGTGATGAAGGAACATGTCAGCCAGTGCAGCAGTGAGGCTTAGTGACGTGAGTTTATGGCACATAGGGAGAAGATATATCAGGCTGTGATACACACGCAATGCTTGTAAGTGTGAAAGTTTATTGAAGGATAGCCTCAAGGGGGTCCAATAAAAAGATGGATGCATCGTTGGTTTGATGTTTTCATGGTATTTGATGGCCATAAGAAAAATAACCCTTAGTTATTTTTAAAAATGTGTTTTTAAAACTCTTGGTTTGGTTTTTAGTCTGAAATGTGATTGGCTGTCAGAGCGCAACATCAGTGTTGAATAACAGTCTGTCTGTCTCACAGCCAGCAGATCGGAACAGATAGGAGCCTGAGGGATTGCTGGGTCTCTCTCTGCTCCACCTGATCGTGTGTCTCTCTTTCAGGTTGTGCTATCATCCGTCCTCCCAGAGATGGAGGGATAAGGTACAGAGGTCTGACACAAGAGCAGGTGAGAAGGGCTGCTGGAACACAGTTATAACAGCTGCACAGAGATCAGTTCAGATTCACTAGTCTGGTATTCACAACACAGATTAATGTCATTACAATTATACAGGGCTCCAGACTAACTTTTTTCACTAGGAGCACAGTGGCCCCAACTGAAAATTTTAGGGGCGCAACCAGAAAATTTAGGGGCACACACCGTAAATCAACATGCTAACCAAATATTAACATTTCTACTAATTTCCACTGTATTACTAATAAATACTTTGATAATAGATGCAGAAATTACAATGTGCTGTTTCAATTTCAGTGTCACTTTTGAAGATGCAACATAGAAGGTTAACTGACAGAACCATCGTTGTCATGAAAAAAAAAAAATATATATATATACCAGCTCTAGTCTACAATTACAATGAATTCAACTTAAAATTAAACATGCATTGTTTAGGCTACTACTGAACCAATATTGGTATCAATACCTGAAATTCGGTTCCGTTGGTTCTTTCCCTCTATAATTACAAAACAGTTATTTCAGTTGTAAAAATTATTGTCAAACCTATTTATCCTATGTACTTAGAACATTGTTATCTTATTAATTAAACAAAATCCTCCTCCTCCCAAACCCATCCCTACAACCTATTAAATTGAATAATTATTCATTTCATTATTATTATTCATTATTCTTTTATTCTTTTATTTGTATATTCTTTTTTAGCCTGTTTTATTTTCATGACAGTTTTTAATTGCTCTTTAATGTTTCATGTAAAGCACTTTGAATTGCCTTGTTGCTGAAAGCTGCTGTAGAAATAAAGTTGCCTTGTTGCTGAAAGCTGCTGTAGAAATAAAGTTGCCTTGTTGCTGAAAGCTGCTGTAGAAATAAAGTTGCCTTGTTGTTGAAAGCTGCTGTAGAGATAAAGTTGCCTTGCCTTACAACCTCAGCCTGTCAGTCAGTCCCCAGGGCACAGAAACCACCGTTGTGCCTGCTTAGGAAGTGTAACATCAACAGCACCGCAACCGCTTTCGTCTCTCCATTAATATCATATCGCAGCAAATGCTGTCTGCGTGAAGTTTTGAAAAACTGTAACCACACTTGAAACCACTTTATCGGCATTTCCGTGACTCACTGTGACTTCAACAAAACTGCAGAGCCGACGTAGTTTTCACCGTCCGCAGCTATGCGTGTGTGTGCGAGTGTGTGTGTTTGTGTCAGAGCTCTGCTCTCGGTCAGTTTTCAGAGAGGACAGATAAGCTTGAGCTTACGCGCTCTCAGGTACCGAAATTTCGGCGTTTAAAAAAGGGGGCAAATTTACTGGTCGTACATGTGCGACTGGATGTAAAATTCAGTCGCACACTCTCAAATTCTGGTCGCAAAATGCGACCATTTGGTCGCAGTCTGGAGCCCTGTTATATATATCAACTTTACTTTTTATATTCCAAATCCTACATGATCAGAGTTTAAAATATTTGCTTTTATGAACGTTCCTCTTCTTTGTATTTTATGTTTTTATTTGTATTGTCCTTTGACCTAGAATGTGTCAAAGTTTTGTCATGAAACAGTTAAATTGATCCATACTAAAGATCATCGTATCAAAGGCTTCAATTTCAAAATATTTGTATCAGCCTTAAAATTGTGTGTGTGTTGAACTGGTCATTATAGCCTGAAATGTGCGCTGTATACAACAACAGGGCCATGTCATACTCACCACACTGCTGAGTTATGCTGTACACCAGGGGTCTTTAACGTTTTATAACCCAATGACCCCTTATCTGAAAGAGAGATGGGAAGGAGATTCCCTACTACATGTTTTATAAAATGAAGTTGCAGATTTAACTGGGCCTACATAAAAGCCTAAAGCCTTTATATATACCTTTTTAGTGCATAGAATACTAAGCTATTAAAATAATTGTTATGATTTTATAAATCATGTTTAATGTTAAACATACATGTGGAACAGTGAATCGGATCAACTCTATCTGTGGATTTTAGTGACTACCTTACCTATACGCCAGTAAGCCTATCATTAATGTCTGATTTATATTTGCTAATAAGATGTTGGATTCATGTTAAGACATTTTCATTTTTTTTAAAACTTTCAATCCTTTGTTGCCGGTTAGCATGTCGTGAGTAAAAGTGAGCCAACAACAAAAAGAAAAAACCTAATTACTTCTTGTGGCCTGCGTATTCACAACGAGTACAAATAGCAATGCAGATTAAGACTAGACGACTTCCTAGGCAGATATTGATTTGGGACTACATTGGGTGGGAAGCACAGGCGAAGCACTGCTACTTGGGCACAGAGATATAATGCTATGATATATTTTTTTTGTTGGCTCACTTTTACTCACGACAACAAAGGATTCCATTCACTACACTAATCTAAGCTAGCGGCGCCGCTGCCGGACTAAGACAATGCATGTACTGAGACAAAAATGCGTTTGCCCACCTATATAAATATAGAGGAGACAGTGAATAACCCTATTTCAACAAACGGTGGCATATTACTTTAAGGTAAAAAAAAAAAAAAAAAACGGTTTCAGAATTTACCCTAACTCAGATTCATTTGATTTGATTTAAGTGTTTGATATATATACACATCTGCTTGAAGTGGCTATATGTCACTTTCAGTTTGTGTTCATTCTAGTGGCCGCTTTGAACGAAAGTGGTAGTGTTTTAACCACACCTGCTTTTGTAAAGCTTGTTTCTTTACGGTGCTGTATCACCTACTGTAGATTAATGAGTTAGCGTTACCAGGAGGTCATATAGTCGTGATGAATGTTATGCTCAGACCGATAATAATTTATTTACAATAAAAGAATACGTTACAGATGCATTGTTGCATTTCAAGTGTTGCATACGGTAACTTAGCCTACTTTGGATGTCTCGTGAGCTAAACCGGGTAACGTTATCACTGTCACTGTGTCACGAGCCAAAGCATTAAGAGATTGTTGAAGCAACCAACATAATAATAACTTTATATACAGTAGTGCATTTCATGAAACCCACAGATGCTTTACAGAAGTACTGGGGGACAAGGTAAAAGAGAAAAGTAGGCCAACACAAACATGGACTAAAAGGAATAAAACGTAAATGGAAGGCGGACGTAATTTAATGTTGGCTACTGACGTACATCTAAAGTTATAAAATAACATTGAATGAACTAGACATATTACATACTTTAGGGCAAATTTGGGGGGTGGGTTTTGAATCATTTACAATCCCGTAATTGTCTCCATCTGTTAAAGCATGACCGAGTGTGACTCACGTTATCACCCGTTGTCTTTCACTTTCCCTTTTAACTTTTAGTTGTTCTTGGTTTAATTTCCTTCTTTCCTGTGATGGCCCTGCCCCAGTATCAGCCATAGCTACATAACCTATAAAATAACATTAAAATACAATTAGGCCTATAAAGAAATCTCCTACCTTCTTTTACCTAGCTCAGCAGGCTGGATATACTAATGGTGCGTTCTATTATTCTCAACGAACTGACTCGGACCTCGGATATGACGTCACTTCCACACTTCAAGCGTTCTGGTATGTTTTGCGCGTCTGAGTCGGAGAAAAAACATGGACGCCACCCGGAAAGCTGTTGCTATGGTAGCACTGGCCGAGTTAGCAACGCTAGCCACATTAGCAAACAAGGCATCATTCAATATTGCACTCACAACAAGACCGATTCCCATACCAACAGGAAGTGAAACGGACGCAGTAAGGTATTGCAGTAATACGAGTGATTAAAATCTTCATTTAAAACAGCCAAAGCGGTCCAAAAACAATGGCAACAATTCATACTTAAAAGTCACACAGGGCGCTGCCATCTTGGAATCTGTATCGGAATTCTTGCTCGGTGTCCTCATGGTTGTCATGAGGACACCTCATGGTCCTCGGACATCCGAGGAAAGGGGGCGTGTTGGAGTGTGTTGCTAGGCAACGTCTGTTTTCCTAGTCGGAACTCCGACTCGGATAAATAATAGAACGCACCATAACACAGGCTTTTCCGGTGTTACAAAGAAATCTGTGACCCATCACAATGTGTTACTGTAGCGCCATCTACCTGCCGTAAATCATTCTTTGACTTTGCGGGAAAATCGGACATGGGCAGATGCCTTTCTAAAAACTATATAAAAATAGCGTTCTTTTCACTGTTAGTTTCATTTGCTGTTTATGGTCATTTAAGACCATTGTATGAAAAATGACCGAGCTTTAGAAACATAAAAAAGTTACATATAGTCACTTTAAGGCAAACACAGCCCTCATCCAGAAAAACACACTCTACGCTTAACCATCCAAATCCTTTCTTTGCTTGTACAAACAATATAACCAAATCTGTTGTGATATATTTAATATATGTGTGTGTGTGTGTGTGTGTGTGTGTGTGTGTGTGTGTGTGTGTGTGTGTGTAGATCCGCAGTGTGCAGATGCTCCCGGTAGACTATGAGATAGAGTACATCTGCAGGGGCAACAGGGTGATTGTGGGACCCAAGGTCAGGAAGTGTTTGCCCAACGGCACTTGGACCGATCTGATCCAGCGCAGCAGATGCTGTGAGTTTAACCTCAGCTGACTCTCCATCACACATTAATTCATCTCCCACCTGAAACACTGTTTCAGACCAAGCGGCAACTTCTGGGCCTGAAAAGTGAAGCCAACGCTGAAGCTCCTTAAAGCTGCATTCTCACTAACTTCCAGCAGGGGGCAACTCCTCTGGCTCCAAAAATAAGTTTTTTTTCCTTTTTGGGCATTTTAGGCCTTTATTTATATAGGACAGCTGAAGATATGAAAGGCGGGAGAGAGGGGGAAACAACATGCAGCAAAGGGCCGCAGGGCGGAGTCAAACCCGCGGCCACTGAGTTGAAGAGTAAACCTCTATATATGGGCGCCTGCTCTACCAGGGGAGCTACCCAAGCACCCAGAAGTCTCTTTCTATAGAAGTCTGAGAAAATGAGCCTACTTCTCACTTGATTTATTACCTCAGTAAACATTTCAATAATGAGTTTATGGTCTCAAGCTCTAGTTTTAAGTCTTCATTAATACAGCATTCTTTTAGTAAATGATGGTCCCAACTAGACGATAAAGTAGGGGATGCTTTAGGACCAGTCAATCGGGACAGAGGCTTAGCAATGCTAACAATAACACTGTGGAAATTAAATATTACATTCAATTAAAACATTAAAATACACCTCAACTTGTTTTGGGCTGTTGTGTGTGTGTCTTAAGCTTTGACCCTTTCACTGTGTGTGTTGTAGCTGCAGCAAAGTTTAACTGGAACATTTTGGTCGCCTTGAAATGTTTTGTTTAGTGCGCTGCTAACCACGCTAGCTAGCATTAACTGGTAACTTTAAAGAAAGTGTGCCGTTCATGCAGATGAACGGTAAATCTCCACTGGATGACTCAAGTCAAAAATGTTGAAAATCAGCAACTTTCCCTCTCTAGCATTTAGCTTAGCGAAACACCATTGAAACCATTCACAACACTGACTTAGCTGCGTCATCCTCCCCAGCCCCTTTTGTCCAAATATGGTCACTTGTGGCTCCAAAATACCAAGATGGCAATAACCAACATGCAAACTCGAGGCTCCAAAAAAGCAATCCACAAACCAGTTGGTGACGTCACCAATGCTATGTTCAGTATTTTTACAGTCTATGTTTCAGACAAACAAACTCTGACTGACTCTTCAATCGTCTGGTCTCAGAAGGCAAAGATATCCTGATTTAACATACCTGCAAACTAGTCGCTTTTCGGCAAAAATCGCCATTTTGAATGGGAAAATGTCATCCACGTGAGTTTTTATTTGGGGGGGGGGGGGGGGGGGGGGTGTACAATTTCTCATAAACGGGACTTTCAAAAGCCTACTGTGGTCTTCTTCACAATAAAACATCTTTGATGATATGTCACGCGAGTCATTTGGCCAATCACAGTCACTGACATTAGTTTTGAGGTAAGTGCTGTTATCTGCCAACAATATAATTGTTTTCTCTAACATTGTTGTTAACATGTTAATGTTAACGTTATAATGGAAAGCAAGCTTGTTGGCTTGTCGGCTTACAGCAAATTGTGTTGTTAGCCTACAATGTTAGTTCAATGTGAAGGATTTTGGCAAGGCTATATCCTCCATTGTGTTAGTATTGTATCAGATTTTTTATGTATATCTTGTCATAAGATATGAGCGAAATGAAAACGAACACATAATGAAACAAGACCCATTGGTGGTTTAACGTTAATGAGTAGGGTTGGGTACCGAGACCCGGTGCCTAACGACCGTTATCTACCGGGCTGAATAGCAACGCAGATTTTGGTGCCACTTAAATGCCTGCACTTCTCTCTGATGCTCCGAAACGGACGTTAGAGGTAAATGAAACATCACATATGTCACGCTAGTTAACACTACACTTGGCAGCAGGTAACATTAGCCTACCGTTAGCTAGCACCTGGATTAAACATGGTTAAAATGCTGACAGCTAAACGGTGTGAAAGTATATAAAATGTGTCACCTTTTTTAGCCCTTCTGAGTTTGCAGATTTAGGAGAGATCATCTGAACTCCCTCTGTCCTTAAGAGCCAACTTTTTGTGCATGATTAAGTCCAAGCCTTTCAGTAAAAAGTAACCTATGTTACCTATTTCACATCAAATGCAGAGGAAATTGAAAACTTTAAATATTTGTTAATTGTGTCGATGGACCAGTTGCCATCAACTCTTAGGAAATATACAAGGTACAAAACAAACTGACCTTGAGTTTTTTGTAAACTGGAAGTGTTTTTCTAAGCATTTCACTGTTACAGTTATAGCTTAAAACCTACTTTCTTATGCCTACTATACACTAGAAGACTCTGAAAAGTCTTTTAAAACACTAAAGTCTGACACCATCTCACATCTAACTTTAAAGGCTGTCATATGTAAAGACTGAAGATCTTGCAGGGTCACACATTGCAAGACTACAACTAGATTAGTTTTGAAAAATGTAAGCAAGCTAGCTAGCTACCGCTAGCGTTAGCTGGTAACTTAAGGGAAATACATTTTCTGTTCTTCTGTACATGCAGAAGAATGGCGGCAGTTCCATGGGGGACCGCATTCATCAGCTGGTAAAACCCCTGTGAATGACTCACTTCAGAAGGATTGAAAATTGGCAACTTTGCCTCTTTAGCATTTAGCTTAGCGCCATACATGCAGATGAATGGCGACAGTACCTGGAGATCCGCGTTTATACGTCAATAAAACTCTGTTGGACGACTCATCAGTAAAACTCCCTTGGATGACTTGCTTATGAAGGGTTGAAAATTGGCAACTTTGGGCTAGCTACCGCTAGCGTTAGCTGGTAACTTAAAGGAAATACATTTTCTGTTCTTCCGTACATGCAGAAGAATGGCGGCAGTTCCATGGAGGACCGCGTTCATCAGCTGGTAAAACCCCTGTGAAAGATTTGTTCAGAATGGTTGAAAATTGGCTACTTTGCCTCTTTAGCGTTTAGCTTAGCGCCATATATGCGGATGAATGGCGACAGTACCTGGAAGTCCGCGTTTACACATCAATAAAACTCTGTTGGAAGACTCGTCAGTGAAACTCTCTTGGATGACGAGCTTAAGGCTGATTTATACTTATGCGTAAAATCTACGCCGTTGCTATGCACCTAGGTACGTGAAGACACAAAACTACGCCGGACCCTACGCTGTAGCCTGATGTGCACCTTTCGAAAAATTTAACTACATATCGCAGCGGCGCACAACTGGCCATGGCTTGGTAGTGTTGCATTTCCCCCGACTCATTTCCTTCTCCATAAACAACATGAAATCAAGGAGAGGGTTAACTTTTCCTGCTAAAGATTTCCCACCGTGGTCAGAAAGCACAGGGGAGACACTTTGTTTCTCTCACTATGACTCTAGAGTCGGTACTCGCTCCGAAGCTAATCACCGTCACTGGCTCTCTCTTTGCTGCATGTCGTTCCCCCTCTCTCCACCCTTTCATGACTTCAGCTGTCCTGTCAAAATAAAGCCCTAAAATGCCAAAAAATAATCTGTACATTTTTGTTCCCTCTTTAGCGTTTAGCTTAGTGCTGCGCCATTGCAACCATAAACAACACTGGCTGGAGGGAGCACACCCATTGATTGTTTGCACTAAAACTTAAAACTTATATAAAAATAATAATAATATCAAACATGTTTGATTTTGTCGGAACGTCAAGACGGGAAAAAGACTGGCTGACTAAGTTTTATGACCACATTACACCAAACGAAGACAACAGGCACACGCAACTCTAGCAAGACTTATGATTTCATTCCAATATTGGAATTTTTTTAGCGGCAGTGAAATAGCTTGAAAACTCATTTGGTTTTTACCTCAATGAACAAATTTGTTTTGTCAAAGTTTGAACAGTTTTTGTTATTTCTCTTTAGATGTCTGTATTTGTGTTTTCATCTGAGCTCCACCCACTAGTTTGAGGTGGGTTGGGCTCAGTTGGAAGAATGTTGTACCAATTAAAAGTTTAGCATTTGACATAAAAACTGAATCAAATCTGATGACAACTGTGGGTTTGTTGGCTTATTTTAAACTACTCAAACAGTCCTGATGAATCAGATTAGCTGAGTGATAAGCAATGATTTTTTATCCACTTATCAACAAAGGGAACTTCAGTATCTTTCAACCTGGACCCTATTTTCCCATGTATTTGTGTCTAAGTAAATAATGGGAACAACATTTTTTGAAATTGGTCCAGTATTGAGCGAGAGCCCTGCAGCTAGCAGCCACAGTCCGGGCTGCGATGTAACCCTATAGAACAAAATGTGCTCCATCAATGTCCAGTATGTCCAGTAAAAGTGCTGTTTTTGCCACTTAAAGGCTCAGATTATGACGTGACCAGCCACCGCTATGGTTGCTAGAGACTGAGGCTCCCACACTCACCTCCGTATTTCATTGAATAACCAGGTCTATTGCTTTTTCTTTGACGCCAAACCGTCTTGTCTGTTGTCACGGTGACTCAGTGAAGCGCCTGCAGGCACGATAAAGCGGGTCTCACTGTCACCTAAACTATTTACTCGTTCAGAGAAATTTGTTGTCATGGCGGCGGCTAATGGAAGCCTGACCTGGGAGCGATCCACGGAGGGAGAGAGTTTGCCTTCGCTGCAAACAGCCGGGTGTTTTCTGGCTGGAATTGGAAGTGGAGGAAGACGCGCTACATGCACGGGTCGCCCTGCGCCGCGGACCATTGTCAACAGAGGAACCGGAGGGCGGCGGTGGGACTTTGCGTTCTGTGCCGGGGCCGCGACTGGAGGACTCAGCACCGGTGGACTAGCGGTATTTGGGCTGCTGTACCGAGTTTGACTGGAGGACGCTGTGTGTGGGTTTTGCAACCAACCTTTGAAGGGACATCTAACTAGACTGTAGGAAATGATGAATGCTGGCTATTCAGTCTACGGTTTATGCTTTTGTGGACATTTAATCGGGCTGAGAAGATAATGGTAAGTCCTGAGGACACAGTGTGTACACGGCCGGGCTTTAAAGGGACACTTAACCGGACTGAAAATACATGATGAATGCTGGCTGGCTGTGTTTGTTGACATTTGGCTGGACTGAGGGAGCATAGGGGATGCTGTCTGTTCAGCTCATAGTCTGCTTATTGCTCCAACTAGATTGGTGTGTTTTACACACAGCTTATTCCAGAAATTGTTTGTTACATAGCCTACTTCAGAACTTAACAGCTGATTGAGACCTAGTTCTAAGGTGTTTATAATATTGTTCATGTTTAACATTTTGGCACACCTTTCTCAGAGCTAATAGTTCACCCTTTGCTACAGATTTGTTGGCAAAATCCGGTAGGGTACTCAAGACACGTATGTGTGTAAATTTTGAAGATGGCTGAGCTCTCAATCCTTTCAGTCAACATCAGGGGGCTAAACGGGCCGATCAAACAAGCTAAATTCCTTGACTATTTAAGAAGGCAAAACATAGTAACATTAGTATAAGTGTCCTGAATGTGCATGAATGTGCATGTGGATCCTTGACTTCCTGACAGGCAGACCCCAGGTGGTGAGGGTGGGGGCGAACACAACTCTTCCACCCTCATCCTTAACACCGGAGCACCCCAGGCGGTGTTCTGAGTCCCCTGCTGTACTCCCAGTACACCCACGACTGGGTAGTCACTTTCAACTCCAACACCATCATCAGGTTTGCTGAAAACACAGCTGTGGTGGGCCTGATCACAGACAATGAAAAGCTCTACCTTAAAGAAGTAGAGGACCTGACTCGCTGATGTCAGGACAGCAACCTACTGATGAATGTCAGCAAGTCAACGGTTCCTCAGTGGAGAGGGTGGACAGCTTCAAGTCCCTTGGTGTCCACGTCAGCGAGGGTCTGACCTGGGCACTGCATACTGACTCAGAGGGGAGAAAGGCAAGGCAGAGACTGTTTCAACTCAGACGCCCTCAATTACTGATGAATTTCTTCTCCTGCATCATTGAGAGCATCCTGACGGGGAACATCACTGGTACATAAACAGCACTGAACAGGACCACAAGGCCCTGCAGAGAGGGGTTTGATTGCCTGAACTTACAGTAGTCGGTGCCCTACCCTGCCTAAACGTTATTTACACCAGGCGCTGCAAGAAAAAGGCTAGGAGAATCATTAGAGATCCAAACCACCCAGGTAACAACCTTTTGTCCCTGTTGGGGTCAGGAGGAAGGTATCAGATACAACAGGCAGCACTAAGAGGCTCAGGAGGAGCTGCTATGCTCAGGACCCTCCCCATCCCCCCCTATATACATTTATGTATATTATTATTAATGCATAAGTTAATAATAATAAAAATGTGTAATAATGATTGTTTGATTGATATATAGATATGGACAAAATGTTATTCTAAATCAAGTTACCTGTTCTTTTAAATTGCAAAGTGAAAGGAAATTTGGATAATCTTATATGAAAATGTGTAACTTAATTTCTTAAAATATACTATATAGTTAGGTGGTTACCTTGTACACACTATACAATTTACACTTTAGATTGATCTGTTCAGATCTGTACAAGATGTACTAAAATGCCCTTTCATTGTGTCTTTAAATAAGACAAAGGTTACCTTTCCAATGATATCAGGCACACCCCAGAGTGTCAAGGTATATGGGAGCTGTACCCCTTTTAATTTTCGGTATGACGTTTAGACCAAAAAGCATGGATTTCAAGCGTTTCTTCAGCCACTTCTGTCTATAGCAGTCAAGAACCCTTTTGTAATTATGTAAGCACATATGTAATCTGAAAACTGCTGCCCTGTTTAAAAAAACAATGCTGAACAATAAAAAACAATATTCTGTCTGGAATGGAGTGGAATGGACATTTCTAAGTGACCCCAAACTTTTGACCGGTAGTGTAGATGAAAACATGACAATGACAGAAGGAAGACTTGGCCTGAAGTGACACTAAATAGATTCCATAATTATAGTAGTTATTCAGTATACTTACCCATTCAAAATATACCATTTACTAGGAAGAACTGCAAAGGTAAAGTGTAACATTTTGGAAAATCTGTTCAAATGAATCAGTCTCATGTCTGTGTGTTAAGTACAGAGCTGGAGTCAGTGCGAGGTTAGCCTAGCTTAGCAAAAAGACTGGAAGCAGGGGAAAATAGGGCTCTGTCCAAAGTCCAATGACAATTATTGGTTTGTGGTAATGCTAGAACTATTTATTAACAGCCATCATGCATCCAGCTGCCCAATACTTCTCTTCAGTGTCTCTGGCTATAGGGCAGGTTGCCAGATATGGTCAGTGAGCACAAGTTTCGAGTTTTCACTTTGTATGAAACCTGGCAACCTCACTGTGACGCCAAAACTCTGGCAGGCTGTGCACAGTTGCTACATGTAGTTGTTCACAACTAAGTCATTTTGACATTCTGTTTGTCTAAAGATTTAACAAATAAACAACATGTTAATTAGTGAGCTTTAGAGGTGTTGGTAAGTGTTCACGTCTATGTCTTTATGTTAAGTTAGGTTAACCATATCCTGACTCCAGCTCTGTACCTAACACACAGACATGAGATTGATATCCATCTGAACATCTCACTCTCAGAAAGTAAATACATTTCATGAAAATAAAGATATTTAAAATGTTGCTTAATTTAAGTAGGTGTATGTTATGATATGGAGAGATTCACTAGAGATGTTGTTGCAAGTAAATGCAAGGTAATAGTATTCTTTAGGCCATTCTGATACCACCAGGCATGTGCTGCCTCTTCCCTGATAGTCTGATGATCATCGCTCACGTTGCCTATGTGCGGTTAGCACAATCTGATATCACCAAGTAATTAACAGGCCAGGATCAATGACGAAATTGTTTGCCCTGGATTAACATTACAACCAACCAATCAGTGGTACGTTTTGATTGTAATGTCATTAATAGTGCGACGTGAAGGTAAATACATTTTTTTTTTAAAACGCCCGCCAAGCCATCGCAGACAAGCTTCACTGTCAGGTAAGATTTAGCCTACTTCCAAGAGTCTTGAACTTCTTCAAAAACATGATAGAGTTAACATGTAGGCTAAACAAGCATGACGATAACTAGCACGACCAGCTAATATGTAGGCTAAACAAGCTAATAACGATAACTAGCACGACCAGAAGAAGAAACAGTGGCGGCGCCAGAGATATTCTTATTGTGGTGCTTTGGGTTTGCTGGACGTTTCAGTGAGGGTGCTCTGAAATTTTGAGTTTCCCTTGACACAAATAGGCTAACGTTACACACATTCGCGCAGATGCCCGCCCACCCACCTCCGCCGCGGTTTAATAAGCGAGCGAACGAGAGAGATTGATTTAAAGTTGCCGATACAACAGCACCATAGAACTCTGATTAGCCCACCAAACATATTTCAAATACCAGCCAACAAGCAGCTCTCATACAGTGGCTCAGAAGATTAATGCAGCAGGCCAAATACACCACCCAGCCAAGCACACACATAAACACACACGCGCATGTATCTACAGCCTTGTAGTTTACACCTTTTCATATATCTCTGGATCCCCATTCGCCAGGGGCAGATTGGCCTTCTGGCAACTCTGGCAAATGCCAGAGGAGCCGGACCATTGTTTTTAATGTGGGCCGGACAGATTTTTTTTTTTTAATATACAAATGAATTGTCTTTACAGGCCGACAGCGCAGAGGACGGGTTTTTATCGCTTGCATGATTTTACTATGGTTATAATAATAATAATAATAATAATAATAAATATTAAGCATTTGGCCAGTCGGCAACGGCCGGTCTGGTCCTGAGAGGGCCGACCGACCCAATCAGAAGTTACTCAAATTGGGACATTCAGTCAAAATAAAGTATGTCACTTTCAAACGGGATCTCCGTTTGCAGGGTTCAGGCTGTACCGGACCCTCCCGGTAATCATGATGCTCTGGGTGACCGGCTGCAGCAGCGAGAAGCTGCTGCTGATGGGTGCAGAGCTTCGCTGGAGCTCCGACTGCTGTCTGTCCGCGCGGCCGTCTGACGGCATCAGTATTAAATTGACAGTTTCATTACCGGCTAAAACGTCGCGTCGCGTTAAATAGTAGTCTAATTCAGTGTTTGGTACAGTTGGTTTTAACACCTGATGCGAAATGCAGGCCTACATGAAAACCCTGAACAAGCAGCGTCGTTCTGCTGTGCCCCATTCACGTAGTGTCACGTTTTACACTACTCACATGTATGCATGAACTGTGGTGGTCCATTACACTGTAGGCTCAACATCACTGATAATTTTTGATCAATAGAATATAGAAAATATTACACTTTATAACATTTATCCATAACATGATTGTGTTATTGTACAATTTAGCAGTAAAAGCAGTAGCCTATGTAAGTCAATCCTACATTTTTTAACTTGGGAGCAAAATGTGCTCCTTGGGAGAAAAAAAGTTACCATAAAGCCCTGTTCATGCTATTTTAAACAACTGGACTTTGTCTATCCGGCCCATGTCCCAGATGTGAAAGCCCCCTTACTGGACTACTGAATATAATAATATTCCATTATATTTTGTATTTTAAATTGTTACCTGCCACCAGAATTTTGTGATTTCCTTGACATAAATATAGACGTTTTTACCATAAATTGGTGCCCAAAAATTTGTCTTTTACCCTCAAAATTGCTTTATGTGTTCCGCTAAAGGCCCATTCTGAGCAAGGAAAACCCCTGAATTATAATCACAGGGTCCGCTTAACGGACCCTGAACACAGCATGCGGTCAGGGCCTATAAAACCTTTGGACACACCTTTTTCCATCGTCTACCATTGCAACCCCGTTGCTGCAGGGAGCGCGCAAGCTCTTGTGCAAAATTACTTCCACTTCTGGACAAAATGGATTTATTTCTCTGTGTTTTGAAGAACACTACTGGATCCTGGAAACACACGTTGTGTTTCAACGCTGCAGAGAGCACAACAAATTCTCTAGAAGGAACATGGACATCGTTGTTTCTTCAAAGTTGACTTTGGCTTGTTCCCTGCTGTCCCGGGGACCAGCAAGTTTCTCCGTGCTGCTGACGAGCGACACTGACCCGTTCTGTTTTAGCCGTGGAAAGCTATGGACAGACACGAATGGACTGAACACACAGTATGAAGGTTAACCCTTGTGTTGTCTTCGTTTCAACCCTGAAAAACAACACTTTTTTTCTGACATTTCTGACGCCTTTTTTCACAATTTGTTTTTGCTTTTTCCAACGTTTTAAATTTTTAATTTTTCTTCTACACATTTTCAGCGCTTATTTCTACGTCCAATATTTTCTGATATAAAACAAAAATTTTGAATGGGCCAATGTGACCCGAAGTCAACACAAGGGTTTAAGGTTTTCTGGGCAGAGGAATAGTGTGTTTTATTAATGTGTAGAGGCATACTGTTGCCAGTGTTTACCATTAATGTGATCGATTGATAAGCGCTACTGTTACTCGTGTGATTTATTAATCTATGATGGTGACCACGCACAGATTAGCCGTTAGCTCATTGAAGCTAGGCTATGTGTTAGCTGCACAAAAGCTATTTAGCCTCAAGAGGGCTGTAGTGGGCTGCATTGCAACGCCACGTGACTAAGCTAGTCATTTAGCTCTCAGACTAATGTGTGGTTGACAAAGAGACACACTAAACTACTTCGCTATGTGTTAGCTGTGTAGCTATTCGACATACGTGACTCGCTGTTGGCCGTGTGTGTGTGTGTGTGTGTGTGTGTGTGTGTGTGTGTGTGCGCGCGAACGTGCGCGTGTTAGTGATAGAGGAAAGGAAGCCCCTTAGGAAAGGAAAGACACTTTGAAAAACCTGATTATCTCACTCAGTACAATAACTAAAACTCCGTGAAAGGGGAGTTAGCAGTTAGCAATTACAGTTTTAAAAATCTAGCTGCAATATTCAACACAACCTATCAACAATATCTGGATCAGACATACATTCACAGCCAAACAGATTAATAATCAAAACGTGCAGCAATAGCACTGTATTAATCAGATCACATTAATGGTAACACAAATAGCAACAATAGCAAATTACTCATTAATAAAACACACCCTGATCTAATCTGCCCAGAACACTATGAAGCCTCTTACTTATGGATGTGCAGTTCACTTAGTTTGTTTGTTGCTTATTTCTGTCAGAGTCGACTTTCTACAAAAGGGACTCCCTTTTGTAGAATCACCCAGATACTACGCAGCTCACCTCGGCCTGCGAGATGATGCTGTTGACTTTTCGGCTGCGACGTGTCATCCTTTCAGTAACGAACCACTAGTGGAAAGACGCAGGTTTGTGTGTGTCAGAAAGTTTTATAGTCTCAGGCCCCATGCTGTGTTTGGAGTCCACCGGTCCAATGGGAATCCAGGACCTCCTGCCATTTCGGCCATTTTGTGCAGTGACACATAGGTGCGACCTGCAGTCTCCTGCTGTAAAATGGGGACTTCACCCTCTTGACTGAGGAGGCATGTGCTTTCTTTTGTCTCAGAGGTAGATCAGGATTGATCAGAATTTCCTATGTAGGCCCAGATCTCTTTGTCTCTCAGAGGTTGATTTAATCTAGGGCCTTATTGTTTAATATCCAGTTTAATTCTTCCTTACTGTGGTTCCTTACATGGGCTAAAAATAAACCGATGTCCAGTGCGCTGTATAACTTTAGATTCGGTGATCCATTTATTCACATTTCTGTAAAACACATGTTCACCGTGATGTTCTTCTACAAGACAGAGATAAGAGTAAAGTTCTTGCATGGACCCCTATCAGCTGACTCACCCACTGTGGCCTGGCTGTGTGATCCCCTGGTCTAATGTCATTTACATCCTCAGCATGTACATCCTCAGCAGCAATCACAGCCGTGGTCAGATCACCTTCCTCCGGCTGCTTTTCTTCCTCCCGGTTTGTGACAAGTTCACTATATCTCTCAGTCTCATTTACAGATTTTGATAAAGTCTCCACACGTTGACGTTGAGGGTGTAAAAAACTATCCATTGCTAGCGTTAGACTCACTTCTCTAATCCTAACAGCTCCAAATATTGAGCTCTTCTTCTTCTTTGTGAATATGTTACTGCGGAAGTAAGGTCAAAAGGTCAGTGTGTGCTGCACCCTTTGGCCGAATACGATCACCTGTGTTTTTTAGCCTAAAATAATCGGTTTGTTTTGTTAACGTATTTATTCATTTTTCAAATATAAATTATACTATTTACACATTAACGATTTTTTATTTATTTATAAATCAACCACAGCCATTTCTTGGGGGTGCTATGGCAATCCTAGGGGTAGCTACAGCACACCCTAGCCCCTCCTTGACACTGCCTATGATAAGAAATAAAATATTAGTGTCCAGTTATATCTCTTAACAAGATGGAATGGCTGTCATTAGGCTAACCACTTCAATCCTATGGAAAACAGGCTACCTAGCATGACCAGCTAGTGCGCTAGTTGGTGGCATGAAGTATCCTAAAGGTAGCTTACTACTAAAATGTTCAAGCTAAGCCTGTGCGAGTCTGTAGAATTTTTTTGCATAACTAACATTACAGACAAAACACCTTAGCAATGTGTGTTTGAATCAAAGTTGATAGCATTATCAACTTATATATGCAATGCTACAATTAGCTGCAAGTCATTAAGTGTTGATCCAGGACCACCACAGCCTCACATTCATCCTGGACTGTTGTTTATTGTAGT
This sequence comes from Zingel zingel, assembly GCA_023566125.1. NCBI lineage: Eukaryota > Metazoa > Chordata > Actinopteri > Perciformes > Percidae > Zingel > Zingel zingel. Next base: position 30,689,274 of record CM042330.1, read on the forward strand.
CCAGGACAATCATAGCCACAGTTATTCTGTGCTGTCATTAAGTGTTGATCCAAGACCACCACAGTCTTGTATTGTGAGTAAAGTCTGTGGAGGTAAAACCATGTACTCTTTTCTTTCAGAAATGGAGGATATTATTAAAAAAGTGGTCATCAATGAAGAAAAAAGAAAATGTGTGTGGCGAGTGGGACTTTTTCGTTGGTGTTGAGCGCCTTTTTGGCCCACTCAACGCTCAAACCAAGGAAGACACCGGCAACGCCACCCAGGGAATTTCACCCCGAGAATAGGATTTGACTAGCTTGATAGTTAAACCACCAAAATACAGAAAGCACACAGGTTCGACCTATGCACGGAGCCAGAGACGTAGTTCCGTTAAAGACAATAATTTTACTTGTACAATCACTAATAGGACATTGAGTAGAAAATACCATTAAAATACCATACACACTAAAATAGGGGAGATAAGTGCTGAGGCCTTACCAGTGGAGGGACAGGGTCAAGGGGTGTGGGATCTCAGGGAAGGATCAACCCAATCACACGTGAACACTCTCACACACAGTGCTGAAAAACTCAAAATAAACCAAAGGGGGAAAACACAGCACACAGGAGGGAGACACCACCACCTTCGGCACTCAGCAACTGTGGGAGAAAGAACATTCAATGATTGGGGGGAAAAATAAATCAATAAACCAAAAATAAATGAAAAACAACTTCAGTCTACAGCAAATCAAGGCAGCCAAAGGTGACTTAATAGCTGCCTAGAGCCAAACAAAAATAACCAAAGATGAACAACAAATAAACCATAAAGTTTAACAGAAATGAAAGTCTTTATCACAACTTAAACAAAAGAAATGGAAATTAACCAAAAATCAACTTAATCCTAATTTAACAAAGAAACCCATAAACATAGACTCCAATCTCTACACACATATTAATAAGCACGGGCAGGCCAAAGAAAGGCAAAGCTATTGTCTGTGTCACAATCACTCAAATACAGTCCTGTAGGACGCCCAGTTGGGCAACAGATCCTTGCGCTAAAAGGCGCATGGAGGTGTTCAAAGCCTGGAGTGAGCTCATCTACAGCCCGTTGAAACAGAAGTCGGTTGAGACAAAACAGCAGCGTGGCAAGGAATGGATGGGCTAGTGCAGATACCAGCGCAAGCGAAGCAGTTTATAACCCTGGCGCACACAAACAAATCAAATTCATTAACAGTTTATGATCAAACAAAATATACACGCAGTGCCAACTGGTATACATACATACGTACCCGTCAGGGTATGCACCACCAATGCACCACCAATAGTGCCGATATTACAGCTACACAGAACCTACAATAGAACGGCCGATTACTTAAACACTCAGTCAGGAAAATATCCAAAAGGAGAAAAAGATTTGCACAACCTACCAGCAGCAAGACTCAACCCGGTTCCGTTAGAGGAATAGTCGGGTTTGTGACAAGAAGACACTGCAAAAGACAATGCACGCTGTAACACTCATCCTAACAAAACCGAGGCCTATGGGTAACAAACAAATTAGCAACACTGCCTTACCTGTCGAATTACCGTGACTGTGACGCGGACATGAATGGACCCAGAACGGAAATGTGGCTCCGTCAACAAAGAGTAAAGAGTGTCAAGAGGGCAAACCCCCTGCCTATATAGCATATATAGCTGTTACTTCCTGATTGGTCCAAGGAGAGTGAGTATGATTGAAAACATAGCGACCAATCAACCTGCTACATGTGGATCCAAGAAAGCCAAACTTGATGTTTTTGTGATGCCACGTCATCCCCCTCCCACACACCCCATTATCATTAGGGCCCGAGTGCCGACAGCGGCGAAGGCCCTATTGAAACTGAATGAATTATTATTATTATTTGTACATTGTCCAGTTGGCTCGAAACTTTTCAGGATTCATAAGAGTCCAACCCTGAGGACAACTAAAGGCCGATATTTACTTAAAGTCATAGCGACCCCCTAGTGGCAACTGGAAGTAGGCTTAAAAGTCAGGGTGCTATATTTTAACGAACTCCTCCTAGAGATTTCATTCGACGGACTTCAAATTTGGTCTGTACCATCTCAACACCTTAAAGACGAAAAGTTATTGAAAGAAAAACTTTTCGTCAAATGGTGTGGGCGTGGCGTGTCAGCCATTTTGAGTGTTTAGCGATGAACAAAGAAATTGTTGTAACTTGAGTGTACGTTGTTGTATCTGCCCGAAATTTCTCACGATTGACAAGGGTCCAGGTCTGAGGACATCTACAGGCCAATATTTACTTTTGGTCATAGCGTCCCCCGCTGGCAAAAGGAAATGCGCCTTATATGACAAACATCATCCGATTTACATGAAACTTATGTGTGGTTGACATGTGATACTGAGCCGGCCCCTATACTTTAACCATGCCCACTTAATCAGACCACGCCCCCTTTCATAACATTTGAACCGTTTAAGGTAGAGTATTGTGTGAGGTGTCATTGAACTCAGCAGAGACTTCCTTCTTCATTGATGATGGTTTGGCCTGCCCCCTATGCTTAAGTCACGCCCCCTTTCTCAACATTTGAACCGTTTAAGGTAGATTATTGTGTGAGGTATCATTGAACTCAGTAGAAAGTTCCTTATTCATTGGTGATTGTTTGGCCTGCCCCTCTGTGCTTAGCCACGCCCCCTTTCATAATTGGCGACCCATTTATGGTTGAGTCTTATGTGAGGTATAAATTAACTCAGCAGAGACTTCCTTATTCATTGGTCATGGTTTGGCCCTCCCCCCTATGCTTAAGCCACGCCCCCTTTCCTAAATGATGACCCGTTTAGGGTAGAGTCTTATGTGAGATTTCAATGAACTCAGCAGAGACTTCCTTTTTAATTGGTGATGGTTTGACCCGCCCCCTATGCTTAAGCCACGTCCCTTTCATAACTGGTGAACCATTTAAGGTAGAGTCTTATGTGAGGTATCAATTAACTCAGCAGAGACTTTCTTTTTAATTGGTAAAGGTTTGCCCCGACTCCTATGCTTTGGCCACGCCCCTTGTCACAGCTAATGAACCGTATGACGTAGAGTCTTGTGTGAGGTATCATTGAACTCTGCAGAGAGTTCCCTTTTAATTGGTGACGATTTGCAGTGTCTGAGTGCCACGCAAATGCACGGTCGCAAGGAGCGGCGAACACTGGTAACTCCGACGCGTGCAGAGGAGCAAGGGCCCGTCCATCGCTGCTTGCAGCTTTAATTAGGGCCTGAGCGCCAACAGCGGCGAAGGCCCTATTGGAACTGAAGGAATTATTATTATTATTATTATTATTATTATTAGGGCCCGAGCGCTGACAGCGGCTTTGGCCCTATTGGAACTGAAGGAATTATTATTATTATTAGGGCCCGAGCGCCGACAGCGGCGAAGGCCCTATTGGAACTGAAGGAATTATTAGGGCCCGAGCACCGACGGCGGCGAAGGCCCTATTGGAACTAAAGGAATTATTATTATTAGGGCCCGAGCGCCGACAGCGGCGAAGGCCCTATTGGAACTGAAGGAATTATTATTATTATTATTTTCTGCAAGTAAATTGGCCTTTTGAGGAGCTTAACATATTCAAAAACTCACCAAAATTGGCGGGCGCATCAAGTCTGGAAGTCCGCCATTTTGATTTCAATGTTCGAAATTATTGCGATTTTGGCCATTTCCACATGTCGTACTTTAACGAACTCCTCCTAAAGATTTCATCCGATCAACTTCAAATTCGGTCTGTGCCATCTTAAGATGTTAAAGATGAAAAGTTGTTAAAAGAAAAACTTTTCGTCATAGGCTGTTTAAGGTAGAAAAGTTCCTTATTCATTAGTGATTATTTGGCCCGCCCCTCTGTGCTTAGCCACGCCCCCTTTCGTAATTGGCGACCCGTTTATGGTTGAGTCTTATGTGAGGTATAAATTAACTCAGCAGAGACTTCCTTATTCATTGGTCATGGTTTGGCCCTCCCCCCTATGCTTAAGCCACGCCCACTTTCCTAAATGATGACCCGTTTAGGGTAGAGTCTTATGTAGAGGCGTCCGCCAGTAAGGAGCGGCGTCCGCCAGTAACTCCGACGCGCGCAGAGGCGCGAGGGCCCGTCCATCGCTGCTTGCAGCTTTAATTATTATTATTATTAGGGCCCGAGCGCCGACAGCGGCGAAGGCCCTATTGGAACTGAAGGAATTATTATTAGGGCCCGAGCGCCGACAGCGGCGAAGGCCCTATTGGAACTGAAGGAATTGTTATTATTATTATTATTATTATTATTATTATTATTTTCTGCAAGTAAATTGGCCTTTTGAGGGGCTTAACCAAAATCATCAAGTCTGGTGAAAATGTACGTATTTTAAGGGTTTCGGGAATAGGCGCACAAAAATGGCTCACTAGCGCCCCCTAGAAAGTTAAAAAAATTGAGCCCATGCTGTGCGTTTAACGTAGAGTCACGAAATTTGGTACACATATGTAACATGTCAAGATGTATAAAAAACTTAATTAGAGCCATACCCTAAACCCAACAGGAAGTCCGCCATTTTGATTTCAATGTTCGAAATTAGTGCAATTTTGACCGCGCAAATGCATGGTCGCAAGGAACGGCGTCCACCAGTAACCCTGACGCGCGCCGAGGCGCGAGGGCCCGTCCATCGCTGCTTGCAGCTTTAATTATTATTATTATTACTTTCCTGGCAAATCAATTGCCTTTTTGAGGGGCTTAACGTATTCAAAAACTCACCAAATTTGGCGGTCGCATCAAGTCTGGTGAAAATGTATGTTTTTTAAGGGTTTCGGGAATAGGCGCACAAAAATGGCTTGCTAGCGCCCCCTACAAAAATTGAGCCCCTGCAGTACGTTTAACGTAGACTCACCACACTTGGTACACATATGTTTCATGTGAAGACGCACAGAAAACAGTGCCATACCCTAAACCCAACAGGAAGTCCGCCATTTTGAATTGAATGTACGAAATTAGTGCAGATCATGATCTGCAAAATTTTGGCCATTTCCACATGTCATACTTTAACGAACTTCTCCTAGAGATTTCATCCGATCAACTTTAAATATGGTGTGTGCCATCTTAAGATGTTAAAGATGAAAAGTTGTTAAAAGAAAAATGTTTCGTCATAGGGCGTGGCCGTGGCGGGGCGGCCATTTTGTGCGTTTCGTCATCGAAATTGGAAGTGGTTGTAACTTGAGTGTACATTGTCCATTTGCCTCGGAACTTTACATGATTCATAAGACTCTAACTCTGAGGACATTTACCAGACACAAAGTCATAGCGCCCCCTAGTGGCAATAGGAAGTAGGCCAAAAAGTTAACGTGCTATACCTTAACGAACTCCTCCTAGAGATTTCATCCGATGGACTTCAAATTTGGTCTGTACCATCTCAACACCTTAAAGATGAAAAGTGATTAAAGAAAACCTTTTCGTCAAATGGTGTGGGCGTGGCGGCCATTTTGAGTGTTTAGTGATGAACGAGAAAGTGGCTGTAACTACAGTGTACATTGTCATATCTGCTTGACATTTCCCACAATCAACAAGAGTTGAGGACATTTACAGGCCAATATTGACTTTTGGTCATAGCGCCCCCCGCTGGCAACAGGAAATCAGCCTTATATGACAAACATCATCCGATTTACATGAAACTTAGAATGTGAGGCGCGAGGGCCCGTCCAACGCTGCTTACAGCTTTAATTACTTATTATAATTCCTTTTGAGTACGTGACAATAAACTACTTGAACTTGATTAGACAGTCTTCTTGTGTGTGTTCATTTGCCCATACATGAAAATGTATGAAATACATGAAAAAAACTCAGAATGTTTAATAAATGTTTTTCTTTAGAAACTAAAACTGTAATTGGTCCAATTTCCCAATTAGGTGGGAAAGAACATGCCTCAGTGCAAGTGGTGCAAATGAATGGGTTTCCAAACTAAAAGCGGAGTTCACATCATAAACTTTGTTCTCCAACATCTTCAACAGAGTTTTTCTGTGGAAAAAACACAGCAAACCAAGACATCAATCACGGCAAAACAACAAATTATTATAAGACTTATGTTATGGTATGGTATAGGGTTTAAAACTAGGGCTGTCAATCGATTAAAAAAATTAATCAAAATTAATCACATGCATCCATTTTTGCTATGAACATATTTTAAAAACAGATGAGTGAATCAAAGAAGAGCCAAACCAACATTATAGACTTTAAAGTTTAACGTCTCTCTCTTTTATTATAATTTTCCCTTTGGCACAGGCATCAGCGTAGTCAGATTGTCTGGTGGTCCTGGATCAAAAAATGTCTACAGACTCAGACAGGCTTAGCTTGAACATTTTAGTAGTAAGCTACCTTTAGGCTAGTGCACACCACCATAAGTCTGCTAGCGCACTAGCTGGTCATGCTAGGTAGTCTGTTTTCCATAGCATTGAAGTGTTAAAGTTAGCCTAATGACATTCCATCTTGTTAAGAGATATAAGGCGGAAATGGGCCTTTCCAATTTAATAACTGCTAGCACACTAGCTGGTCATGCTAGTTATCATTATTAGCTTGTTTAGCCTACACGTTAGCTGGTCATGCTAGTTATCGTTATTAGCTTGTTAAGCCGTTAGCTGGTCATGCTAGTTATTGTTCTTAGCTTGTATAGTCTACACGTTAAGTCTATAATGTTTTATATCCTGGCCTGTTAATTACTTGGTGATATTAATCGTGCATATGGGTTAACAGTTGGACTACTTGTTATGAATCCTGCTTTGTGATACACTGTTATTACTCTATTCTCATATTTCTGTACCTGTTTTTAGCCTGTGGTGGGGTTGGTAACTCCTTTAGTTTATCCTCTAAAGCTAAACTAACATCATGACCTGCTGTTATGCTATGCTACCATTCCCTTACTCCCTTTGTCAATTGCACTTTTTTAAAGTAGTAAAGTATTAAAGCCACTATTTGTAATGTTTGCAGTGGCCGTATAAAAATACGTGACTGAACTGCTATAACTATCACATAGGGGTTTCACGATTTCCATTTAAAAAAATCGATAAATGAGCTTTCGATTTCCACTATCAAAAGCAGGATCGGTGATTTCTCCAGTATTTTTTTCTCTCTCCATCCCTGCCTACTTGCACATGTCTAAAGAAAACCAAAAACAGATACAGCATGGTTTACCGGCTGGTAGCATGCATCTAACAAATGTGTTAGTCCCCCACTTAACCTTTCTTTCTCCTTCACCTGTTCATCTCCTTGGTACATCACCGAACTTCACTCCATGAAGCTCTCTGGTCGTCGACTGGAGAGACTTTATAAAAGAACTGGCCTCACAGTCCACCTGGAGGCCTACAAAGATGATGTGAGCTCTTACAAAGAAGCTCTTATCAAAAAACAAGACACAATACTACACCACCCTCATTGGCAACCAGCAAAACCACTTCACAATGCTGTTTTCAACTATAAACCGCCTCCTCCACCCCATTGACACCCACCAACCTCCAGGTGACCCTGACTGTTGCACCAAGTTTGCGGATTTCTTCCAGGCCAAAGTGGTTCTTATCCATCAGCAACTCCTGGTATCAGGCCCCTCACCTTCTAATGCCAATCTGCCATGGGACATTGCTCCCTCCCTTGCTCATTTGCCTCAACTCTCCTCCTTCACGCCTGTGGACAACCTTCTAGTGACCAAGTTGGTCACCAAAGCTAAGGCTTCCACCTGCTCCCTGGATCCAATGCATACAGCCCTGGTCAAAGCATGTCTGCCTGTCCCGTGTCTCATCATGGTGGATGTCATCAGCTGCTCCTTGGAATCTGGCATAGTATCCTCATACTTCAAAACCGCCTTAGTCACCCCTATCCCTAAAGAAGCCAGGTTCGGATTTGTTGCAAACAACTAGCGGCCGATCTCCAACCTTCCATTCCTAAGTAAAATCCTGGGAAAAAAAGTTGCCGCCGAATCCCATCAGCATATGTCCAACCATAAGCTCTATGAAACCCTTCAGTCAGGATTCAGACCGTTTCATAGCACAGAGAACGCCCTCATCAAAATCAATGATCAATGATCTTCTTACCGCTGCTGACTACAGACACATCAGCATACTCACATACCATTCTCCTCAACCGCCTATCTCATCACCTTGGTATCACTGGCACAGCTCTCTCCTGGTTTCAGTCTGACCTCTCACACAGGAAGCAGTTTGTCACCATTGGCAACTCCCCCTTCCACCCAGCTCTGGACAACCAAGGCTCTTTGCTATGAACCCATCCTCTTCACCATCTACATGCTCCCCCTTAGTCAGACTATCCGGCAACATGGTCTCACTTTCCAACTCCAACATCGATGATACACAGCTCTATATCAGCAACAAATCATCCACTCAGCTCCCCCCCTCTCCTTGGTAAACTGTCTGCATAACCTCTGCATAACTGAACAGCAATAAAACAGAGCTCTTGGTTGGGGCCCCCAAGGCGCTGCTCCAGAAGGTTGGAGATCTCATCCCGGATGTTGACAGGTGACTTTTATGAAATTTTGAGTGTACCATCTCGGCCCACTCTTGAGGCCACGCCTACAGTTGGGTACTGATTCATCAAAGTGGGCGTGGCCTATGGGACCCAGGTTTTGATTCACCACTTACACTAATGTGAGCAACTTCAAATTTGCAGTGTAGATGTACAATGGTTCATGGACCTTACCTACCAAAAATTACACACATGGACCACTAGGTGGCGCTATAATGACGTAAAATGGATTTTTGCCTATAACTCCCACAGTCTACATCGCAGATTAGAAACTCTTATATCCACGTGTTCCTTGAATCCATCTGAGTCTGTTGATATAGGCCACGCCCATTTGCGCTAAGAAGTTCTTTCATAATATCGCGCAATGCGCAAAACAAACTTTTTCTATCTCGTCCTAGGCCGTGCGAGCTATTGGCACAAAACTTGGTAGGTAGCATCTCCATACGGACCTGACCTAAAGTTATCAAAAGAATTTTGCTACGTTACACCATTCGCAATTTACAAGCAAACAAATTTTCGTAGCTAGCCACACAATACAAACGTTAGAATATCACGGCCAAATTAATGGGTATCGGAGCAAGACTCAGTATTGTTGTTTGACATCCCACACCGAGCTTCCCTACCAAATTTGGTGAAAATCGGCCGTTAGTGGGCGCTATAATGAACGTAGAGACCTTTTGGCAAATAAGTCAATGCATTTAAATTGGAATAATTTGCTATGGAAATATCTCTGCTGCAGTAAATGCTATCATCACATCAAACTTGAGATTATTGTTCGACATGTCAATCTGCGGCTCTCCACCAGATTTGGTGATGATCGTCCCCTTTAGGGGGCGCTATAATTGAGGTAGAAGTGTTTTGTCCTTACAAATTGCAATTGCATTTCACTACAGACTTTGTACCTCGCACTTGGTCAAATTTCCTGACTTTTGCCTCGCCGCCATCGTGCTTTGGGTTCTCCTTTCGCGGGCTTCGCTTCCGTAGGCTCTTAGCGCCGTCAGGGGCGACTCGCGCCAGGGGGGACTGACGCCTGGGAGGCTTGGACCCCGTTCATAACTGCTTGCAGTTCTAGTTATTATTATTATTAAAGACACAGGGTAATGTTAGCTTAGCATTGGCTTGCAGCTTGACTTTTCCAGACTCCATGGCCACTGCCGGAGTAGAAGGTGACAGAGAAAAATCAGAAAACAGAAAATCCTCCTGCTTCCCTGAAGTCACCGTGTGGCAACATTTTGCCTTCCCCTTGAGTGAGTTATGGAAGGCTTGAGCATATAGGCTCTGACAAGACTCCATATCACATTCATGTACACCTTGTTAAAATCATGGTGCATTCCATTGCACATTGTTAATTTTGAAAATCTCGAACTGTTGTTGTAAAGTACCCTACTGCCATTTAGTGGCTCTTATTGTGGCATTTCCGTCACAAAACAAAATGTCAAAATCAAATCTAATTGTGTATTTGGAGAATCGTGACACCTCTACTATCACACTATAACAAAGTACATCACACTATAGTGTGATGTACAAAGTATGAGATTTCTCTTCAGAACATGAAAAAAATAAAGCTTCCTCTGTCTTTCTGTTCTAGTGTTATTGTGTCCTCGGGTATGGACATCATTGGAAAATGGCCGGGTGTCTTCTTGGCCCCTGGGGCCCCCAGTGGAGGGGACAGTGCTACATTACAGCTGTCTGCCTTCCTTCATCCTCATGGGTCGAAACTCAACACAGTGCAATAAGATGGGCAAGTGGGACACGCCCAAACCTGTGTGTCACTGTGAGTCACTTTCATTTAAATTAGCTGATTTCACATGCTGACACAGTTCTAACAGTAGAAGCCTCCCTGTACATTTACACTCTTGTTTAGATGGCCCATCAGTACACTAATGCTAATATAAAGAGCAGAAGGAGCCAGTGTGAAATGTTGAACAGGACAGTGTATGATTGGCTCTAGTGTATTTTTGCAGTGTACAAATCTTGGAACTAATGAAATATGTTTGTGGCCTATTTCCGTTGGACTCATAGGAATTCTCAAACTTTTAAAGCTGAGCTGTAAAATCCAAATCTGTTTTGTCTTCTCTTTTCTGTTCCCAAAGATGACCGCCACTACAAAGGTAAGAACATGTTCTCTCTTCCCACTCTTCTTTCTTCATTTCATTACTTTTTCACTGTTGATGTTACATGCTGTGCTGAGACTTGTTTCGAGCAACCCAGGAAGTTTTCTCTGAAGCAATTGTTGAGGTTTTGTGGTTTAAGACCAATGATGTCATTGATGACATCCGCAGCCATAACACAGTTAAGAAATAATTTTTCCTGAATAATAGTCTTCCCTTTACATTGCTTTCCTAGTTCCTAGTTACACAAGTAAATTCACTGCCCTCTGCCACTGTAACTTCCACTTTTAGAACACTAATAGTGCCCTTCCTGCCATTATTATGAAACAATTATTTACTAAATAATTGATTACACACATTTGATGCATTACTCACAATACAGATACAGTTATGTTATGCTATTATAGGCCTACTTATCTGAAAATCAGTCCCTCCAGGATTTTGAGGCTTTATTTTTTGGGATTGTTGTAGCCCAAAATGCCTGATTTTGGGGCAGCTTTTGTAAAAAATTGCGATGCACGTTGCAATGTTGTTTGTATTTTTGTTACGATGAAGTTGCAATGTTTGTTTTCTTGATAACAAACATTGCATGCTTTAGATCACCCCCAATTTATTCTAACAGTTCATGGTGAAATAAGACAACAAGATCATTGAGAGGAGACTGTTATATGAAACATTTCTCGACAAAATGTGCTCAAACTGCTTTACAGTTACTGTTACAGCAACAAAAGATATTGGGTTGGCCCATGACTTTCAACCCAATGAGGAGAGAGGCGGGGCAAGGTGGAGGGTGGGGGTGTGGCCTTGACCAACTGCCATGCTTCGCTCGTTTGCAAGCCATGATGTCTCTCTCTTTCTCATAGGCGGGCCAAATTCTCTGGGTGGGCAAAGCAGAGAAAGGGGAGGTAACCTTTCCCCTTATGATGTCATATAGGGAAGATTCCAGATGGGCCCATCTGAGCTTTCATTTTCTCAAAGGCAGAGCAGGATACCCAGGGCTCGGTTTACACCTTTCACCATTTCTAGCCACTGGGGGACCATAGGCAGGCTAGGGAAACTCATATTAATGTTAAAACAACTTAAAGTGAAATTGTCATGCCATGGGACCTTTAAAGTAATGTATTTAACCCTTGTGTTGACTTCGGGTCACATTGGCCCGTTTTAAATGTTTGTTTTATATCAGAAAATATTGGATGTAGAAATAAGCGCTTAAAATGTGTAGAGGAAAAATTTAAAAATTTAAAACGTTGGAAAAAGCAAAAACAAATTGTGAAAAAAGGCGTCACAAATGTCATTTCAAGGTTGAAATGAAGACAACACAAGGGTTAAATTGGAAGCATCTTTCATGTCTGCACCCTATTTTGTCTACAGTAGAGAAGCTGTATCAATTTGCTATTATTGGCATTTTTAGGACATTAACCGCTGCTTTAATCAACATTAATTCACAAGATCTTATCATGGTTTATATTTCTTTCTTTTAATGTTATTAAGTCGGTCTTATTACCAGGCAAGCTGTATTGCTTTTGTGGTTTATTAATATTTCTACATTAATCAAGATTTATTTACGAGATGTTATCACGGGTTTCATATTTTTATTTTACTGTTATTATCTCTGTCTTATTACCGGTGAAATATTACAGTATGCTGTAAAACAGAACAACACAAAGGCATTCATAGACTATACCCCACAATGCAATGTGGTCATTCATATCGGACAGCGATCAGGCAGCTCTTTAACGCCAATATTGCTTTAATGTACATATTTGCCAGTTCACCTCCTGGGCACTTCCAAGGTGCTCTTGAGCAAGGCAACGAACCCCCCCCCCCCCCCCCCCCCAACTGCTCGGTGCACCTGTACAGCAGTTGCAGCCCTTCACTCTCTCCATTTGTGCATGTATAGGACCTGAGCATGTGTGTGTATTCCAGGCCTGTTTATAGTGTGTTCTAACAACAGTGTGAAAAAAATGTTATTTCCCCCCTGGGGATCAATACAAAAAATGTAATGAGTGATTTTGTCACCAGCAACTGTGGAACAAGTTGCTCAGTTTTTCCAGTAAGGTACGCACCATGGTAACGTCTACCCAATCTTCCGGGATTCTCAGAAAGTGACGTAATAATTACGTATATAATACGTATAATATAATATAATATAATATAGGCTACTGTTATGGTTTTGGTATTTTGGTCTTGTATTTTGTTCCATTTCTGTTGCCTGGTTTTGTTTATTTCGGTTGCTTGTATTGTTATTTCTGCATGTTCCCTGTGTTTGTATATTTATTCTGTATATTTCTGTTTAGTTATCTCCTTGTCTATTGTGTTTCCCCTGTCTTGACCGTGTTCTGTGTATTGTGCATTTTTTGGTTAATTCCTGTGTTCCCTGTTGTGTCAAGTTTCTGTGTTTAAGTTATGTCATGTTTCCTGTCTGTTTTTCCCAGCTTCCTGTTTTATTTTGATAGTCTGTTTTCTGTCTCGTCATGTCTAATTCTACTTTGTTTTCCCGCCTTCGTTGATTGTCCTGCCCCACCCTAATGTGTTTCACCTGTTGTACCACCTGTCCCTCATTTGTTCATTACCTCTTGTATTTAACCCCCGTGTTTCCTTTGTCTCTTGTCAGTTCGTTTTGTCTTGTGTTCTGCCTACCTTTGTATCCCCGCGTCGTCAGTTTTGTATCCTCGTGTTGCCTGCATATGAATCCCTCTGCGTTCTGCCCTTTGGTTTTTTCCTGCCTCTGTTCTGCCGTTTTTTGGTATCATTAAAACCATAACGTATGCACCATCTCCTGCCTGCCGTCCCTCTCTCTCTCTGCATTTTGGGTCCACCATCTCCAGCCCCCCTAACAGGCTACGTCCAAAAGAAAAAATACATCTTATATTATTGTATTACACACATTGCAGGTGAGGATTTATACACTAAAAATAACAATAATGAAAAAATGCTGCTATATGTAAAGAACTTTGATTTGCCTTGTTGCAGAAATGTGCTAGCCTATATAAATAACCTCACAGTCAAGTGTTTAGATATACAGCCTAATGGCTTCTTTGACAAATTTGCATTTTCTGTATTTTGACTTTTACTGTTCTGAAAAACTAAAAATAAACTATTTACAAAGAGGAGCATTTTTATTTTTTTTAATTTAAAAACACAATGTTGTAGTTTTGCGCTTGATGTACGTTAACAGCTAAAGACAAAAGGGAAGAAACATGAGCATATTTGTGTGGAACTTTGTTTAATTCAACATCACACTGCATTATTAGTTTTTTTTTTAAATAAATTACTTTTTTGAAACAAATTTGGGGTGACATATGAATTATTATATTCAGAAGATGATCCTCATATCAATCACCATGGTTAAGTCTAGCTTGTAGCCATTATTGAGGCATTAGGAAAGATTGTAGAAATGAAAAGGAGAATTCCGGTCAATTTTTACCTGAATCTTGATCGCTATATATCTCCGAGTACTGTTGATAGAAAAAAAAAACAGCAAAATCGGTGCTAGCAAACTGGCATTGCTGCAGCTACGTCCAGAGCTCCCAGTTAGCTAAAATGCCAGGTGTCGGTGCACCTTATGAAGAGTGCCTTTGTGCCTCTTAACAGGCACAAATGCAATTAAAATGTCTGTGCAACATGTACATGGCCCTTACGTGACACCAAATGCGTTTTCAACTCAGACATTGTGAAGAAACTGTTTAAATTCAAAGTTTGTACTGTCACCTGTCTCGATCCTGCCGGTAGCTAGCTCGGCCTGCTAGCTGGGCTGCTGCTAACAACAATCCACGGAGCGCTGGTGGCAGGGGCGGTGTGTTCATTAGGGTGATATGGGCGACACACTGCCAAACAGGAAAAGGAAGGGATTTTTTTTCTAACCAATTCTATTACGGCAACAGTCGTTATCAGTATTCTAAACTAGACGTCTGATCTGCCACTAAATGTCCAATCAGGCTAAAGTCGTGCTTCTTTTGGGGGAAATTTCAGTCAGGTTGAAAATCGCCCCAAAAGTCTCTCATAGACTCATCAAAATCAATTTTTTTCAAATATCATAGCTTTCAATACAATCTCTATGGGTTCCGGGAGGGCTTGCACTTACGCGCTTTTTTCATACATAACGTAACCATGAACATAACTACGAAAAGAGCGGGTAGCAGCATCAATCAATTCACGTACTACTGTCAAGATGGCTAGTGTTCAGTGCAACTCGATTGTCTCTTTGAAAGAAGTTCCTTTTAGTCGGCGAACGAATCAAGATAAATTGGCAACGAAACAATTAGGACATCCCAGACCAAATTTAATCATTCAACAGGTTTCTACTAAAGGGGGAAAGTCCTACACCCGAGGATTTTCCAAAAAATTGGTACGAACGAAAAACCTGGCTAGCAGGCTGCGATGTAGCCAATGCTACCTCGCATTGGCTACCTCGCAGCCGCCTTCAGGGTGAAAGAGTAGGTGCCTACTCTTTCACATGGCAGACAGCACTACTGGTATAACAGACATGCACCATCTTTCAGAAAAGATAAAGAAACATGAGCTGTCAAAGACCCACATGGATAGCTGTTTGAGATTGTCTACTTTGGGGAGAGTGAACATTGCCACTCAACTGGACCGGAGTGTTTGAGTTAGCTTTGCGAGGCAAAGATGAAACTGAGGGCTCCACCAACCCTGGTATTTTTCTTGGACTGGTCAACTTTGTTGCACAGTTAGATTAGGTGTTTGATGAGCATCTTAAAAATGCAAAAGTTTTCAAGGGCACATCAAAGACAATTCAAAACGAGCTACTGGAGTGTAGCTAGCGGCCATGAGGAAACATATTGTGGAGGAGGTGAAGTCTGCGAACTTCGTAGTCATCCAAGTTGACAAGACCACTTTCTACACAGGTGCTTGTGCTGAGGTACATCGATAGCAACCATTAAGTGCAGGAACGCTTTTTTGAATTTCTTCCCATCTTGGAATCAACCTCAATCTTAATCGCCAGTGTGCTTTTGGAGCGACTGAACGGTCTTTTTGCCGACAACGAGAAAGTCAAACTCATTGCGCAAGCTTACGATGGAGCCAGTATGATGAGGGGAGAGAAGGCTGGTGTGCAGCAAAAGGTGCGTGAGCATTTCAAGAATGCCCATTATGTGCATTGCTATGCGCATCAGCTGAATTTGATCATGCACAAGCTACACAAATGTGAATATTTTCTTTTCCGATCTGAGCGGTATTGCAACTTTTTTTTCCCGGTCACCCAAACGGACCAGCATTCTTGACCAGACTGTTGCACGAAGACTGCCCAGAGCTTTATACACACGGTGGAACTTCAACAGCAGAGTTGTGACACTGTCTACGAGAATCGAGACGACCTCATACAATGTTTTGAAGCCATCAGGATGGGTTCATTGGGTTCATTTGACCAGCCCACCGTGACAGAAGCATCTGGCTACGTGAAGATGCTACATGATGAAGAGTTAATTTTTTTCCTGTGGCTTTTTCACAAAATCATGCCCCACGTCGATATTCTGTACCAGAAGCTCCAGAAGAAGGACATCGATGCTGTCTTCATCAAACGAGCCCTCGACAGCTTCACAAGCAGTGTGCTTAAGGTAAGATTAAACAATATCATTCGATCGTTCTGAAAGCAGAGCTTTGTCATTTGAAAATGTATGCATGAAAGGAGACTGCATGTGTGTTAGAAATTACATTATTCTCATTATATATGGCTAGTGGTGTAATCTAGCTTACTTTATATAGTGTATACTGTGCTGAACATCCAGAGACACAAAGGCTAACTTAAAAACTAAAGACTTTATGCATCCCTGCCCATTTTAAGTGGAACTGAAATCTTTGTACTATACGTGGATACATTGCATATACCTGGGCATCACATAGACTACAGTACTGTACATAGCCTAACAAACACATTGGTCTGTTTGCCTTCAGGGACTCCTCTCAACAGCAGCTGCAAGTAGCAACAGGAGCCAAAAGACCCAGAACAGCTTTGAGAGAAGAGATGAAGCAGAGGCTGTCTGAAGAGGTCTGCGACACCTGGATCACACCAAAGCAAGGTTCTCTTTCACTGGCCACCTTGTGAGTGTTACCTTACTGCAACCAGATATGTTTGAAAGGTACTGCCATTCATTATCTGATGAGGCTCTGAATTCCACTGTGAACGCATAACCCATGCTGAACAAGGCAAAGCTCAAGACAGAACTCTCTCTGATCTATGAGAATCCAGAATTCAAGGGCTGCTGTGGTGCACTGGCACTGTACCAGGTTCTCATGAGCTACAACATCCAGGAGACATTCTCTGAGACTGTGACTCTGTTGAACATCCTCATAACTACTCCCATGACAACAGCTGAAGCTGAGAGATGTTTCTCAACTTTGACATAAGTTAAGGTATTCTTGCGAAATTCAATGGGCCAGGAACGTCTGAATGCACTGGCCATGCTTTTCATGGAGAGGGAACTAGTCCTCAACATGCCTGATTTCAATGAGAAAGTCATTGACCGCTTTGCTGCATTGAAAGAGAGAAGACCACAGTTTCAGTAAAAGTAATGTAGCCTCTCCCTGTCTTTCTCTTTAACACACACACACACACACACACACACACACACACACACACACACACACACACACACACACACACACCAAATCAGTTCACAGTTGATGTTTTAAATAGTTATTTTTCATTCATTCAAAAAAGTTTAAAAAAAAAAATCAGTTCATGTTTATTTTTACTACTCTATACAATTGGCCAGAATATGGTTGTTCATTTTTACGAATCTATACAATTGGCCAGAATATGGTTGTTCATATTTACAAATCTATACAAATGGCCAGAATATGATTGTTCATTTTTACAAAGCCATACAAATAGCTGTGTTTACCTTTCTAGAAATTATTTTCAAATGTTCAAATGTTAATTTTCACAAATCTATACAAGAGGGCAGAATATGGAAGTCTATACAAATAGCTTTTCTTAATTTGCATCAATGTTTTCAGTAGCCACATAACAAAAGCTCCTGCTCGCTTGTTGTGAATTATGCTCTGGTGCACATATTTCCAATTCAACCATGAGGCCTATTTGAAGTAAGTAAATCATGTGTATATCAGAATTCTTTAGGCAAGGCAAGGCAGCTTTATTTGTATAGCAAATTTCAGCGACAGGTCAATTCAAAATGCTTTACATGAAAACAGATTAAAAAAAAATTAAATAAAAAAACAGATTTAAAAGTTACAGTGCAGTATAAGAAATTAAACATTGAAGAGCAGTTAAAACAGTTAAATATATAAAAGCAGATAAAATAGTTTCTCTTTATATGCTTATATAGATTGTCATACAATGTCAACAATGCAACTTCAGTATAAGAAATAAACAGTTATTTAAAGAAAGGCATCATCAAAAAGATAGGTCTTCAGCCTTGATTTAAAATAACAGAGTTGCAGCAGACCTGCAGTTTTCTGGGAGTTTGTTCCAGATATGTGGAGCATAAAAACTAAATGCTGCTTCCCCCTGTTTAGTTCTGACTCTGGGGACAACAAGCAGACCTGTCCCAGATGACCTGAGAGGTCTGGGTGGTTCATAGTGTAGTAGCAGATCAGAAATGTATTTTGTATTCCCTAAACCGTTTAGTGATTTATAAACCAGCAAAAGTATTTTGAAATCAATTCTTTGAGGCACTGGAAGCCAGTGTAGAGACTTCAGAACTGGAGTGATGTGATCCACTTTCTTGGTCTTAGTGAGGACTTGAGCAGCAGCGTTCTGAATCAGCTGCAGCTGTCTGATTGATTTTTTAGGGAGACCTGTAAAGACACCGTTACAGTAGTCAAGTCTACTGAAAATAAAAGCATGGACAAGTTTTTCCAAATCCTGCTGAGACATAAGTCCTTTAACCCTTGATATATTTTTAAGGTGGTAATAGGCTGACTTTGTAATTGTCTTAATGTGGCTGTTAAAATTCAGGTCTGAGTCCATGACTACACCAAGATTTCTGGCTTTGTCTGTTGTTTTTAACATTATTGTTTGAAGCTGACTTTTAATCGTTCCTCTTTTGCTCCAAAAACAACCACCTCAGTTTTTTCATCATTTAATTTAAGAAGGTTATATAAATTTTTGTGTCATCTGGATAACTATGGTAACTTATTTTATTGTTTTCCATAATCTGAGCCAGTGGAAGCATGGAGATGTTAAACAGAAGAGGCCCCAGAACGGAGCCTTGGGGAACTCCGCACGTCATATTTGTATACTCAGATGTATAATTCCGTATAGACACAAAGTAGTCCCTATTCTTTAAATAAGACTCAAACCACTTTAGTACTGAGCCAGAAATGCCAACCCAGTTTTCCAATCAGTCTAGTAATATGTCATGGTCGACCGTATCAAATGCAGCACTGAGATCAAGTAATACTAAGACTGACATTTTGCCACTATCTGTGTTTAAGTGGATGCCATTAAAGACTTTAACAAGAGCTGTTTCAGTGCTGTGGTGTGGTTGAAAACCCGACTGGAAGGCATCAAAACTGTTGTTTTAGTTAAACTTAGCAGCACCTCACCATTCTGGTTTGGTCTTCAATGTGTAAAGCCAAGAGGCGCAGACCACACCAGGCCTCACTTGTTCATTCACTTATTTGGGACGTTACTTTGCTTTTATTAAGTAGCACTTTGGTGATATCCTACATTCCAGAAAATGTAGTTCTAAAGATCCACTTCTCAAAAATGTGTCTACTTGTTATTGCCATGCTGTTACTATTTATTGTTTAAAGTGTGCACTTCCCTTTACTCTTCAAAGATTATTAGGCTGCACCACCTTTGAAATATAGTAAATGTGGTAAAAGCTCTAGTTCATCCTGCAATCTGAACAAATACCAAGATGCTGTATTTTCAGCTGATATTTCATTTGTTTATGGAAATGCAAATTGTTTATGCAGTGTTGAGGAATGTGAAAGAACACCCTTGATTATTTGTACTGTGATAACTTATTTTGCTTTTGTAAGCCAATACTTTTGAGATCAGTCAATAAATGCTTCTAGTATTGACTTATTTGCTGTCCCCGTCTTTATGTTGTTGCTGAATATATCTTTTTAAAAATGTGTCCCGTTTAGCTATTTTACATCACACAACATTGGATTAATGTAAGTAATGAGTAAGTGGAATAATTAATTGTGGAGCCATGTCATTTTTGCTTATGAAGGCTCCTGGATGCTAATTTCTTTCATAGCTTTCCACCTGTAACTTATGTAGCTAGAGGGGAAATATTTCTTTTTCTTAATGTACCCATTGAATGGGTCACCTTAATCATTATCAGAAAAACTGCCTACTGAATTTTTTCAGGAGCCGCCACTGGCCGGTGGTCTGGCTATGTCCTCCATAGCCATAGCGAAGGAATCTTTGCGACGAAAACTTTAAGTTTATTTACCCTTCAAATATAGGTAATTGAGCACTGTAGTATGTTACTATGTAACTACATGGAAACCAAATGATGCCTGTGGCTTGCACAGTAATAGTGTTACTGAAGGCTAGCTCTCGCGCTGAAGTCCCATTGGAATTCAGTTGTTGCAGCAAATGGTAAACAAACGCAAACCATTTCTTTTCCACAGTAGATCACACACGTTAATCTTACACCAAGCTTTTGCCCTTGTAAACACCTCCGATCTTCACTCTTCACACACTATGCTGCGATCTGCACACTACTGTTTACCGACGGGAGAGAAAGCATAAGCGAAGATGCCGGTCGGGCCTGCTAGCCTGGCTAGCAGGCCGAGCTGGATCGAGACAGGTGACAGTACAAACTTTGAAATTGAGTTTCTTCCCTACAATGTCTGAGTTGAAAAGGCATCTTGTTGTAAGGGCTCTGTTCATGTTGCACAGACATTTTAATTGCATTTGTGTCTGTTAAAGGCACTCTTTACAAGGTGCCCCGACAATTGGCATTTTAGCTAACTGGGAGCTTTGGAAGTAGCTGCAGCAACTCCAGTTTACTAGCACCGATTTTGCTGTTTTTTTTTTCCTATCGACAGTACTGAGATATATAGCGATCAAGATTCACGTAAAAATCTGCCGGAATTCTCCTTTAAGGAAGAAGGGACTAGTTTTAGGAAGTATTTTTAAGTAATTAGAAGGACAAGTAAATTATTGGGAAGGATTTTGTTCACAGAGTAAGATGTATAGCTTTGTATAGGTATGTCTACATATACACCATGTGTTTTGGTATTTTTGTCACACTGCTATCCTCAGCCTACTGCACACAGACACAAGTACTTTTGCGTATTTTGCTGAAATAGAGACCTGTGTGCAGTGGTGCGATGCTGACCATCTCATTCAACCATTACAAAAGAGGAAATGGTCGTAACATGGGTCAGTGGGTATCAGAGATCATAAATAATGAACCAATCAATCACGTCTGCTCTTATATGTACCTTTCATATAATAATAATATAATATCTCATGAATAAATGTTGATTAAAGCAGCGGTTATGTCCTAAAAATACAAATAATAGAAAATCATGACAGCTTCTCTGCTGCAGATAAAAACGTGGTGCAGATTTAAGATGCTTCCAATTTAAATATATTAGTTTCAAAAACATCCTGAGCGTCACCAAAAAATGGGGGAAATGTGTCTATGTACACAAATCAATAGATAAAATTACGTGACCATTTCACAAACTGCCGTGAGACTGGGTTGTGACTTTGCAAGTTCTTTTTTCCAAGAACGACTGGCAAGAACGTTCTCCTCAGGAACACAAGTCTGTTCTCTATCGTATCGAGACTCTCTCCATTAGTATGGGGATAAGACAGTCTCTTCACTCAGAGAACCAAGGTTACAACGTAACCAAGCGTTCTTTGCATTTTTGGGATTGAGAAACGCCCAAAGTAAAAAGTGAATTTGTCAGGTGGTAGTAAATGTACAGTGTCGGTTTCAGTTTGTCCATGAACAAACGCTGCAGCTCCACGAGACCAACATTTGAGGTGACACTTTAGATGAGTAATCCAAGAACAAACAATTGTTGAAAATAGCATGATTACCTTGGTACATTTTTTAAATTAAAGCAGTCCTTAATTATTTGTCTTAAACATATACTGTATTTACCTTGTCATGTGATAAACTGCTTTAAAAAAAAAATTAACCTTTATTTAACCAGGTAGGCCGATTGAGAACAAATTCTCATATGCGACGACGAGCTGGCCAAGACAAAGCATAAACTTGCGAGACAAAATAGAGTTACACAATAAATATGCAAAATATAAACATACAAAAATCAGTAACCAGTGGAGTTGCATTATGGGCAGTGTAGAATGTCTATGTGTTTGGCCTATAATAGTGACTAAAAGTAGGAATATTTCAGGCTCAGCTTCTTTCATTTTGACCCTTCTCTTTTAAATGTGTCCTCATGGAAGCACCGCAGTATATCAGTGGCATACCCCTTTAATGTTGAAACTGTTGGCAATTGACTGTAACATGAGATAAAAGGAAGGGAACATGAAATGAAAGAAATTGAAGTTATGTGATTGTGGATATTGCAAAACCAAAACTTGCCTCAACAGTAGTAGTGTCAGTGCTCCCATCTTACCTCATGATGGCGATAGTGTGCTGCTTCTAACATGACAGCTGTTTCCATCTCAGATGAACCTCCCAGCTTTTTGTTCAGAGCAGATGTACTTAAGGTGTGGCTCTGTGCAGCTGCTAATGTCCTGTAAACAACAAGCAGTAAGCAGCTGCTCTGGATTATGTGTTTTTGGGCAGGCATGTTCTTAAATTAGGACTTCCTTCGTCTCACTAGAAGCAAAACTGATCAAGAGCATCTAGACTATTTGGCTGTGGAAAAACAAAAAGGATTTTATAACCCTGGTGACTATAAAACCATCGCTGTAAATCATTATTCATCTTTACTTTTTAGCTTTAAATTTTTCTTATCTGTTGTGGTTTCAGATAAGTATAATAACCTTCATGATATTTTTCAATCAGTGTGAAACATTAGGTCAGTTAGACATGTGATAGTCAACATCCACGACGTATCATTTCCAGGATTGCGCCGTTGCCACCGGCAATTCTGCCGGATGTCTGTCACCTTTCTCTTTCTTTGTGTTGGCATTCTAAACTCTGGTGGATAAATGAGGACTATGGTTAACTGCTCCTCAGATCTCTGCAGGATAAATCCAGACAGCTAGCTAGACTATCTGTGCAATCTGAGTTTTCTGTTGCACCACTAAAACAACCTCTCAACGTGCACATTTTCCACCAAAACAAGTTCCTTCCCGAGGCTATTTTGCAGAGGCACCATTTCTCCATCCAGCGCTTGTTTTTCTCCCATCCAGGAATGCTGTAAGGACCAGCCAGACCCTCCTCTGCAGCGCTGTGGAGGAAGGTCTGGCAAAGCGAGACTAAAGGTGTCCAGATGCTCCTCAGAAAAATTTAGAACCACCGCTGCAGGTGAAACCTTTAGGTGACATGTGATATTTGTTTTCTATGATGGATGTATTCATGACATTATCTTTTAGAATTCCATATATTTGATTCTGATTTCAGCTTCTAAACAAATTCAATACATTTTCCAATTATAACATATCAGTTTTTTTCTTCCCAACTATAAATACATAAGAAGTTCAAAGACACCAAATATATCCGTTAGGTTTATTTGCAAAGGCAACAACAAATATGATATGGGCTAAGATATAACTAAAAAAAGGAAAAAATATACCATCTGAAATTACATTTTATCACAAAGAAAGAAAGAAAATGGTAAAATAGTTCTGAAACACATTCGCAACAAGCATGAGGTATGTGTCAGTTTCTGCTGACAGGCTCAATTACAACTGCTAAAAAAGACACAAGAAGGAAGGCAACAGAATACAGAATGTAAGTAGTTTGCTCATAAAATAAGTTTTTAGCATATATTTAAATTTGAGAGAGAGGAAGATTGTGTTGCAGAATGACGGTACTTTTTCCAGATGACATCTTCTGCATTTGATAGAGAAGTGCCAAATCATAGACTGTAAATATTAATAATAAATCTATGTGCCGAATCTATAATCATCTACAAATGTCTGAAGTAGTTCTCTAAATCTGTTCAAAACTGCAGCGGAAATTCATAATTGTAGAAAACAATATAATATTGACTCCTGTAACCTAAACAATGTACAGCTAAAGTGGATGCACTTGTACCAGCAGGTGGCAGCACAACTCTGGCCTCAGTAGTGGAATATAAAACAAGAAGATTTAGATGTACTGTGTGACAATATCAGCAGTAAAGCTGTGATTTCTTTCAAACATGTTAAAGTGTCCGATCTGTGGTCATGGCACTGCACTGCTAAGTGTCTCAGGGTGTGGACGTCTCTGTGCCAGGACTGTCCCACAGTGTTGTGTCGGTGATGAAGGGCTCTGCCAGAGATCTGCAACTGTGCAGCTAGATAATGATTATAGGAGAGGTGGGGTGACAAAGAGGATGGAGGAAAGGAAGTGATGGTATTATATTATTAATATATATAATATGATAGTGTTAATGATATAATGTCATTCTTTTATTTGCCAAGTACATTTACACATACGAGGAACGAATCCGCAGCTACGAAGGATAGAACAGGAGATTTATGTCTCCTATCTTTGGTCAATGGTATTGTGTGTGGATGTTTTAAATGAGGCAGGAGGATGCTCTGTGCACTTCCATTACAGTCTAGCTGATTCCAGCTGAGTCCTCTCTGCTCCCAGGCTTTGGGGACACACTGTCCTCCCGTCTCCTCCTGATCAACAGCCAGCATCTCTTTTATGGCTAGACAACAGGGAGAGGCAGGGCCATGTTAGTGAGGGAAATATAGGCACAATGTCTCCAAACATGTATTTACCCTGATGCTGATGACTTAAGGTGCATTTTGAAACAATCAGTCCATTTAGAAACAAAAGAAAACAATCTGTGGGAATCAGCTGTTTAGAGAGCACAATTTTCTAGCAGTGATTTTGGCTGGTATTGGTGTGTAAAATGGTTAGCTAGCTAATATTGTAATGTAAATTAAGTATTGTTTTCAGTTTAAATAACAGTCACAGATCTCGTAATTTACAGCAGTAAACATGACATGACATTTGCAACACTTACCTCAAGGAGTCTGTTTTACATTGTATATTTCCGTAATTACACAATATGAAAACATTTTAAGATGGACATATTTAAGTTGTTATTGAACATGGATTAAACTCTTTAGCTGCTTCTTGCTGGGAGTTGAGGGACGGCCTTGTCTGGGTGCTATATATCCTCAATATGGATCCAACAGTGCTCACTGGGATATTCAAACCTTTTCCTAGCCTTTTCCTAATTTGTGCATGTCCATTACTTTATCTCTAACTTCCTTTGAATGCTTTGGTCTTCATTTTTACACCTTTCCTTTAGATTAACCGTCTGATACTTAAATGTAGGGGGTTATTTTAATCTATCACAAAATGCTGCATATTGTAAGCAAATTGTGTCCTCGTTTGGGCAATATTTCTCATCTGTGTAAACGTTGTGCTTCCAGAGCATGCCTTTTGAATACTTATAACAGCATATTGCAGTTGTTTATTTTTTAACACTAAGACAATGTCAATTTAAAACAGTTACTTTTGAGGGCCAATCATTTAAAATAAAATATAATTTTTTGGCAACTTATTTGTAGGCAAATCTGATAACTTTAAGGGGTTACATACTTTTTTAAATCACTGTATGTATGTATGCTATACACTATATATAATATAAATCGTATAGTATGTACGCACGCACGCACGCACGCACGCACGCACGCACACACACACAGTGTAAGTGAAGGCGACCTGCTTCAGATAACTGTCCCACTCACCCCCTAGGAGAGCAACATTTTGGCGAGCTGATGAATCAACGTCCTGTTCAGACGTTCCACCTGACATTGGGTTAAATGTGGTGCGTGTCTTTCTGATCCCTAACACGCACCATAGGTACTGAATAGCCTCTGCCTCAAACTTGCACCCTGGTTGCTGTGCAAGGTCTCCAGAACGCCATGTATCAGCACATAGTCCTCACATAAACACCGGGCCCCTGTGTGAGCCATTTTGTTGGGCAGGCATACATATTATAGGGGCGGTAGAGCGGTTGTCTACCAATCCTATGTCATAGTGTCCTTGGGCAAGACTCCTGATGTGTGTGAATGTGTTTATCTGATGAGCAGGTGGCAACTTGTGTGGCAGCCTCAGCCACAGTGAATGAATGTGTATGAATGGTGAATGGTGCCTGTACTATGTAAAATGCTTTGAATGGTTGTTAAGACTGGAAAAGTGTTATATAAATGCAGTCCGTATACATTTACATATTGACAAATTTTCTGAAGTAGTAGTGGGACAGTAATTGGAAGCAGGTCGCCTTCGCTTACAATGCTTCAGACACGCCAGCACACGCGTTTACCCATTCTATCTTATGCATGCAGATGTGCCTCTGCCTTCCCGTGTTATGGAGTTGGCTTGCTACGCCATCAAAACATCGTCCACAGTTCTTAGCCTTTAAAATAAAAACACGGGAATTGGTCACTGAATTACACCAGCTTTTAGGTGCAGCTTTTATTTCAAAGGCTGCAACGCCAGACATAGGGTACTGACAAGTGCTTTCGCTTTATATATACAGTTGTGTTCAGAATAATAGCAGTGTGTTTAAAAAAAGTAAATAATGCTCAAAATCCTTAGAATAGCTTTTAATTTCATAATATCAATGCATTGGGAACACTGCACATTGAATTCCAAATCAAAGCGTGACCAAAATGTATCAAGTTTGTGTTATACCGTTACAGAAAGTGAAGAAAAAGGAATATTAGGCTGTTCAAAAAACTAGCAGTATTTGCATTGTTCTTTACAAACTCAAACATTTACTGTATAAACTGAAAAATATCTCAAGGGTTTGCTTTACTTTGAATCACTGCACTAATATTTAGTTGCATAACCATTATTTCTGAGAACTGCTTCACATCTGTGTTGCATGGAGTCGACCAACTTCTGGCACCTGTGAACAGCTTGGGTCATTGAACAGCTTGGGTCATTGTCTTGTTGAAATACCCATTTCAAAGGCATTTCCTCTTCAGCATAAGGCAACATGACCTCTTCATGTGTTTTGATGTATTGAAACTGATCCATGATTCCTGGTATGCGATAAATAGGCCCAACACCACAGTATGAGAAACATCCCTATAACATGATTTTTGCACCACCATGCTTTACTGTCTTCACAGTGTACTGTGGCTTGAATTCAGTGCATGGGGGTCCTCGGACAAACTGTCTGCGGCCCCCAGACCCATAAAGAACCATTTTGCTCTCATCAGTCCACAGAATGTTGCCCAATTTCTCCTTTGGCCAGTCAATGTGTCCTTTGGCAAATTTCAACCTATTCAGTACATGTCTTTTTTTCAGCAGTGGGACTTGGCGGGGACTTCTAGCTGATAGCTTTGCTTCACATAGCCTTCTTCTGATTGTAACAGTTCTCACAGGTAACTTTAAGTCTTCTTTGATTTTCCTGGAGCTGATCATTGGTTGAGCCTTTGCCATTTTGGCTATTCTTCGATCCATTCGAATGGTAGTTGACCGTTTGTTCCCACATCGTTCAGGCTTTGGGTGTGCCATTTCAAGGCATTTGAAATCATTTTGGCTGAGCAGCCTATAATTTTCTGCACTTCTTTATCTGTTTTCCCCTCTCCAATCAACTTTTTAATCAAAGTCCGCTGTTCCTCAGAGCAATGTCTGGAACGACCCATTTTGCTGAGTATTTCGGTGTGAAAAGCACTATAACCAGCATGCACAACATTTGCTTCCTTCCTTCCTTAAATATGGGCCATAATTGACACCTGTTTCTTCACAGAATCAAACACCTCACTAACTGAACACAACACTGCTATTATTTTGAACATGCCCCTTTCAATTACAGATTCAATTACACAGAATGAGCAACATGCATGTCATGACTGTTGGGTCTGTTGGTTTTCTATGACTCTACAACACTTACTAGTAAATTATTTGCCATGTAGAAATATCACTTCTACCAAAAAAATTTGATTTATAAGGTTAGTGATGTTGGACTGCTATTATTTTGAACACAACTGTATGTCCTGCTACAGTCCTAAAAATGAAACGTGGAAAATAATCTTAATGACACCCAGCAAACATTAGTCGGACAGTGACATTGCATCCCTAGAAAAAAAGGGTCTGGTAACAGTAACTTGGTTATGAGGTGGCAGCCAGATGTCCAATAACAACCCGTTCTAACTCCCAACTGGTAAAATACTGACGCTTGGGCAGTGTCTCTAAACGTCAGATACGACGTAAAAAGCATCCTTCAGCGTCTATAAGGGACGCACTGGGCAGAGCAGCAGCTACGCTTAAAGATCACATATTATGCTTTTCTGTGTTTTCTGTCATATCTACAATGTTATAATGTTGGATTTTCATGTTAAACGTGGCTAAAACTTCAAATGATGAGGTAAACGTATTTTAGACAAATCCCTGTGAGCTAAAACGTTCAGATTTTCAACTATTCTGATCGCTCCGGTTTCAACAGTTTTTTCAACTCTCTGCTAAGTCTTACGCAACTCTAAGCCGGCCTTTTATGATTGGTCATCTGCTTTAAAGGAGAATTCCGGCCAATTTTTACATTAATCTTGATCGCTATAGATATGCCTGCACTTTTGATTGAAAAAAACCCGACCCGGATCAGTCCTAGCAAACTGGAGCTGCTGCAGCTACCTCTATGAGCTTCCACTGAGCTAAAACAGCAGCTGTTTGGGCAAGTTTTAGAGTGCCTTTGTGCCTCTTAACAGACACAAAATGCAATTAATATGTCTGTGCAACATGAACAGGGCCCTAACGTGACAACAAGATGCGTTTTCAACTCAGACATTGTTTAAATTCATCTACCCTGTCTCAATCCTGCCGGTGGGTAGCTTGCCTGTTAGCTGCTAGCTGCCGTCCTAATCCTGAAAATGATATATAATAGTTGCCCTTTAAGAGCGACAATGGTAGAGAATAGCATGAAAGACCAAAATGCCGCATAAGGAGGTTGGTTGGGATGGATGGGTCAAACAACACAGGACTTTCACCCAGGAGACCGTCTTCATGTCCCATTCTTGTGCCGCATGTCAGTCAGTACGTTCCGACCCAGAGCGTCAAAAGTGACGTCAAGAATACCGACGCTAAAGGAGACTTTTAGCGTGAATAACAAATGCCAAAGGACGCACTTTAAGCGTGAATAACAAACGCAAAAGGACACCAAGATTACAGACACTAAAGGAGACTTTTACCGTGAATAACAAAGGCCAAAGACACATGACCAAGTGTCTGTATTTGACGCAATGGGAGTGAGAATGTGTAGCCAATAATGGTCCAGTCAGACCCTCTTCTGACAAACCAGAAATTATTTACCAAATTATTGCTATGGAAAAAGCAAATGCATTTGATTAACAATTTACTTTGATTGTGAAAGGTCCACTCAACGTCCAAACCCAGCAAACATTGAGACGTTAAATGGCAGTTGTTTAAACGCCCAATCAAGATCTCGTTATGGTTCAAAAAGTTGTGCCGACGTCCGGAGGCAGTCCTATTGAGATGCTTGTTACGCAAAGGGTGAAGACTGGGGGCTCTGTTCTGCAGATAATGAAGAAACACCTCAGTGATCACATTCCATTTTCTTTGAAATAGGCCAAAAAGGTCAATGGGTTGATCAATCCTTAGCTTCAGCTCCTGGCAAACAACAAATAAAATGTGTTTTTGACACACAGCAATGGCTCCATGCTGTGTGGCTGTGCAGAAAATCAGGCTTTGACAATACAATGCCTGTATGTCTGTCAGAGCTCTTGGAACCATTGCTTTCATTTATGGATTGCAAATGGTTTTGATTAACTGTGTTGTTTTTCAGTGTATGGTCCATGCATTAGTCACACTCGGAGAGGGTGAACGGCAACATGTTTTGGAGCAGTGACTGTGTCCTGTGGGTAGTTGGATGGCGGGATGCTGCATTGTGTTTCTCAGGTTGTTAAATAGGAGGCAGCATTAATCCAGGATTTATCAGTGATTTGATGTTGAGGCCTGGAGCTGTAGCTGCAGCCAGCAGATAGAAGCAAACATTAGCATCTTTTAATTAAGACAATATCTCTCTCCCAGTACGCCTCCACCTCATACCTGTGTACAACCCAGGGAAAGGTCAGCTGTGTGTGTGGGTAGGCAGAGAGGGAGTGAGAGTAAGAGACATTTGGTATTCTGCTTAGTTTTCCACAGATCCTTAGAAAATCAGAAGCATTTTATACCAATATTTAAAGCTTTAGTGCGTAACTTTTTGATATTAATGAACGTCTGTTACATTCAAGCCCTTGCCAAATGAGCTGCTACAAAGCTAATTAAGACCAACAGCTCCACACAACGCTCTGTATTTGTCAGTATGGCTGTGTTTAGAAGATTGTGTCGTCCGGCGACTTTCGCGCACAAACTCGAGTGAAGATAGTTACCCATTCTGAAGAGTCCATCATGTTTTTTTATTCCTCCGTGTCTTCCTTGGCTACTACCAACTGTGTGGAGGTGGGGGGGAGCTGCGCGATCATGGAAGGCTTGTATCATGTGGATGCGTCGACAGTTTTGTTGTCATTACTTAGAATTCCTCATGGGGGTGACATAAACTATGCACTATAGCTTTAAATGTATTATGTACACATAAATGGGCTCATTTTGACATTCAGTGACTCTTAGCCAAGCCAGAGTTGGACAGTAATACAGATTTTATCTTATCACACATAAATCTCTGTAGACATCATCATCTTACTGTCCAGCAACCATAGTCTATGTAAGAGAAGAGTTGACAATGCTTGTCTTTGTTGACTTCAGTTATTACCAGGCTGCAACTGTTAAGGTTCTGTTGAATGGATCCAGAAGCGGACACAAGGCAGATGGACAGTTAACTCAGTTTTGTTTTTTTTAAAGGCAAGTATGCCAACAGATGAACTGAAGAGTCATGGTGGGAAGCAGGCAGACTGAGCTTTCCAAGTACTCAGCTTAGAGCAGGAGTGCAGCGTATTCCAGAAAACAGCTCTGAGCAGACAGGCAACGTCTTCAAACAGGGCTGGCGGACTAGGGCAAGGCAGAATGCTAATGTTCCTCTGTGTTTTCTGGATGTGGCGGTTCTAGAACATTTCAAATGGAGGGGCCAAGCTGGGGCCACATGCGTTTTTAGGGTGACTAAATATATTAAACACAAGTGATGCATGCTGTACCTCCAACCCTCCTTACATTCATACTGTTGCTGGCTTTGTTTATTCTGCCATATACTAGCTCTCCTTGTCGTTTCAGATCCAGCCACTCTCTCCTGCCCTGCAGTAGTCTCAAATAGCCAGACCTATCTCCACACTTCATGCCAGCGTTGGAGAAAGGTCTGGCTAAACCCATCATGATCCCACACCAAGTAATACAAAATGCTCTGGGTTGTTTCCATTTGGTGACACTAAGCCCATGATGCAGCGACGCTGCCCTTGGAAAATTGTGTCTGGAGGGAAGCAGAGAAGAATTCTGCTAAAAATAGGTGTCCAATGGCAGGCTTATAGGCATAGTTTACATCCTGTGAGTCAGACTAGCCCTACATAACCTTCTCTGCCCACTTACTCACCTGCTTCCCATTTCCCTAATCAACGCAGCAGTAAATACAACAGCCTATCTCCACTTCTTCCATGCCCGATTGTCTAGTTTTTAAGCGCTCTAGCTTTCCAGCCGCTGTTTTTGCCTGATTGATGATTCTTCCACTGCCCCCTGTCTGGTTGTGTTTGCCTGTTATGACTGATTACATGTTAAGGATCCCTGACTGTCTTTGTGTCATGCTTTTGAGTTCAAGCTTGTTGTGTTTCTGATCCAT
This sequence comes from Zingel zingel, assembly GCA_023566125.1. Taxonomy (NCBI): domain Eukaryota; kingdom Metazoa; phylum Chordata; class Actinopteri; order Perciformes; family Percidae; genus Zingel; species Zingel zingel. Next base: position 30,720,711 of record CM042330.1, read on the forward strand.
TACAGCATGCATCCGTGTTTACATATGCTCATGTGCTTGATTTATTTTCCAACATTTCATGAGCTCTGATGATTATGGCTGTAAACAACAGCATAAACATGTGGGGGATGATGATACGTGCATAGTATATGACTAGATGAGTTGTTGACTGCACTTCACAACTCCCATGTGAATGGGGAAATACCCTTTCAAGATTAAAACCCCACATGTTGTGTTACCCTCTAAAATGAAGACTATTAAATAAATGAGTGTTTGCGAGAATAAGAAGAGTGGGGGAATGATCACCAGGCTAAATGTGTCTGCATAGTTAACGTGCATGAATTATTTATGTGGCTCTAACTGAGTGCTAATGATGGGAGAGGTTAGAGGACACGGCAGGATTCAACAGTACACTGGTACACACTATTCATTTCAGCCCAAGGATTTTTAGCTCAAACTGCTACCCAGCACCATGAAAATAAGCAATCACTCGATTGTAAAGACACTCCTCTCAAGACTGTGTCCCCCAACACATCTGTTACTACACTCAATGAACAGTCATGTTTCATGATGATGACTTTACCATCCATCTAGTGCATGTAGCCAAGAAACTAATGTGACACACTGTTTTGACAATGCTATAACCTTGACATATATTTACAGGTTTATTAATCACCTTCAATGAACACAGATTGTCCTTATAGAGAAGAACCCGGAAAGAAATATCTTAAGTTATGACTATAACTAGGCTCTAACCTTCACTCTGTAGAACCTGGAAAATGTACAGGGAGCAGGCCATGTTGCCGCTGAAAAGATTTCTGAAAGAGGAACTCCCCTAAGAGGAGCCCAGAAAGCAGCCATGCCTCTGGTCGAGTGGGCCACCAGATTAGCCGGGACTGGGAGATTCTCTCGGCTTCCATGACCCCCCAGCAAAAACGGCACGAGTGTGACGCCATCACTTTGTTATGCGTAGCTTTTGCAAAGAAAAAACAAACAAATATCAGAGAATAACAACTACGGATAGCTGGGAAAAGGGTAACAAAAAACAAGGTTGCTCCCCAAAACTGGCCTACTACTTAAAAGTAAAGCAGAAAAGAAATGCAACAGGTACCCAGACACTGCGAAAAGGGGCTAAGGGCAATACACACAGTGTCTTTCAATTAACTAAGTAGGCTAGCTGCTAAACTAAGCAACTCAAATTTTCAATGTATCTACAAACAGGGAAAGAAAAAACTCAAACAACTCCTCTCCGATTCACAAGGCCGCTATGTTATAGTCTCTGGACAGCTTTTATATACACCTGTTATACTAGTGAACCTGTACGCTCCTAACTGGGATGATGCGGGGTTTGTGCAACAACTTGTCTGTAAATTGCCAGATCTAAATTATTTTTTTGATTTTAGGGTTGACTTTAACTGTGTCATGGACCCCAACTTAGACAGATCCAACCCTAAAGTACATACCCTCTCGAAAATGGCCAGTACATTTTCAAAGATTTTCGATCATGCAGCATGTGTGGATCCCTGGCGCTTTTTGAATCCTCAGTGCAAAAACTTTTTCCTTTTTTTCTAACGTCCATCACTCATACTCAAGAATTGATTACTTTTTTATTGATAAAAAACTGATGAGCTGCTTGGAGAAGATTGAATACGGCGCCATCGTACTTATACTTATGGATCTCTCTTTCGATCACAACTACACTAGTCATCCTCAGTGGCGCTTTAATACTGCATTATTATCAGATGGGACGTTCTGCAATTTAATCTCTATGGCCATCAGTAGGTTTTTGGAAACCAATAGGACTGGTTACTGTTGACAAAGTAATGACAGTTTCTCTGTCATTACTTTGGGAAACATTTAAAGTTGTTATTACAGGGAAAATAATAGCATATTCAGAATCTGAATCAGAATAGAGAAAGAAAGAAAAATCTACACCCTCAATACATAGTATTCCCAGATGGGGAGTGGAAAATAAACTATCCCTTTATGCGGATGACATGTTGCTTTACATATCAGACCCATTATTAGGTATTAATGAAATACTTTCACTGCTTTGCACTTTTGGACAGATTTCTGGCTACAAAAAGCAAATGTTTAGCTGTAAATGAATCAGTCAGGTTTTAAATATTTGGGCATTAACATAACTTTTCAAAGATCTTTTCGATGGGAACTTTGCACCACTTATTGTCAAACTTAAATCAGACCTACAAAGGTGGGATATCTTACATTTGAGCTTAGCTGGCAGATTGAACTGTGTCAAAATGAATATATTACCAAGGTTTCTATTTTTGTTTCAATGTCTCCCTATTTTCTTATCAAAATCCTTTTTCCATCAGATAGATCAAATAATTTCTAGATTCATATGGAACGATAAGACTCCTAGGACAGATAAAGGTACAGACTGGTGCGAGTTGGAGTGCAGGTCATGCATGTACCTCTCTACATGCTCTGGTCTCATCTAGCCTCCCTGTCAAGATTTTGCAGTTTACATCTAACCCAGTGGTCATCTCTACTCTCAGAATATGGACTCAGTTTAGAGGGCATACTAACACTAACATTTTTGATTCAGAGCCCGCTGTGTAACAATCACATGTTTTTACCAGCCAAATTAGACCAGGCCTTTGCAGGATGGTATAGGAAAGGGATCCACAGATTTAGTGTTTAAGTTTAATTGCTAATGTTTACTAGCTTTTTAGTTAGCAATAATTAGCCTGTGTCCATGTTATCTCCTTACATATACCTACGCTCTCCATCTCTGCAAGATTGGGAATGATTGAGATTTCTCTTGGCACAGCTATCAGAAGACTTACAACTTTTAGACAGGTTATCACGTCACATTTACGTCGTCTCTCTCAGTTGGAGGCTGCGCAGTAACGCTCGGCGCTCACCGGAAAAGTGCTTCTAATGGCCTTCACTGGTCTCCGTCCAGAGCAATGGGATCTGTTGGTCCATTCTTATATACTGTCTATGGTCCAAGCCCCCAGGAAGAGCACCATGTCTAAAAGCCACCATGGGCTTAGCAGATAACGGTAACCCCATGGCCCAGAAAGACTTTTCACATAGACTTTGCATGGTGAAAGAAACGTCTATATTTCAGCGGATAATTTGTTTCGAGGTATATCAGAATCAGAATCAGAAAGGGCTTTATTGCCAAGTACGTTGCACATACAAGGAATTTGTCATGGTGCTGTTGGTGCATGTCACACATTCAAATATAAGAAGGATAAAAAAGAATATAAACAATATAAATATAAACATATACACACAGAATGTATTAATAACGATAAAATAAGTAAATAAATAGTAAAATAAGTTAAATAGTAGTAGAAAGGAATGCTACAGCAGAGTAGGTACAGTGGCATGAGGAGCCCGAGGTGGGGTGTGGAGAGAGTCAGGGCCTTGTTGATAAGGCTAGTGGCGGAGGGGAAAAAACTGTTCATGTGGCGTGTGGTTTTGGTCCTGATGGACCTCAGCCTCCTGCCAGAGGGGAGTGGCTCAAAGAGTTTGTGTCCGGGGTGGGAGGGATCGGCCACAATCTTTCCAGCACGCTTCAGAGTCCTGGTGGCATAAAGGTCCTGGAGCGGCGGCAGATATTAACTTACCAGCCTGAACACTGAAAGAGTCCTTGTTTAAAACGTCATGTTTTTAACATTTTAACATTCACTAGAAGCAAATCCAGAATTATTAAATTTGGCATGATGAACGCGCATAATGGACGCGAGCAGACCCATGGGACTGCGCCCACCCGCTCACATGACTGTTCTCCCGAGCTCATGTAGCTAGCTGTAATAATGGATATAGCTAATGGTTGTAATTCACCATGTGCTCTATTAATACGTCCATGGTATTATCTTATGAAGTTATGATACATCCGAGGAATGTATGCTGTAAAGCCTGTTATGTGGATGTAACGTCATTAGCTTTTCCCAATCGGTTAGCTAGCTAGTTGCTAACATCAGGGGTAGCTAGCATGGCTGTATTAAGATCTATACATAGCTAGCTATATGCCTACATAACTTTACTACAGGCATAGTGATTACATTGCCTTGGTTCTCTCTTATGATACATCCGAAGGCTGTATGCTGTAAAGCCTGTAACGTGGATGAAGGATGAAGCCATGGATGAACTTTGTTCACGAAACTGCAGGCTAACTGCTAGTGCTATTTAGTAGCTAACTAGCTAGTAGCACGACATAATTATTAAATCCCCTTGTTTGTCTAGCTAAATACATCTATCGTTTATTCAGCTAAGCATGTAAACGATCCGGAACAACGAAAACAGTGTTTAACGTTAGTGTATATTTTAGACAATGAAAACGGCAAGTTCATGAGTTCGCCACTTGTAAGAGACACGAGAGAGAAGCTCATGAACGAGCACGTTGCTACCGGTTGCTATGACAACACAAACAAATTGTTGATAGTGCGCATGTCCATCGTGGGCCAATCAGCGCCATGGGCCAACAATGCGGAAGAGCCAAGCTCCATGTTTGCTTTATCTGCTTTTGAGCACTCTCATTGGAATGTATGGGGCTTCCCGCCAAACACTGTATCCATTTATCTTAATACATCCATGGTGGTGTTCAGTAAAGTACCATTTGAGAAAGTCATCCGTCTCCATCCTGCTGTTTGTTTTCATAAAGAGTGATCCACCACCACATACCAAACCCTCACGCTACATTTGGTGGCAGCGTGGTGTTATTTTGGTGGTCTTTGCGCATTTGGTGAGTTTTATTCCTACGAACTGTGGATGTAGTCACTTTTTGTGCCATCTTGATTTTACACTCTTTGAGAGCAGTGGATTGCCTAAAAACGAGTTTGGAGATATAAATGGACTTTTGCAGTATTTTTTTTTCAACCTTGCGTGCTTTTTGTGATTTTTGGACTGGACAGTTTGTCACCATGTCAGCTGATAAAAGTGAAGCTGTGCTGCAGTCTCCTCCCTCACAACGACGGCAAGATGCTACAGGGACAGGTGCTGCTTCTCTAGCCACACATGCTGTCTCCAGTGCCCTGAAAATTGATCTGCCACCTGCTTTTAAAGGAGATGGGACTGAATCATTCACAAGTTGGTCTCGACGCTTTGAAATGGCAGTGCAGACTATAAATTCAACTGATACGGATCTGCCTGCAGTGACGGCCTCCGTCCTCCCTACACACAGAAAAATAATGGGTTAAAAATAACCCAACTTGGGTTGTTTTATAACCCAACCGCTGGATCAATATTGCACCAGACCAGCAGTAGTTAATTTGACCCAGCAAGATGGGTTGGTCATTTTTAACCCAACAGATGAGTTAAATATTCTACCCAAATGCTGGGTCAAATTAAATACAATTCTGGTTTGATTCAACTACATATTTGTTATATAGTGTACCCAAATGCTGGGTAAAATTAACCCATATGTCAGATTAATTCTAACACATTACAGTACAATTTAAGAAAATAAATTGTACTGTATTCTGTAAAACAGAATACATGCTAGATTTATGCATATATTATGCAATAAACACTTAAACAATACAAAAACAAAACAACATAATGGAATCTTTGAAAAAATGTATTATATTACATTAATTAATATCAACAATATAGTGGAACTGGTGCAGTTCATATCACTCAGGTAAGAAAACATTCAGAGCAAAACAACAATTACGAATGAACTGGCTGAACATTCAACAGGCCAACAGTCAACAGGTCTATAGTGAACAAATTCAAGAAATTCAAATTCCTATTAAAAAGCTGCTATTAAGAGCCATTAGCTCTACTTGCAAGCAAGTATTCTACTTTGAATAAACTTTACCATTTTAGACTCCCCTCCTGGCATTTCATATATTACAGTCTGTATGAATTCCCACACATGTTCACACTGCTTTGGGTATTTAATGTCAAAGACAAAGAATGCCTTGAATCAGACATCAATGGCCTGAAGCAGTGCTTCTTGTTCCAGGGTCTGTCCAGCTATTATGACGAAGGCCTGAAAGGCACTCTGATCATTTCCCAGCGTCAGGATGTGGGGGTATGGTTTGCATGCCTTGGCCTCATGGAGGTACTCCACCATATTTATTCTAGGCTAAAAAAGAAAGAATACAAGATAGCAAGTGAGAGAGTGCGAGTGAGTAAGGACCAAATGTCTACCGACTACTATAGTAGAATTAAAATATAGACATTGTGAGGACCATTGGTCCTCACTAGAGAAATTATAGTTTTATGATAAAGTCTAGTTAGCTTTACAATTTGGAAAAGATTCAGTGCATCTCTAATTCAAAAAGTTGAACTGTAATAACGAAATGTTCCAAACCTTCCTTGATTAAGTCTTAATGGTTATGGCATATACTTCACATTACAGAAAACAATTTAAAAAAGGATTCAGACCTCAATTGACCTAAAAAGCCATAAATCGATTGATGATCTATCATTACAATAAACATGCTCAGAAAATGCGTGCGGCCCACCTATCTGACTATGCTATCTGGCCGATAGGTAGCCGGGTTAGGTGGTCAGATAGGTGGGCCGCAAATGCTTTGTAGATTTAGAAGACTTCTTTAGAGTCAACCTCATAGAGTCAGGTCCAAATGGGTTAAAATACAAAAGTGTCAACCTTCTGATAAATGTTAATTTCTGCTCTTAATACTTTGTTGGTGCCTGTTTTAGAACAAATTACTGCATCAGTGCGGTGTGGTACAGAAGTAATCAGTCTGTGGCACTGCTGAGGTGTTCTAGAAGCCCAGGATGCTTTGATAGTGACAAACGCGTTGTAAGCTTGTAGAACGGCTATTTTGATGCCTGTCCCCAAAAGTATAGTAAAACAAACCTGGATATGGTATGTTATATGTTGATAAAATGAATTAAGTTTCCCCTTTTAGATGTGCTTGAGGATTTACAGGCTTATGGTCGATGAAGGCCAAACTGCATTCCTGAATGGTACGGCGAACCACTTTCGCACCGCGGCCACGGACAACTTTGTAAGTTGTAGGTGGAAGCAAGGCTGACAGCTGCCTCAGATTGAGTTCCCAACGCCATCTGTAGGAAGAAATAGGTGTCAATATGATGTGGAATGGCATACCTGTGATTTTGTCATTCAATATCCAACTAAAATAAAACCCTGTTACATGCAGTTAATTCCCACCCTGCAGCTGGTTAGTTTGTAGTTTAGTTAATCCTCCTATTATTGGGCCGGAAGGCGGCAGAGATCTAAGTATTTAAAAGAGTACCAGAGTACAGTCACTGCGTTTCTGTGGCAGTAAACGTGTCACACACACCCTTAACTAACCGTGCTATATTAAAATAATATAGCTAGCAAAGCAACTAACTGACAGCCTGATGGCTAGTAAACTAGTTAACTGGCAAATCACCTGGCTAGCTTGAAACTAGCTGGCAAATTAGCCTGGCGAACTCAATAAACATGACCATATGCCCATGGGCATTATGAACTTGTTTCATTAATTAATTAATATAATTCAGACCAAATGGATAAGCTGTAGGCTATCCGTGCTTCCATGATAACGGCTAAATGGCTAACGTTAGCTACGTTGTTAGCCAAACCAATATAAAGACAATATAAAGACAATATAAAGATACTACTTTAATAGGTAACGCAACACAGACAATGTGAATTAGACATGTAGTGTACACAAACCTTTTATTATTTATTTGCCTCACTGGATGACTAGTCAGGTTCTCTGCTGTGACGAGTGCTCGGTGTGTAGACTCTGGTGATGATGTGATGACGTTCGAAGCACAAACAACTCACATGTTGGGTTGATGGATTTTGACTCAACGCATGAGTTGCACAAAATAACTCAAATTCCATATAAATAACCCATAATGGGTAAAACATTTCATAACCCAGCGGTTGGGTAGATGAAATAACCCAGTTGTTTTTAGGATGTACTTGCCTAGCAGATGCTGCATTTCTGTATTGGGACAGCCTTCCTTCTTCGACCCAGAGGGACTATGATTCAGTAAAGGAGAAACTCAGGGACGTTTTTGGACCAATATACTCCCTGCCATTCTTCCAGACATGTGAATGCTCGACCTCGTAAACCAGGTGAAAGTTTGGATGTGTACAGTGCTGACATCACTCGTCTTGTACTAGAAGCCTTTCCCAACTATGACCACAATGCACTCGAGGGTGAAAAATGTTGCTGCTTTATTGCTGGCTTGGACCCAAATCTTCAGTCAAAAGTCCATGAGATGGGTGCTGAGGATCTGGAGGAAGCCCTGCGTATCGCTAGCCGCTGTGAGAGAGCACGTTCAGCGCTCCAACTGACGACTGTAGGGTCTCCACACACTCAATCTTCAAAGCAGGCAGCTATAGTTCGTCCTAAACCTACGATAACAAGCTTCTGCATGCAGTTGAGCTGCTGACTCTTAATGTCAACAGCTTACAAAGTGAAGTACACCTGTTACGAGAGAAACACAGTTACCTGGCTCAGCGTGTAGACTCCAAACCTGAAAGGTTGCCCTCCAACGATGCTCGATACAGTGCACACAGTGTCTCTCCACAACCCTACCATAACAGACAACACAGCAGAGACAATTACTTACCTGAGCAGCATCATGGTCGTGATCCTGGGTCCTGCTATGAACGTTGTCCTCCTTCCCCTGTTGCTCAGAGAGACCGTCAGTGGCATGACATTGACAGACGTGACGGCATCGCTCTCCCTCACGCCAGTCCTATCAGCACTCCAGGTATGGTCGCCATGACAATGATGACACACACAGATACAGTCACAGCCCTAGTCCTGCTCCACAGAGAAACAGAGATGCAAGTCCACACACTAGAGGCAGTGTTCGCTTCCAGTCTCCTGAAAGATATCCACACTCTGGCTCCAACTGTCAGGGAAACTTCCCTTAGCTGCTGTTGAGGGGCAAACATCAGCTACTGTCTCACAGCCCCGGAATGATTCCCCCAAGTTAATGCCTGACAAGAATGGCTCACAACCTGATGATTATGTCTCTTCTACAATCCTGGCTATTGTTGAGGGCATTGAAGTGTGCACTTTAATTGACTCTGGTTGTACTGTCTCCATTGTGAGCGAAAATTTTCGTAACTCTCACCCAGCATTGAGAAAACGCCCCATGACACCCTCCTCTCTGCCAGCTCGCTCAGTCAATGGACAGTGCCTGGACATTTTAGGCAAGTTAACGATTGGAATCAGACTTGGAAGTCAGGTATGGCAACAGGACTTTGAAATTCTCAGAGGTGCTTGCCAGCCAGTCATTCTTGGTTTTGATTTTCTGCGGAAACACCATGCCCTCCTTGACATCAAAAACAAAATGCTGCAACTTTGGGACATGAAAATTCCTCTCCTACCCAAAGGACATGAAGTGGCCACCTTGTAATGTGTCTGTGCTAGCACCCACTAAGATTCCAGCTATGAGTGAAACCCTCATCACAGCCTGTGTGTCAGCAGCCACACCTGCATCTCCCATGCCAACTGACTACTATGGTGTTCTCATGCCCAACCCATCGTGTGACATCATTGTGGCACATTCTCTCAGTGAGGTTCAAAATGGCACAACTGTTGTTCGAATCTCATGCTTTGAAAGACACTGTTCTGCAGATGCTGCATGGAAATCCAGTAACTGGTCATCTATCTGCTGATAAAGTCCTGAAACGTGCTCAGCAACGGTGCTATTGGCCCTTTATGTCATGTGGCATCAAGATGTGGTGCAAGCAATGTACTCCATGTGACGAATGACGGAGTCCCACACCTCATCAGAGAGCTCCAATGACAACAATTGTTGCTACTGAGCCATTCCAAAAGGTTGCAGCGGACATACTTGAGCTCCACATCACAAGTCGTGGAAACAGGTATGTGCTTGTTGTCCAAGATTATTTCTCCAAGTATGTCAACCTCTATGCCATCCCAGACCAGCGCTCCATAACAGTTGCAAAATGTCTGTTTGAAAACTTTGTCTGTGAACATGGCATCCCGGGGATGCTTCACACTGATCAGGGACGTCAGTTTGAGTCTGACCTGGTGAAACATCTGTGTGAACTGCTGGGCGTGCAGAAAACACGAACCAGCCCATATCATCCTCAGTGTGACGGCATGGTTGAGAGGTTCAACAGGACACTTATTGATCAGTTAGCCAAGACACTTCTTCAACAGCCTGATGAATGGGCTGACTGCCTCAATCAAGTTGCTTTGGCTTACAATACCAATCCTCACTCTACAACAGGTTTCACCCCATTCTTCCTCACATATGGTCATGAAGCCAGGATGCCTGCCGACATGCTGTTACCTAACAACACACCATCTTCGTCTACTACGGGTTCTCCCGCTGACTATGTTGCACAATTGACGCAGAAACTTCAGTCCGCTTTCAGTTTGGCTGCATGGAACAGAGATCAGGCCCACAATCAGCAGAAACAACAGTATAACAAGAGTGTTAAGCACACTCCCTATGTTCCCGGAGACCTTGTCTGGTTAAATGACCCCACTACAGCAAAACTAAAACTCGCTCCTCATTGGAAAGGCCCCTTTGAAATATTGGAGTGCCTTGGATCTGATGTGGATTCTCTTGGAGTGACATATACTGTTGTCGTTTACAGTTGCTTGTTTGTTTACTTGATTGTTTATGTATTTGATGAGAAACGGGGACGTTTCTTTTGTGGGAGGGGGAGGAAATGTAAGGTTTAGAAGTGGAGTTAATTCATATTTGAAAGGTGTAAGGCTCAGAATTTAATATAATTTATTTTAGTTAATTTACTAGAAATGTATTTACAATGTTTAGTCAGTTAATCATTTACATATTTATGTTACACAATTATTAGTTACATATTTACATATTTAACACAGTCAAGATATTCTTTTGAATCTGCCTCTCTGATTCTCTCACGTTTACCTCAGTCTAAGTTCTCGCTTCTGATTGGTTAGTTCAGTCACGTGGAAGGTCCGAACAAGGAAGTGTTGTTGTTGTTGTGAGTGGTGTTCAGTGCTGTTTGTTTTCATAAAGAGTGATCCACCACCACATACCGAACCCTCACGCTACACTATTAGCTGTTAGCTACTTTAGTTTAGCAGTTAGCAGTGGCTTCTCACTCTCCGGCTCGCTGTTGATTAAATATAGCTATTCCTCTGCCTCCTAATGTAATAATAGTACATGTAATAACTGTTTATTTGTTGAGCTGGAGGCGAAGCTCCGCACTAGGGAAACACAATCATTAGCTGCTGTAACTTAGCCCTCAGTGGTCAGTGCTGACCTAATGTAGCTCATGTTAGCCGTCCCCTGGCAACAGCTGTTAAGACAGGGAGGCTGAGTGAAAGAAGCATAGCCTATCAGGTGTCAGATCCATAACTCACTCACGGGGAAGGCTACATGTTGCCACCCAGTGAATTCAGGGAAGCAGCAGGATTTTCCAGTTCTGCTTTTTCTCCATCATTTCCGACTCCAGCAAAAGTCTGGAAAAGTCGAGCTGCAGCTAACGTTACCCTGTGTATTTAACTTCATGCTACCAGCCAGTAAGCTTGTTTTTTTTCGGAGGTGCACAAGTAGGCGGGGGTGGAGTACGGTGGCCCTGAAGTGCAAATCACAACAGCAAATAGAAAAACGCAACAGCAAATAGAAAAACAAAACGGCAACTAGGAAGTGTTTTCCTATTTGCTGTTGTGTTTTCCTATTTGCCGTTGTGTTTTATAATTTGCCGTTGCATTTTTCTATTTTCTGTTGTGATTTGCACTTCAGGGCCACTGTAGTGGAGGGAGGAAAAAAAGTGGGGGAATCGCTGACCTTGCTTTTAATTTCAATAGTCTAAATCAAAGGCTCATTACTATCTTTTTTTTGTAGTAGCTATGGTCACTAATGGAGGAGGGGCTTGTCAATTAACAGGACAACCATTGAAGATAACTTAAGCAGTATAGAAAAACTCCAGCCTGACATGCATGTGAGATGCATATACAATTGCCATTCTTTTGGGAATGCAAAAATGGTTAGAGCACAGATTGTGGACGATTTTTTGTTATTTCCAAGCGGGAAAAAAATGTCTTGTGCCCCTTGCATCATCAACATTGTAATAATTGAGCTGGATAATCATGAAGTCATTTCACACATTTACTACAGAGTAAAACTCTCTCTGTAAAAGGTGACAGCCTCACTTATCAAAGTCCCTGTCTCATAAGCATGAGGAGGACAGAGTTCCAGTGTTCAGAATGACCTTTACTGCTTGTCAAATGCATGTCTAATACAGCTAAGTGTTGGCCTGCTATCCCACACTCTGATGCTGTTATTAATGCTGGATTTATTGGCCTGTCAGATGCTGCTATCCTCATCTAGCTGAGGCTTGAGAGGGTCAGAGCAGGTTAAGTGCCTCGCCTGAGGGCAGGACAGCTGTGATTTGAGCTGCATTCCAATGTCCAGGGCCTGCCTCACTTCCAGCAGGGATGTACAGACTGCAGCTTCACTTTGCCCTGAGGAAAAAGTTACACATGCTGGTGTTAAATGGAATCAAGACTGAGTGTTGTGTGGCAGCAGCTCCAAATGAAGAAGCATTCACTGTAGGGCTGAATGATTTGGGGGAAAAAGATTTTCTGCCAGATATTGCGATTAGATTTTTTTTTTTAGTATAGCTAGCAAGTTTAATATTCACTGTGTAACAGATAAAACATGTCATTGAGCATTATAACATGAGACACCATCAAAACTGCTCTATATTATTATGCAAAGATGAGAACATATCTATGTTGTCATCCTTGCATAATGAACTGCCAGCAATATGTTTGTCTTTTAATAAGCATTGAACATAGAACATTTATCACAAACGCTAAAATTATAATAATACAAAAAAATATCAGTACTTTTCTGTAAAGTGACATTTCTGATATGCCTCAGTTCAACAGCAGCAACTACATGTTGCACCTTCTACCATCATGTTAAATAAAGTAATAAAAAATAAATGAAGAATCCACTGAAAATAGGACATTTCTGTAAACAATCTGTGATATGTAACATTATTCCAGCATTTAAAAAAAAAAACAGTAAATATAGTCATAAAGAGAAATAAAAACCATGAAATCAAATGTTACACCAAATTGAACTAAATATTCACATTTGATTAATCTCACTCTTCACGATTAGCTAATCACATTCTTTCAAATCGTTTTGATTTGAAAATGATTAATTGTTCAGCCCTAATTCACTGTAGTGACCATGCATATTTAGAGACACACTTGTACTGTTTTGCTTCAGTGGTTTTTAGGTGCTTTCGGATGCAACACAAAGCAAATTGTCACTTTATTTGGGCAAATTTGACTGCAGCACTACTCATGCAAGCTGTGCTTATTTGCCACAAACAGCTATTGTAGTAACAACTGCCCTGACATTTTCTATACACACCAACGTGAGAGTCCCTGTGTTTGGTGTGAGCCTTTCTCAATCTGTGTTCTTGTGTGTTCCCATTTAGCCAAAAACAGTTCACATCAGCCAGTGGCGATGGCAGAGAAAGGCTAAACCCCCAACTGTTATGTCACCACATGTAGTTGAAAATCTGTTCCAATGTTTTCAGAGATGTTAAGACTCGGATTGACTGGTCATCTGACCGGGCCGGTCAACATCCATGATCACCACGGTGACAGTCTCATCTCAACAAGTCAGTTTTGAACATAAGATGGACCAGAAACTTTGGTCTTAGAGTGTACATTTAATATTTGCTGCTACCAAATGGTGTATCTGCAAAGTTTAAAGTTTTTTGTGTCTAAGTGACTGATGGGAACAACAATATTTGAAATTGGTCCAATATTAAGCGAGATCGCTGCAGTCGGCAGCGGCAAACTACAATGTAAGTTAATAGGGCAATTGTCCAGCTTGTATTTACCTTCACAAAAGTGCTTGTTTTGCCACTGACAGATTCAGATTAATAATCTAAGGCTGAATCTCATTTCTCTGTTTTACCCCTTCCCCTTACTCCCACCCCTTTGTGTTATCCCTAGCCCTTGTCCCGCGAAACCGAATGGTAAGGGATAGGGGTGAAAATATACCCCTATGAAATGAGACACCACTTGGTTACGTCGTCATACATACTGTATATATATATATATATATATATATATATATATATATATATATATATATATATATATATATATATATATACATACATAATATATACTGTATGTATATATATACCAGAATGTGCCAGCACCCTGTAATCACAGCTTATAAATAAAACTATTGTAACAGGAGTGAAACACTATACGAAGGGGAACAGACTTTGACACAAGACATTGACAGAGAGGACAGGATACATGTCTTCAAGTGAGCTGAAAAGAATCTATTTTTAAGGTTACTATTGCGACATTCTTTGTCGTGCATATGATGTGATTACCAAAAACATCTGAACCCACAGCAGTTTTGTACTTAAATGTAGTTGCTAACAGCAAGCGTTACTTACCAAAAGCCAACTGTCACAGTTGACAAGTGCGAGGCAACAGTGAGTATGTTTACATGCACACCAATATTCCACTATTATTCCGAATATGACAATATTCCGAATTTGACACGGGTCATGTAAACAGCATATTCCAGTTGGATACTCAGAATAAGGTCTTTTTACGAATATAGCATTTTCTGATTCAGACATGTGGGATTTTCCGGTATTATTTTGGTTTTAGAGGCGCTCTTTAGACATGTATAGAGCAAACCAACCAGCCAAGACTGCATACCCGATAAGCAGGAGGAACACACCTACTTTTAAACATTATCAAAGACTTGGATATCAACAGGTTTTTGGATAGGGGCAAACATCGACACGCCGACCTTTTCAAGAAGCTGGTTGAAGGAATGAAAGAGGGGGCTGTGTTCGCAGGGTCCAACAAGTCTCCCGCCACTGGTAAACTTTGAAAAAAAATCCTATTTTGCACAGCTACATGTAAACGGGAAAGCCAAAGTGAAGGTATATATAGGCTTACAAGAATCATGAGGCAGACAAGGGTCAAAACTGGAAAAGCAGTCCAAACAAATCCAAAGGGCCAGCCAGGAAATCCAAAGTCCAAAAGATCAGGCAGAGGTTCAAAAACAGGTAACACATTTTAGATTCCAGGTTTCAGGTAACAGATAACAGACTGTATGTCTGATGGCTGCTAGAATGTCACTTAGCTCTGTTGATAATCAGCCAAGTTTCAAATTGGGTCGCCAACGAGCAACAATTCACCGAAGGGCTAATAATTGAATGAAAGCAATTTACATGATTATACTAATATGCATGACTGCTAAGCTGCCACCAAGGACTGGATGTCTCTCAATTTCCTCCACCAAAACCCAGACAAAACAGAAAATTCTTTTAATTGGACTTGAAAACTTTGTCACTGCTGCTGATCAATTTATCACCCCATTTCAATCATATATCAAACCGACCGCTAAGAATCTTGGTATCATCTTTGATCAATACACTTGGTCTTTTGACTATCATATCACTAAGCTTATCCGGTCCAGTTTTCTTCAGTTTACGAAACATTGCAAAAAAACGATGTATGTTGTATGAGCCTATAAAGTCAATGCAAAGATAAAGTCTTTGCAAAGATAATGTAAACAGAACAGATACCGTCACATAAAAGGTATTTTAATACAGAATATGCAAAGTATTATGTCACGTTCTTGATGGTCACAAGAACATGAGGACATGTAACCTGAGGCTGGTTTGTTACACAGAACCCTCCGAGAAGCCGTCATTGAAAACTGTATGGAAAAAAGCAGGCACTTTAAAAAAAATGCTAGGGAAGGTGTTTGGATGAACCATATGTCTATCACGTACCTTTACTAGAAGCCTGGAAAGAGGGATTTTCACATCATGTGTGATCCTGCGATTCTCGTTTGATCTTGTGATATGGCGAGAATCCAGCTGCCTTAAGGTAGAAGGGCGCAATTGGACAACTGTACAATAAACTGTAAACCTGTTATGTGACTAAATCATTTTAACTCAAGGCCCCACTCACTAGATCTTTTAAAAGTTTCCAACTGCTTTGACTATACATCCCTTATGGCCCAATATAATTAAATCTATTATACACAACACTGGTTTTCATTCATATATTCATTCATTTACATTTGACTGTGGCAAGATCTGTATATACTGTATAAGGAACCAAAAGTCCACAGAGGCAGTATTGTTGTACAACATTAGCTATCTAACATAAACCTTAAAGGGAGACTACCGTTTTTTTTTTTGCAGCTTGTATTTACCTTCACAAAAGTGCTCGTTTTGCAGCTGACAGGCTCAGCTTAATATTTGTCTATAATGTCTGACAACATTATAGAAAGGATTTCTAAGGAGGTTGACCTTTCTGTTAAAGAGTAAGATCCTTTTTTAAAAATAAAAACGTCCATGAAATCTCGTTCACTAAACCCACCAGACTCCATGTAAATAAACAGTAATTTTAGCATCGTAAAATACACTTTAAAAGTCGACAGAAACAAAATAAAACTATGAAAAGCCGTTTTGGGTCGCCTAACACTTTTCCAACCATCACAAATGTAGCTCAGCGTAAGTTCTTACAGGAAGACTTCATATTCCTTTTTCGTCACTCCTAGTTGATCAGCTGTTTTTGGCATGTCACTTGTCAGTAGTCAATCAGATTCAGCTGTGTCGTTAGTTAAACCAATCAGAGTAGGGCATTTGTCTATCACAGCGTGTCATCCTGTTTTAAATCTGCTCTCTCCTCTGCGGTTGTCAGTTGTCGTTTCAGGAATAGAGTGCGTTTGGAATTCACTTCATTGTTTGTTCACGTATGTGTCTCGTGGTGCTGACAGCTGATGTCTTTCTCAGAAAAAAAAAACAACAACTTTTTTCTAGCACTCGTTCCTGTCAAGCTAGTGGTTCTGCTGCTCAGGGGGATCAACCGGGCTACTAAGGTAGTGACTTGGCAGAACTTATGCGGTCCCAGCGTCGTTCCCAGCGTCGGTCCCAGCAAGTTGGCTGCTCACACACGCCTCCAGTTCGGGGGTGGTATCTCGGTCGTCAGCGTCTTATTGCCACTCTACACGGCTCTGACCTACACTGCACCGGGTTGCCGCCCGACACAAGGCCGTCGGCAGGGGGTGGTTTCCACGGAGAGGAACCGGCGCGTTTTGAATCAGCTGGACTGTCGCGCGCTAAGTTAAGTTGTCTCCTCAGGCTGCGTTTTTGTTCATTCATGATGCCGCCCACGTTAAATAAGGGTCGGTGCTATGTTCCACGGCGCAGTCTAAACATCTGATTAAGTCGTGTTTTCCCTGTCTCTGGGGTTTTATTACGGTAATAGTTTTGGAGTCAGCCAGTGGGCATTGTTTAGGCTTCTCTAATTTTTGTCTGAACTGGGCAGGGGCATTTTTCTTTTTCTGTTGGGGAATGACACGCAATGGTGATTTGTCTTTGTGCTATCATATCAGTAGTTCATTGCTGATTTCAAGCAGCGTGCACGAAGGATGTTTTCGGCATTGAATATCATATTTATTGCATCTGCTGCCTGCATACATATTGCTGTGTGCCTTATGCTCATTATGGCAAGTAGCGTATATTCATTGTCTGGTAAGTGGTTTATCAATACAAGATGGTAAGAGCATTTTTTTAATTTTTTGTTTTGGTTGTAGGACACAGCTTATCCATTAGTTCACTAATGTGCTTTCGAGCGTTGTATTTTAGGTAGGTTTCTTCAACAGGTAGCACGGGTGCTGTTAATTGGAGGAGCACTGTGGACTGTTAAGTCCTTATTGTCAGTCCCTTGTCGCATATATATGGATGGTATTGGCAATATTGTATACAAATACAATATTGCCAATACAGAACATCAATCATCGTTGCTGGCTATCTACTATTTTATTGGTGGTATTTGTTTATCAAACAGGCTGCATTTGCATTTTGGCCACGCTCCGCTGGCTTCCTGTCTCTTTTAGGATGGAATAAAGTATTGTATTAATTGTTATCAGGATCTTAAATGGGTTGTCACCTTTTTTTTTCAGGGTTACATTTCAATAGATTTCCTCGGTGTGCCAGATCCAGGTTAGACCACAAAGGTGACCGAGCCTTTGCTATGACAGTACTGAACCTCTGGAATAGTTTGCCTATTCATCTAAGACCGACTCGGGCCTTTGACACGTTGAGTCCTTGCTTGAGACCTTATATGTATTCACTGGCTTTCAATTCAAGTTGACTTTGATACCTTGTCCTGTTTCTACTGTTGGTTATTTTGTATTGTGTTTTGTGTATTGTTTGTTTATCTATCTGATTTTTGTGCTTTTTCAGCTCTTTGGTCAACTGTGGTTGTTTTATGGTTGTGTTATATAAATTAATTGTACTAAACTGAATTGGCCTACGTCTCACCTAGCTGGGCATGCACATGGTTGTGACTGCCTATAGCCTATTTTATCAGTTGTGGTTTAATCAGCATTTGAATTAGTCCTCATATAGTAATATGTTACCCCAGCATATTTGGGGCATTCATTTAGGATAGAGGCTGCTACAACTGCTGCTAGTCAGGGCATATCTAGTACTTCCTTACAACAGCTGGGTCGATGGTTATCCTCTGCCTACGCATCCTACATCTTTCCGGATATCGTTAACATTCTCGAGAACCAGAGATCCCTGAAACCCTAATGGTAGGTATGCATGCATATACAGTGCCTTGCGAAAGTATTCAGCCCCCTTGAACTTTTTGACCTTTTGCCACATTTCAGGCTTCAAACATAAAGATATAAAACTGTAATTTTTTGTGAAGAATCAACAACAAGTGGGACAAAATCATGAAGTGGAACGAAATTTATTGGATATTTCAAACTGTTTTAACAGATAAAAAACTGAAAAATTGGGCGTGCAAAATTATTCAGCCCCTTTACTTTCAGTGCAGCAAACTCTCTCCAGAAGTTCAGTGAGGATCTCTGAATGATCCAATGTTGACCTAAATGACTAATGATGAAAAATAGAATCCACCTGTGTGTAATCAAATCTCCGTATAAATGCACCTGCTCTGTGATAGTCTCAGAGGTCCGTTTAAAGAGCAGAGAGCATCATGAAGAACAAGGAACACACCAGGCAGGTCCCAGATACTGTTCTGGAGAAGTTTAAGCCGGATTTGGATACAAAAAGATTTCCCAAGCTTTAAACATCCCAAGGAGCACTGTGCAAGCGATAATATTGAAATGGAAGGAGTATCAGACCACTGCAAATCTACGAAGACCCGGCCGTCCCTCTAAACTTTCAGCTCATACAAGGAGAAGACTGATCAGAGATGCAGCCAAGAGGCCCATGATCACTCTGGATGAACTGCAGAGATCTACAGCTGAGGTGGGAGACTCTGTCCATAGGACAACAATCAGTCGTATACTGCACAAATCTGGCCTTTATGGAAGAGTGGCAAGAAGAAAGCCATTTCTTAAAGATCTCCAAAAAAGTGTCGTTTAAAGTTTGCCACAAGCCACCTGGGAGACACACCAAACATGTGGAAGAAGGTGCTCTGGTCAGATGAAACCAAAATCAAACTTTTTGACAACAATGCAAAACGTTATGTTTGACGTAAAAGCAACACAGCTCATCACCCTGAACACGATGGTTCAAATTGATGAGAAGATGGATGAAGCCAAATACAGGACCATTCTGGAAGAAAACCTGATGGAGTCTGCAAAAGACCTGAGACTGGGACGGAGATTTGTCTTCCAACAAGACAATGATCCAAAACATAAAGCAAAACCTACAATGGAATGGTTCACAAATAAACATATCCAGGTGTTAGAATGGCCAAGTCAAAGTCCAGACCTGAATCCAATCGAGAATCTGTGGAAAGAACTGAAAACTGCTGTTCACAAACGCTCTCCATCCAACCTCACTGAGCTCCAGCTGTTTTGCAAGGAGGAATGGGCAAAAATGTCAGTCTCTCGATGTGCAAAACTGATAGAGACATACCCCAAGCGACTTACAGCTGTAATCGCAGCAAAAGGTGGCGCTACAAAGTATTAACTTAAGGGGGCTGAATAATTTTGCACGCCCAATTTTTCAGTTTTTTATCTGTTAAAACAGTTTGAAATATCCAATAAATTTCGTTCCACTTCATGATTGTGTCCCACTTGTTGTTGATTCTTCACAAAAAATTACAGTTTTATATCTTTATGTTTGAAGCCTGAAATGTGGCAAAAGGTCGAAAAGTTCAAGGGGGCCAAATACTTTCGCAAGGCACTGTATGTATGTATGTATGTATGTATATATATATATATATATATATATATATATATATATATATATATATATATATATATATATATATAGTCTGGCTGTAGTTATTTCAGTATTGACTTACAACAACATGTACAGCTGGCTCCATCTCGTCCATGCTTGTTGCCTTTTTTATGGTGATTTCTCTGTTGCTATTTTTTATTGATGTAGCTATGTACTGAAGGATGAAACCATCACCATTTTAAATCCTGTCTACAAAGCTCTGATTGGTTGGTTGTGTCTCCGGCCAGCAGAATCAGCCGTCAATGAGCACAACAGCAGACTTGTTTAACTCACAGATATTGCCAGAGATATCCCAGAGGTCTGGAGCCAGGCAATGGGTTGGGATTGTGTTAAATATGACCACACCCTTAATGTATAGAAATGATTGAGTTTGCAGTTGATTTCCCAGAATTTAAACATTGTTAAAGTGAAGCTATGGTACTGAAATGTAAAAAGTCAATTTAAGCTAAGCACATGACCAGCTTCCTCTACTTTTCCTGTTCTACATAACAGTGGCATTCAAACCGACGCATGCTACAGCAGAGGAATGAGCTCTTCAGTTATAACACAGTCACCATAACCATGAGAAATAGAGAAGCCAGAAATAGCTGAACAGGTTTAGCCACATGCCCACCGACAGCCAGGGAGATTAGAGTGTGCTTTATGGACGCACTGCAGATCACATTAACATTATTACATTCAACAGGAATGAGCAGAGAGAACGATAGAGGAGAGAGAAGAGCTGGAAGGGAGGGAATGGAGATGGAAATGGGTGAGTGGGCCAACGAGACAGCGGATGGATAGAGAGAGAGAGTGGAGGAGTGAAATAGAGCAGAATGAGCAAGTGTGAAATAAATAAGGGGAAGTCAGTGTGATGAAGGTGAAAGGTTAAACTTGTAAGTGAGAACTTGAGATGTTGATAAGGAAAAAATGGGATATGAGATATGAGAGTGTGCAGAGGGTGGCAGTCAGATGGTGGTCAGCTACTGCTGCCCCCACAGCACACAATCAACCACATGGATGAACTCCTGACTGTTATTATACTCAACTAGCCACAGCGCCAAAGCAGTGGAGGCTGAAAAAAATAAGTTATAGGTTCATCTCTGTGTGTGTTTGGGGTCAAGGCCAAAGAAGAGGGTGACATGAACTTAATGCAGGGTTTTCATCGGCACTTAAAGGGCCCTATTTTAACGATCTATGCACTGCGGAGGAAGGTTTGGCTAGTCCACACAGCATTCCTGGATGGGAGAAAAACGTGCTCTGGTTTATTGGCATTTCTTTAAACCAATCAAAATCGTTTTGGGTGGTGCTAAGCGCCGGAAGGAGAAACGGCATCTGCAAAATAGCCTCGGGAAGGTGAAACGTGTACCTTAAAAAAATTAAATTAAATTAAAAAATTGTTTTAGTGGTGCAACAGAAAACTCAGATTGGACAGATAGTCTAGTCTTACCCTGCAGAGATCTGAGGAGCAGTTAACCATAGTCAGGTTAGAACCCCAACACAAAGGAAGAGGAAGGTGATGGACATCCGGCCTAAATGAAGGACATCCGGCGGAATTTCCGGCGGTACCGGAGCAATCCCGGAAGTGGAACGTTGTGTGTATATAGAGAATACAAATCAGCTAATAATTTGCTTTCAAGTCTTGTTTGAGTGTGGATTTAAAGGATGGATTTGCTTGATCTTGGTTTTAAAATATGAGTGAATCTGACTTGAAACAAATTCCGATTGTTTACTGTTTTTTTGTTAATGTTTAAAACTGGACTGTGTGAGCTGATTAGAGGAGAGCAACGGGAGGTGCTGGCTGATGTGTGTATGATGAAGATGAGAGGGAGGTAATGCTGGGAGACAAAGAGGGAACAGGAGGCATCAGAGGGTGTGGAAGAGCTGATCAGGATTTGGAAGGACAGACGGTTTAAACAGCAGGTGTGGCCTGTCAAATTTCACAGCACAGTCCAACAGAGCAGGTTGGTGGGTGGGCTCATGCTGTCCAATGGCTGTTATTGTAAAATCTGCAATAAGACTAACACTATAATTTGTGTCAGGGGAATCAACTGACTGATGACATCATGGACTGCAACAGTCTGTTGCCCCAGCTTTTATTTTGCCTCACACCGCACTATATGCTGTTAAATGACTTCTGCTGACCATTGGGAGAGCTGGAGACTGAGCTGATGTAATTTGTGTTCTGAAATATATGAACAAATGCAATTTGGTGTCAAATTGAGCAAACGTGTTTGGAAAGTGCACTCTAAGGTGGAGTAATAAAAGGATTCCTACACTGATGAAATGAGAAGGCTGCGTTCAGCTAAGAAATGATAAGGAAGGTGGGGACAGGTTTCATGTGGAACAAGGCGTTATGCTTTGTTGGGTACACAGAAAGGGGAATTAAACTATCTCTGAAATAAAGGACACACATGTCCAACTGTGGCCTACAGGCAACTCCACAGCCTGACTGCTTTCTGAGAGAAAGGAACATTTGGCTCTCTCAAACAAAGAGAAAGGCCTGTGGTAACTCTAGCAGCCTAAAACGTTCCCACCTCTATGAGAACTCCACGAGGGAAGGGGATTTCAAACTGTGGAGGTTTAAAAACTACAGATGTTGTAGTTCACACTTTCTAAAACTGTGAATTCTGATTCGCCGGGAGCCCCTGAATACAACAGGGGGGACCGAGGGGATAAAAAGCCCCGTCACCACTGAATCATTGTCTTTCCACTGTGGCTTCGGTCACTACAAGGAGGCACAGTCGAACATTTGTACTGTACTTTAAATAGCTTCATTTGGCAAACATGGCGGTGGCTAACAGAGCGGTGGCTAACATAGCGCATTCCCGAACATGGAGGACTTGATCGCTCGAGTCTTGGAAAAGCAACAAAGTGTGTTTTAATCAGTGGTTTACAAACGCAATAAAGGGAGCGCTAACGGAAATGAATGCCTCGCTGCAACATATCAGGACAGAGCTTGAGATGAAGGGAACTATGGTGCGTGATCTGATGCCACCTTACTGCGGTGCATTCACAACCCAGTGGCATCGAGAGCTTGAAGGAGCACAACACGAGATACATGCTGGGGGCACCCCGGACCTGCTCATCCACCCGGCCACCCTGAGAGTGACCCACGGAGGGAGAGTGTTTGCCTTCACCACAGCCACAGATGTGGACGTTTTCTGTCGGGAGCTGGATGTGGAGGACCACGCGATATCAACACGGGCTGCTCCGCCCCGGGGCCTGTTGCCAACAACGGTGCCAGGGGGACTTCATATCTGGTGCTGGAGCCGGCGGCGGGACCGAGGCTGGCGGACCCAGCGGCTATAGATTAGCGGTGTCTGGGCTACCGTGCTAAATTTGTCTCGAGGAAACTGTATCTAAGTTTTGGAGCCAAGCTTTAAAGGAACTTTTTTTTTTTTTTTTAAACAATACTTTATTAAGTTTTTCACATATAGAAAACATACAAATAACAATGAGCACAGCAATACAAATAATGTATTAATTGTACAATACAACAAAACAATCAAAAGATGCAAAACAAATTAAATAATTGTACAAATAAAACAATAAGTAAATAAAAAAAAATAAATAAATAACTGAAAAAGCAGCAGTAATGATCTTTAAGTTAGTGCGACATTCTCATCCTCTAAAAATTCCAAAAAAGGTTTCCACACTTTAACCTCTAACAATATATGTAAGTCTTTCCAGTGCAATGTATGTTGCAATCTTCTTCAACCAAACTTTACAGAGGGCAACTGTATATTTTTCCAGAAAAGAGCAATCAGTCTTCTAGCTTGAAGAATCCCAAAATCAATCAACACTGATGGTTTAGAATTGACGACCAAATTTTCAGGGTATATACCCAGGATACAAAGTTTCGCTTGCAGGGGAACATTCTTAGCTAATATCTGAGAAATGGCCCCCATCACACTCTGCCAAAAAAGTTGTACTTTGGAGCATTCCCAAACACAGTGGAACAGTGTCCCTTTTTCCTCTAAACACTTACAACAAATATCTGGAATATTAGGACAGATTTTATTCAGCTTTACTGGGGTGATATAAGTTTGCATTAGCAATTTATATTGGAGCAATTTCAATCTTGTATTAATTGTATTTTGCTGTGCCTTTAAGCTTGCCACTTCCCATTCTTCTTCAGGTATATTCTCTCCAATATCGACTTTCCATCCTTCTAATCTGTCTTTGGATGATTCCTTTTCATAAAATACCAAAGTCCCATAAAACAAATATACTTGACCCGTTTTAGCCAGATTTGTAATGATTAGGTTTTCAAGATTTGTCAAATATTCAAGATTTGTCAAATCTTCAAGATTTGTCAAATCTTGAAAACCAAATGTTTCAGTTGTAAATATTTGAAAAAATGCTTTTTTGGTATACTATACTTCTTACATATTTGCTCAGAGGTAAGTAGTTTGGCATCTGCCATCTGTCTCCAATATGCTGGTGTATACGATACCAAATGTCGATGACATTTTTAAGAAAAGGATTCTTTGTTTTTTCTCTCAATGTTTTAAGGTCTGCTGAATATAGATATAGCTTGAGGGGCAATTCTGATGTAGTCACTTGCTCAATATTTACCCAAGCTGGAAGAATGCCTGAGCCAAAATAGAACGAAGCAGAGTGTAATTGAGCAGACCAGTAATAGCACCGCAGGTTTGGAAGACGAAGGCCACCTCTCTCATACGGCAAGTAAAGCAACTTCAATCATATCCTAGCTTTTTTATTGTTCCAAATGATTTTGGCAGTATATCCATTTTGATTGTATTAATATGGCCGATCACTGAAATTGGCATTACTGTCAAGCGATTTAATGTCTCTGTTATTCTTTCTGTTAGCGAGTCATAATTTGAAGATACAATAGTTTTGATTTTAGGTGTAATTTGAACCCCTAAATAAGTGAAACCATTTTTTGCATTTGTAAACGGGGTCTTTATAGTTGGCGTCAGATGTTCATTTTTATTTAAAAATAACAGTGATGATTTATAGAAATGTATTTTATATCCAGAGAACTCTCCAAATTGTTGAATTAATATGATTAGATTTGGAATACTGTCCTTAAGCCTGTCCTTAAGCCTGTATGCCGATGATGATGTCATCGGCATACAAAGATATCCTATGTTCTTGCTCACCTATCTGGATGCCCGTGAGGCCATCATGGGCTCTGACAGCCATGGCGAGAGGTTCAATAGTTAAAGTGAATAGCATTGGTGATAATGGACAGCCTTGTCGGGTTGAACGCTGTAAGTTGAACGGTTTTGAGACAACACTGTAGCTATGAATCTCTGCTACTGGGTTTGTGTAGAGAACATGAATCCATCTAAGAAATTCCTCTCCAAATACGAATCGTGGTAGCAATTTAAAAAGGTAGTGCCATTCTAGTCTGTCAAATGCCTGTTGGGCATCTAATGAGAGTACTGCTGTGTCCTTACCACCAGCTTTTTCATGTAATATATTAAGGACTCTTCTGATGTTATGGAAACCTTGGCGATTTCGTATAAACCCATTCTGATCATTATGTATGAGTTTAGGGAGGTGTGGATCTAATCTTCTTGCTAGCATTTTACATAGAGATTTTAGTATCACTACACATCAGACTGATTGGTCTAAATGACGAGCACTCTGTGGATGGTTTGGCTGGTTTTTCGATGAGGGTTATTAGAGCTAATCTCATAGTGGGTGGAAGAGTTCCTTCCAGGAAGCATTCTTTAAACATATTTAGAAGTGGCTCTACTAATTTAGTTTTAAATGTTTTATAAAATTCTATGGGCAACCCATCCGGCCCAGGTGCCTTACCACTATTCATATTTTGGATTGCCTCTGACAACTCCTCGGCTGTTATATTCCTATCCAATTCATTTTTTATGTCGTCAGATAGTAATTGAAACTGAAGCTGATCAAGAAATGTTTCCTGCGCATCTGAGTCTTGGTTGCATTCTGATCTATATAAGGATTCATAAAAATCTTTGAAGCATGTATTTATTTCCAGCGGGTCTATCGTTAAATCCGCTTGCGGTGTCCTAATACTATTTGTTGCTCGGTCAGTTTGTTTTTTGATTCTCCAGGCTAAGAGTTTTCCAGCCTTCTCTCCTTGATCATGGTAGGCTTGCTTCAACCACATTAAAGTTTTGGTACTTTCATCTGTGGACATTGCATTATATTTAGCTCTTAATATAATCAATTCCTTTTGTTTTAAAGTGTTTTGTTTATAGTGTTTTGTTTTATAGCTGGTGTAACTAATAATCTCTCCCCTGATGAACGCCTTAAATGCTTCCCATCTGGTACAAGTACTAGTTTCATCAGTATTTAGTGCAAAGAAGCTGTTAATTTTAGAGTCAATAGTGTCAACAAAAGCTTGGTCTTGCAGCCATCTCGCCTGGAATCTCCAATTAGGTGGACTATGGACAATTTTGTCGATTTGGATTTTGAGTGATACAGCAGCATGGTCACTTAACACGATACCATTATACCAGCATTCGCTAACCTTGGGTAAGAGTTCCCTGGAAATAATTAAATAGTCTATGCGGGAATGTGATTTGTGTATACTTGAATAACAGGAGTAATGACTTTAATCAGGATTCCGTTCTCTCCAGACATCAACTAGATTATCTAGTTTGTGTTTTACCCGTGTCACAGCCCGTTGAACAATCTATTATTGGATTTAAAGCACAATTGAAGTCCCCTCCTAAAATAAAAAAATCCGTTCATGGTAGGCAAGTCAAGAAAGATATTCCTAAAGAAATTGGGGTTATCCTTATTGGGACCATAAATACTAACTAGGTTCCATGTCATTGATAGGATATTGCATTGGACGATAACGTATCTTCCACCTGAGTCTCGGATAGTTTTAACAATCTGCAATGGTATTGTCCGGTGAATAAGGATAAGCACTCCCCTTGCATAATTATTATAACACGCATATATTACCATTGTGAGCTTGGCCAGGCCATCTGCTCTGTACACGCTTTAAAGGGGCGCTAGAATGCAAAACCGATTTTACCTTGTCATAGTTGAAAAACGACAGTTTGGAGGGTAAATAGGACATACATAGAACCTCAAAATCCTATTGACACCTCTTTCCTCTGCAAATCTCACAATTTGAAACTGCTGCTGAAAACGGGCGAATCTGAACAAAGCTAAAAGTTGACGTCAATTCCTCCTCATTTGGCTCTACCTTCTATCTTTGTAACGCCCCAACCTTTACATAGGCCACTAACTGATCTGAGGTCAGTTAGTCTTCTAAATCTAGGTTGCACAAATCTCAGACACTTTTTACATTGTTTGCCTGTTCTTGCATTACTAAATTCACTTCTGAGACTTTTTTTATGCAAGAAATCAACTATGTAGAGGTCAAATATGGGCCGTTTTACGAAAATTGATGGCTAATTGCAAATTTTGTCTGACTGTGTGTCGCAGCAGCTCATCCAGGATACGTGACAGCGGCCGGTGCTGCCTCGCCACCCGGCGTGTCCTACTGCTGTGAGCTAGCTGAATCTCCATCACGAAGATCTCCATACAAAGTCACCGTTTCTGGGTTACAGGACTACAAAATGCAGAGGCCCTGATGGAGTTCCAGGGCATGCAGCTAGCCGCAATCTTTACCCATAGGATTGAAGGGACAGTGGCAGCTAACAAAACCCCTAATGTTCACAAAAATTCATTAAATTGAAATCGGACACAATGGTTAGCTTTATAAGACCTTGGGGTAGATGTAATATAAGTGGCGTGACGAAATTCAAACTGTAAATATACTCAAGTTATGCCGAAATTGAAGCTAACTACAACTAGCCGCGATCTGTACACATAGGATTGAAGGGACAGTCGCAGCTAACGAAACCCCTAATGTTCACAAAAATTCATTACATTCAAAGCGGACACCATTGTTAGCTTTATAAGACCTTGGGGTACATGTTATATAAGTGGCGTGGCAAAATTCAAACTGTAAATATAGCTACTCTAGTTATGCCGGCAGCTGGCAGCCAGGCAGTATTCAAGTATTCAGTAGTCCAGTACCCAGGGAAACGGTGACTTTCACTGGGTATGGAGGTTGCCGCTTTCTCGTCAGACTGTGTGGCGCTCCTAGCTAAAGTCCGACACGTCTTACCAAATTTGCAATTAGCCATCAATTTTCGTAAAACGGCCCATATTTGTGCTTTATATAGTTGATTTCTCGCTTAAAAAAAGTCTCAGAAGTGAATTTAATAACGAAATAGCCCGACAAACAATGTATAACTTTGCAGTGTCTGAAATATGAGACCTGCTGTCTCGTCTCCAATGTGGTTCACTCAAACCAATCAGCGTGCAGCTTATCTAAATATTCATGAGCATACCATATTTGGAAGAAAAGCTCTTGTTCCAAATAGAGCCATGTTCACAGGGTAGTTAAGGCCCTAATAAAATAGCATTCGGGCAATTTTCAGCCCCACCAATGTTACATACCCTATTAGGAGACCTTAAAGAACAGTGTAAAATACCCTACTCAATCACCCCTTTAAGTCTGCAGTTGTCAGGTGGGTTTCCTGCAAAAATATGATTTTAGATTTGAGATGTCTAATCCTACTCATAACTTTGTAATTTTCCGAAGCCCCTTGACATTCCAACTCGTTATTTTTATGTTAGATGAGTTACAGTTATGATACATACTTATCTATACAAAAGAAAAAAGAATAGAAGGCTGCTGCAAAAAACTAAAACCAAATAAAAAAAGAAAAAAGAATAGAAAAAACATACATATACACATACCTGGGGAGACGTGAACAACACCTGCCCACAACAATGCAAACTCTTGAACCCTTCTAATCCCCACCCCTCTCCCTCCTTCATCTCTCTCCAAAACCTGTAACAATTGTAGGACTTAACACTGATCCACATAACTGAGGAGCAACTTCACCGGTAAACCTACAGTGGGGCAAAAAAGTATTTAGTCAGCCACCAATTGTGCAAGTTCTCCCACTTAAAAAGATGAGAGAGGCCTGTAATTTTCATCATAGGTACACTTCAACTATGAGAGACAAAATGAGAAAAAAAATCCAGAAAATCACATTGTAGGATTTTTAATGAATTTATTGGTAAATTATGGTGGAAAATAAGTATTTGGTCAATAACAAAAGTTCATCTCAATGCTTTGTTATATACCCTTTGTTGGCAATAACAGAGGTCAAATGTTTTCTCTAAGTCTTCACAAGGTTTTCACACACTGTTGCTGGTATTTTGGCCCATTCCTCCATGCAGATCTCCTCTAGAGCAGTGATGTTTTGGGGCTGTCGCTGGGCAACACAGACTTTCAACTCCCTCCAAAGATTTTCTATGGGGTTGAGCTCTGTAGACTGGCTAGGCCACTCCAGGACCTTGAAATGCTTCTAACGAAGCCACTCCTTCGTTGCCCGGGCGGTGTGTTTGGGATCATTGTCATGCTGAAAGACCCAGCCATGTTTTATCTTCAATGCCCTTGCTGATGAAAGGAGGTTTTCACTCAAAATCTCACAATACATGGCCCCATTCATTCTTTCCTTTACATGGATCAGTCGTCCTGGTCCCTTTGCAGAAAAAAAGCCCCAAAGCATGATGTTTCCACCCCCATGCTTCACAGTAGGTATTGTGTTCTTTGGATGCAACTCAGCATTCTTTCTCCTCCAAACACGACGAGTTGAGTTTTTACCAAAAAGTTCTATTTTGGTTTCATCTGACCATATGACATTCTTCCAATCCTCTTCTGGATCATCCAAAAGCTCTCTAGCAAACCTCAGACGGGCCTGGACATGTACTGGCTTAAGCAGGGGGACACGTCTGGCACTGCAGGATTTGAGTCTTTGGCGGCGTAGTGATGGTAGCCTTTGTTACTTTGGTCCCAGCTCTCTGCAGGTCATTCACTAGGTCCCCCCGTGTGGTTCTGGGATTTTTGCTCACCGTTCTTGTGATCATTTTGACCCCACAGGGTGAGATCTTGCGTGGAGCCCCGGATTGAGGGAGATTATTAGTGTTGTGTATATCTTCCATTTTCTTATAATTGCTCCCACAGTTGATTTCTTCACACCAAGCTGCTTACCTATTGCAGATTCAGTCTTCCCAGCCTGGTGCAGGTCTACAATTTTGTTTCTGGTGTCCTTTGACAGCTCTTTGGTCTTGGCCATAGTGGAGTTTGGAGTGTGACTGTTTGAGGTTGTGGACAGGTGTCTTTTATACTGATAACAAGTTCAAATAGGTGCCATTAATACAGGTAACGAGTGGAGGACAGAGGAACCTCTTAAAGAAGAAGTTACATGTCTGTGAGAGCCAGAAATCTTGCTTGTTTGTAGGTGACCAAATACTTATTTTACCAAGGAATTTACCAATAAATTCATTACAAATCCTACAATGTGATTTTCTGGATTTTTTTCTCATTTTGTCTCATAGTTGAAGTGTACCTGTGATGAAAATTACGGGCCTCTCTCATCTTTTTAAGTGGGAGAACTTGCACAATTGGTGGCTGACTAAATACTTTTTTTCCCCACTGTATCCCAGGCAAACCACAAATGATGTCCACAAACCATGCAGTCAAAAAGATCACACAACAATATCCCTAACTGAATGGTTGTTGCAACTAAACATGTCAAACAAGAAGAGCAGAGTAGCTTAACAATGATGACAATAATAGAAACCAAAAAAGTTATTTCTTAGTTCTGTAATTAAAAGAGATTAACTAAGACGTTTACCTTTTCCTTAAAATAAAACTGAATAAAATAAAATGATGGTATTCAAAATCAAAGCTTTCCTTTCGAGCACTGTGCCCAAAACATTATAATAAGTTGTCACCTATTTGTTGAAAGATAAGCCTCAAACAAGTAACTTCTGGGCCTTTTACACAATATACAACGTAACATTTTTAGAAAATACAGTCCAATCTTTCTAGTTCTTTTCTCGAATATTTACGGTAATGACCCTTCAAAAGGCATCAGCTGATGAACCCGACGTGTAAACAAACCCACGTTATCCGTCTATAGTAGCGTCCATACAGTTTAATGTTGAGTCTTGGAAATAACTGGGCTAAATTAAACTATAGTACCCTCGTGCACCATGTCTATAAATGAAAATAGTTGAATGACATCTTGTTAAAAGTTAAGAGTCAGGTCGGATAACCATAATCAAGTAAACAAAAGGTTTCCCAGGCTCCTTATGTGATGTAAGGTCTACTGTATAGAGTAAGGTAACCTGTTCATGGATATGAGAGTACAAACTTCTTCAACATTATTTAATGCAGTACCTCGTCAAAAGGCATCAGCTGATTCTCCGTTTGTAAACAAGCCCATGCTGTCTCTTCAAAGTCTGTGATGGAATTACTCCGCATCCTCCGGCAACGAGAAGAGGTGAATCTTGCCGTTATGGAGTATTCTTATCCTGCATGGATTTTGTTGAAACCCACGGAAGGAGCCATCATCAATAAACAGCTTCTTGACTGCGTTGAATTCGCGTCTCTGTCTCATTGTCTCAGCGGAGAAATCTTGGGCGAAGGAGAGTTTGTTTCCATTGTGTTTAATGTCACGTACTTTGGAGCAGCGGAACGCAAATTCCCGTATGAGGCGTATGAGGACTGCTCTGTCTTGGTTCGGTTTTGCCGGGCCCAGTGTACGGTGAGCCCTTTCCAGCGTGATAGATTTATCCGTACCTAGCCAGCCTGGCAACATCTCTTGCACATAGTCTAACAGTTGTTGGTTTCCCTCTTCTCCCTCTCTGAGTCCAAACATTCGTAGATTCTTCCTCCGGCTGCGATTTTCCAAGTCCTCAACTTTGGATTCAAGGTATGTGATCCGTCCTCAACGGAGTTGGCCATCTTGCAAAGCCGCCCGTCTATTCCGTCCAGTTTGGAACCAAATCCACTGAACTCCACACGAAGTGTCTTTAGCTCTGTTAGCACGGCGGCTATGCCAGTTTGAGCTATGCTAGCCTCCTCCTCGTTCTCGGTTGTTGGCTCGTTTTTCTGTTTTTGCAAACTTCTTGCACGAAAATATCACTCTCCTTGGTTGACACGGTTTTTGACATGGTTGCTGTTGAACTAGTAAATATAATTAGGGGATTTATATTAAATTCTGCAAGGCTGTGTGGAGCAATCAAGTTATGCCGCCATCTTGGTCTAAGCCCACCGGAAGTCTCTTAAAGGAACATTTAACTAGGCTGAAAAAACATGATGGAGGCTGACCGTCCAGTTTATAATCTGTTTGTTAACAGTTAACCAGACTGAAAAAACATGATAAATGCTGACTATCCATCTTCTAATCTATGTTTATTACTCCAACTAGGTTGGTGTGTTTTTCACATAGCTTATTTCAGAATTTGATAGCTGGTGGAGACCTAGGTCTAGGGTTTTTGTAACACCGTTCATGTTTAGCAGAAGTTCCCTAGACCTGTTTCAACGTACCTGTGACTTTAGACAGGAGGGATAATTGTGGGCTGGAGTTTGTGCGAGCTGCGTTTGATGTGGCCATGTATCTTGCAGATAGGGGTTGGGGCCTACGGTCTCAGAGGGTTAGGGGATTTATTTTATTGTTTTTACCACACTTTGCTCAGAGCTAACAGTTCACCATTTGCTACAAATTTATCAGTGAATTCCAGTAGGGTACTCAATGCATGTATGCTTGTACATTTTGAAGATGGCTGAGCTTTCAATCCTTTCAGTTAACATCAGTGGGCTAAAAGGGCCGATCAAACAAGCTAAATTTCCACACGTCTCCTCACCCACTCCTGCATTGATTATACTTTGTGCTCCAGTGAGCTTAAGGCAATGTTCCACACAATAGCAATAGAACCAGCAATTCTGTCTGATCACAATGCTCTGATAACCACATTCCATTGTGATGTGTTAGGAGAAAGATCTAGGACATGGCAATTTAAGAATTCCCTTCTCCAGAATTTAGAGTTTATATTAATCAATACCGACTCAGTTTCTGACCCTGCATTTATCTTGCAGGCAACTAAAGGATTCATTAGAGATTTCACATCTTTACTTTAGAGCAGTCTCTTACGACTTGTTTTTCTAAATCTACACATGCTCTTCTAGTCACAAGTCGAACATAGCTAAATGATCTGCTGAGAAGGAGATGCACAGCGTGAAGCAAAATTATTATTTTAATGGCTGTAAACCAAGGAAATTGCTTGCTCTGAAATTAAAACAAAGTGAATCCAGAGCTACTATCAACAGCATCTGCACAGACCGAGGTATCTCAACAAATCCTAAGGATATCAGCGCCACTTTTCAATACTTCTATTCAAAGTTGTATGAGTCCTCCTGCAACCTAGATCCGAGACAGTGCCATAAGTTCCTACTGAACCTGAACTAAACCTGCCTCTTCTTGACCCAGAGGAGGCAGAAGAACTGGGTCAACCTATAACATTAGAGGAACTTAAATCAGCATTAAAACAGTTAAAAAAGGGGAAACGCCAGGGTTGGATGGAATTCCATCAGAACTTCTTCTACAGTATTTTGACATATTAGGACCTACCATTTTACAAGCTTTAACTTCAGCCATAGAGAAGGGTACTTTCCACCAACAAACCAACACTGCGCTAATTTCCGTTATACCCAAAAAGGGCAAAGATCTTACGGATCCACCTGCCCCCATCACCCTCTGTGGTTCCACAATTGACACTGTGGAGTCTTTCCGCTTCCTGGGAACTATCATCTCCCAGGACCTCAAGTGGGAGCTGAACATCAGCTCCCTCGTCAAGAAAGCACAACAGAGGATGTACTTCCTGCGGCAGCTGAAGAAATTCAACCTGCCAAAGACAATGATGGTGCACTTCTACACAGCCATCATTGAGTCCATCCTCACATCCTCCATCACCATCTGGTACGCTGCTAGCACGGCCAAGGACAAGGGCAGACTGCAGCGTGTCATTCGGTCAGCAGAGAAGGTGATTGGCTGCAATCTGCCGCCGCTCCAGGACCTTTATGCCACCAGGACTCTGAAGCGTGCTGGAAAGATTGTGGCCGATCCCTCCCACCCCGGACACAAACTCTTTGAGCCACTCCCCTTTGGCAGGAGGCTGAGGTCCATCAGGACCAAAACCACACGCCACATGAACAGTTTTTTCCCCTCCGCCACTAGTCTTATCAACAAGGCCCGGAAACCACCCTGACTCTCTCCACACCCCACCTCTGGCTCCTCATGCCACTGTACCTACTCTGCTGTAGCATTCCTTCCTTTTTACTACTATTTAACTTACTTATTTTACTATTTATTTACTTATTTTTTATCGTTATTAATACATTCTGTGTGTATATGTTTATATTTATATTGTTTATATTCTTTTTTATCCTTCTTATATTTGAATGTGTGACATGCACCAACAGCACCATGACAAATTCCTTGTATGTGCAACGTACTTGGCAATAAAGCCCTTTCTGATTCTGATTCTGATTGCTCAAATTTCAGGCCCATCAGCCTCATCGGGACTGATATTAAGCTTTATTCCAAAATCTTGACTCTCCGCCTAGAGTGCTTTATCGAGAAGCTAGTCACCCCGACCAATCAGGTTTTATACCAAATCGTCATGCTGGAGACTATTTCATGCAGTAGAAGAAACCAAAAAGCTTCCGACAATGGCACCAGATTTATCAGTAGATGTGGAAAAGGCTTTCGACCGCCTAAAGTGTTCGAAAGCACTTACTTACTTGTGGTAAGTAATGGACAGGCTTGGTTTGGGGGCCAAATTCATTGACATGGTGCATACTTTATATTAGAATCCCACAGCCATAGTCTCAACCAATGGCTTGCATTCTCAGCCATTTCCCATCGAGCGGGGCTCGCAAAAGGGATGCCCGCTTGCCCCCATGCTGTTTGCAATCTCTCTTGAACTGTTAGCCCAATCCATAAGGCAAAATAAAATCTGTAATGTCCAGATTAAATCCAATAGCAGCTCAATATCTTTATTTGCAGATGATATTTTGTTGTATATCGCTGATCTTGAGGACACGAGTCCAAAAATTCTTAAGATCTTCAATGAATTTGGCTCAATCTCCGGCTATAAAATTAACTGGAATAAATCTAATCTTCTTTTATTGAACAACAGGCATGATGGCTGATGTCACATCAGCCATTGTTGACAACCCATGCTTTGGGTTGTTACAATACCAACCCATAGCAAAATTACATATTTGGGCATCACCATACACCCATCACTACAGCAAGTTGTCCAGGACAACTATGAAACTATATTAAAGGGGTGATAGAATGATTTTATGGGGTATTTCACACTGTTCCTTAAGGGCTCCTAATAGGGTATGTAACATTGGTTTGGCTGAATATTGCTCAAATGCTATTTTATGGGTCCTTAACTACCCTGTGAATATGTGAGTAAGACGTGTCGGACTTTAGGAGCTCCACAGTCTGACGAGAAAGCGGCAAACTCCATACCCAGTGAAAGTAACTTATAACTTTCGTATATTTACAGTTTGAATTTTGTCACGTCACTTATAAAACAGCTACCCCAAGGTCTTATAACGCTAACTATGGTGTCCAATTTCAATTTAATGGATTTTTGTGAACATTAGGGGTCACCTTAGGAGGAGCTGCTTGCTAGGCTTGTGTCCCATTTAATCCTATGGAAAAGATCTTTGTTACACTTTCGGCATAACTTTCATATATTTACAGTTTGAATTTCGTCACACCACTAACTAGTCGCCCGTTTTCAGCGGCAGTTTCAAAATATGAGATTTTCATAGTAGAGGGGTATCAATGGGATTTTGAGCTTCTATGTATGTCCACCAAACTGTCGTTATTCAACTATGACAAGGTAAAATCGGTTTTGCATTCTATCACCCCTTTAAGTAGTGTTCAGTGAATCTGGCCAATTGGCCTGTGCTGCCGACATCACTACGGTTCTGGATTGTTGTTGTTAAAATGAACATAGTTCCCCGTGTGAATTTTTTAAGTACAATGATCCCCTTCCCCCACCAATACATTTCTGGAAGAAACTTGATACCTTAATTTGGCAGTATTTTTGGAATAATAAACAACCTAAGCTAAAATACTCTAACCTGCAACGTACCACAAACACAGGAGGCTTGGCCCTCCTCAACCTTAAAGTGTGTCACAGAGCCTTTCAGCTACGGACTTCAGAGTGTGGATGGACCCCTCATCTACAGTTCCATGGAGAAAAATAGAGCAAAACCTCACTGGAAGTCTAAGACTGCAAGACCTTGCCTTTGCAGGTGTGTGTCCAAAAAAGTGTATGCTAGCCTATGGCCCTATTATCACCAACACATTGACCAACTTTAAACAGGTGGATGAGCAACTACGCTACACCAATAATGGGCATTTGAATACCCCAAAATGGTACAATGCACACTTAATGTCTGGTAACAAACCCTTTGCTTGTAAGCAGTGGAGTGACAGAGGTATGTCTACTTTAGACCAGCTATTCAATGAGAAAGGTATGTTGAGTTTTGAAGACCTGAGAGCTAGTTTTGTGGTCCCCAGGACATCCTTCTACTTTTATCTGCGCTTAAGATCAGCCCTAAAATGTTATGGAGTGCCATGGGGAAACAGTCCTGACGCGCACCCAGTCATTAAATGGTTTGTTGATTTTCCTGTGAGAGGATTAGTGTCCAAGATTTATGCTAAACTGATGCAAGTATCCATAGGAGAACTCCCAATAGTAAAGAAATGGGAACGAGAGCTGAGCCCTGAGGGGAAAGCAATTAATTTGGAAACAGTTTGGGACATTTTCCACTGTTCCAAAAACCCAAATCACCAGTATATCCACTTCAACATATGTCATAGGACATATTGGACTCCTCAAAAGTGCTACATCTCATTCCCACTCCTTATTGTACTTTCTGTCCACCTGTACAAACTGGAACTTTCCTGCATATGGTCTGCGAGTGTGTACAGGTGCATGAGTTTTGGAATAAAACAACATCAATAATATCTGATGTGATAGGATGTTGAGTTCCTACTGACCCGATTGTTTTGTTACCTAATGACGACTCTAAATTACACCTGCTTGGGAGACAGAGGAAAAGCCGGCTCAACTGCAACCAAGAAAATGATAGCTCAGCGCTGGTTCCCCCCTCACTCGCTTTGTATAAAACAGTGGTTGGTGTATTTTCTGGACATAGTTATGCTTGAGCTCTCTACAGCAAGGATTAACAAAGCCAAATCATCAACTATCAGCCTATGGGAAAGCGCAGCAGTATAAATATCAGACTTAATGACCTCAGCCCCACAAGAACTAAAGGAGAGTGATTAGGCAAGGTGTGGTTTCTGTTTGTTTTGTTTTCCTTGAGACCGCAGAGGGTGGGGGATGGGACAGGGTCTTTGTTCTTGTTCAATTTGTGTTTTTGTTCTGTGTGCCATCTGACATTACCTGTCACACATTGCAGAATTTGTTTTGTATGTCTGAAGGTGGTAATACAAAATGTATCACAAAAAACAAAAATAGCTTAATTTTATGGAAAAGTGGACTATTTCTCTGTGTTCTGTTAAACATCTTGGATCCTGTGAAACACGCGCCCCGTGTTTTCGTATCTGCAGAAGAGGAAAATGACGTTTTCTTCCCAAGTCAACTGAAACTTGTTCCCACTGCCTTTGGAGAAACACAGTTTGTCACTGACGAGTGATTTCGGATTTAGTTTGTTTACCGTGGAAGAATCTATGGACAAAACAAACGAGAACACACAAGTAAGGAGGCTTGAGGTTTCTGGGCAGAGAAATAGGTGTGTTTACTAATGTTAGTGACCGCTAATGCTACAATTGTGTTATGACAATGTGATTTGATTAGTAAGTGCTACTGGTGCGCCTTGATTATTAATCTGATTTGGGACCATGTTTTGCTGTGAAGGCACCACTGATCATGGTGCATGGTTGATATGAATGTGTTGACTAATGTAGCTTGTGTGAAACTGTAAATGCTACATTGCTAGCTCCCATCGCGGAGCTAAGTTACTGTACTGAGCGAGAGAATAAACCGTCTGTCATTTGGGCCACAGTTGCAACCAGACCTTTGCCTCGCGGCCCTGTGCAAACAAAGGAACCAGTTATTCTTTCAGCAAACAGATCAGCTGTTAGCTTACCAGAGAGGCTAATAATATAATATAAACATATAAACATCCCCTTGTTAGCCAAGCTTCTCAGACTCTGGCCGTAACATCACGTTAGGCACAGAGTCGTGAGTGAACGAGAGGGTAGTTCTTGTCAGAACCTTGAAAATCAAGACTCCAAGTGCTATTTTTTCTTTCTTTCTAAGTGTGCTTTATTTCTTCTTACATGCTAACCTAAACACAAATAAGCTAGCAGCTAACACCTAGTCATGTGGTGTGTAACAAAGCTTCATACACGTGCCATTTTGAACAGCTGGCTCACGCGAGCAGCCATTTTTTATGTTTTAGTATTTAACTACAAAGGGTCTCACATCTGGCTTAGCTACCCATGGTCTCGTCCACACACACACACACACACACACACACACACACACACACACACACACACACACACACACACACACACACACACACACACACACACACACACACACACGTGTCCGCTACATGTCTGTTTGTTTTGCTCTGTTGTAGTTTGTAAGAAGTATATGGGTTTGTTGATTGAAGAACAATTGATTGACAATTAATAATTTGGAAGTTAAATTCTATTATACTTTCAAGAACAGTTGTTTGTGATTATTTGTGTATCTATTGTAATAACTGCTGGTTAAACAGGTCAGTGCTAGAATTTCACCCTTCTTTTGTTCCTTTCAAAGATACCAGATAAATTAATCAAATTAATTAAGATCTGTATTTTAAAGGGAACACCACCTATGAGACTGTTTCACAGCTCAGTTATTGGTTTGTCAATTTGGTAAAGTTATGAATACACATATTCATAACTTTATTAATATTGATAAACATCTTTGATAAATTGCCAATAATTGAGTCTGTACCCCTACCAATTCCCAACATCGTATTGTTCTGTTTTCCATGCTTTCAATATTTAACAAGCAAACCTGTACATTGCATAATGTTAGTCCCACTATGGCGAGTGCAGATGAAAAGCCTGGAGCTGGAAGACCGGCCTGCGGGTTCCCCGTCAGCTTCAACAGCAACAGAGAGAGAGTTGTGTATAAGATGAGGACTGTGTGTCTGCGTCGGTGGGTTTTAGGCATGAATTGTAAAAATAATGGGCGTAGCATCCGTGACGTCACCCATTGGTGTGTGGACTTCTGTTTTGAAACCTCTATTTTGGCGATACGGGCGTTGCCATCTTGTTTTTTGCAACTGGATGTGACAATTTTTAAGTGGGTGGAGCTGGGGTGGATACGCGACTAAGCCAGTGTTGTTCATGGTTGCAATAGTCTCCCATTGCTAGCCCTATCTTCAAAGCGCTGTAGATCTGTGGCTACTTCACAGATGCATTCTGGGAGAGGAAAAAAAACACTCAGGTAGGAACTTGTTTTGGTGGAACATTTGCATCCCGCAAAAGAAAAGGCCACATACAATATTAAAAGAAGTTAACTTTTGACACAATACAGTAACGTGAGCTATTTAAATTAGCTAAACTAGTACAGTGCCCGTTGAAAATGTGCCTGTTTTGAACAGGCCCATTGCTTGGCCTGTGGTATTTCTGCTTGTAGAATTCTTCAAAACCAGATTGTACCCCAAAATTACTTACAGAAGGACCCCAAACCACTTAATATGCAACTCCACAGTATACCCTACTACTGACTTATTTAGTACTGATTTTCTACTGATTTACCTGACAGAGAATGTTGCAGATTCAGAATGTAATCACAAAATATCACAATAAAAATGTGGAGTAATCAGACATTAGCATCATGGACTCATGGCAGTGCGCTACCCACCCGGCCCGTTATGAGAGCCAATCAGCACATATCTGCGTTCATCAACCACCATAACCGGACTGTTTGAATGTGTGTGCAGAGAGAGAGAGAGAGAGAGAGAGAGAGAGAGAGAGAAAGAAAGAGAGAGAGAGACAGTGTTGTCTCGTGACGTATGATCACTAACCAGCAGAGTTGTTGATTTCCCTATGTGGCGGCACGAGAGCGGACAGAACAGATTAGGTTGTGGTCTAGGTGGAACCTGCCCCAAAAACGCCACCTTGTGAATGTAACCCAGAGAATGAAATTCCTATTCCTAATTGCAATGTTATTGATACAATTAAGGACACACAGGTACGTATACAATTTAGCCAGAGATGAGGTTCAATTTTAAAAGAACAAATTTTATTTCAATAATTTTAAAACCATTTAAAACACATTCATACCTTGTGGAGGGGAAAGGGGGGGGATTATAATTGCTGCTGAGGCTTACCAGTGGAGGAGAAGGGGGTCACGAGGGCAGTGAGGGATCCCAAGGAGAGTCACCTGTGAACACACACAAAAACACACAACAGCGAACACAGCAAAGAAAACACAGCACACAGGAAGGGGATACCACCACCTGGACACCAGCACCACCACCTTCGGCTCTCAGCAAGTGAAACGGGGACAAAAATGGGACACACACACGATTAATGGGGATTCACTCAACGGAAAGAAAATCAATATATGAAATTATAATAAAAAGAACAAACTGGAAGAAACTTAACACAATATAAACTGCCAGAACTAGCAGTGGTCCCAGGAAGGCAGTGCAACACAAAAGAATATACATTTGAAAGAAAACACTTCTCAATAAACCAAAAGAAACAAAATACTAAGTATGATTAGAACACAATTAGAACTTAACCAAAGAAACTCAACTTTTTAGGTAGAAAACTAAACTCACTAATGAAAATAAAACCAAACAAAATGTAAATGCAACTTTTAACTAAATTGAAAACAAAAAAGCAAAAGTGAAAAGAAACAACTTAATCAACCAAATTATAATGTAGGGAGCCAACCCCTTCCGCTACATACACGTTTAAAACAATGACCCACATAAAACAGGTGGCTCACACATTTGACCGTATGACCGTGACGTAGTTGCCCAGTGGCCGGGAAGGCAGGATGGGCGTGCAGCAATCTTTTGCAGTTGCTGGTACAATATTCAGAACATGCACTTTAAGGCGAAACAGCAGCCCAGGCAAAACAGCAGCCAGTGGGTAGACGCTATGCGACTGAAGACGATCTCCAGCTTAACCAACCCGGTTCCTATTTATAGAAAATGGTAGTTAACACAAAATAATAATAAATAATAAATCCTACACCATTTAGCCTACATACCGATCAAGCAGCGTTTGCGTCGACCCAAAGGAGGCAGCTCAAAGCATGCAAACCACACAGCAACTATCGGTGAGATCTGCTTTTTGAATGCGTTGAACAGCTGGGTGGAAGACTGGCCCGCCAACTGTAGATCTACGAGCGTTCAATACATAGTAAACATGACGGCAGCCGATAACAGTGGAATAAGTGCCGAGACAGTAAAGCCGCTACCTTACCTGTAGTGCAACAGAATAACACACAGAGTGAGCGACCCGGAAATATGATGCACTTCCGTCACCAATGAGCAAGAGGGGAGTCAGGAGGACTACTACCTGTTTTTATAGGGGGCCCTGCGGCAGTGATTGGCCAAAAGAACGGCAGGTAGTTACGAGTTAAACTCATACTGCCACACATACAGGTTTAGTGGCTTGACGGTTAACGGTGAAGTAGAGGATTTGATTCATGGGGGTATTTTGGCGACGGTAATAGTGTTGTAAATTAGCAGTAGACTTAATTAACCGGGGGTGAGTCTGATGAAAACTGCTGTGTCTGCCCAGTTCAGCGCTGAGATTTTCTTGCATTGCACAGCGCTGTGAAGGAATAATCTCCGAGATTACGTTATGTTCTGCCTCTGTTTAGAAGTGGTGAATGTAGGCTACAGCTCACAGCAACTTAATACTATATAGTGTCTGGCTCTTGTTTGATATTTAGTGTTGGCAAATGGCTTTTTATTAAGATTCCTCTTAGCAAAATAATAGACACTGAAAAGCCAACCTTATTCCACACAACCGTTGCGATGTTCCTTTCAGCTATCCGCTCGTGCTCCAGGAAAGTGAAGAAAAGTTAGTTTAGTACATCCAGCAATCATGTAGCTAATGTTGGAAGCAGGAAAAGAGTCAAAGGCGGTAACCAGTGGTTGATCTAGACTATGGTTGCAATGGCACTTTGCTGCGCTAAACGCTAAAGAGGGAAAGTCGCGATTTTCAACCCTTCTGAAACGTGTCATCCAGCGGAGATTTACGCGAACCTCCGGGTACTGGAGACATTCATCTGCATGTACAGCAGAACAGAAAATCATGGTGGGTTGATTGATCCAAATATTGATAATATCGATACCAAAGTTGGTATGGATTGATCAATACCAGTGTAATGATGAGATTGATACTTTAGTTTTAGTTTCTCTCCAGTACGCACTGCTGTGGTTTCCTCAAAGAGGTGACCTGGCTGTCTGTGTAAGTGCCGCTGCTTTCAAATGCCGCTCCTGTCACAGCACAGAGCAGGCACACTTTGCTCCTCCTCCCCCCTCTTGTGATTTGATATTGTATCTTCACGTAACTCAGTGGCACCAGGCAAACAAGCAAGCAACCAGGCAGACCCGGCAGCGGCCAGCAGCACACATGCAGCACAGAGACGGAGCAGAAGAATGGCAGAGAGGAAGAGGAGCGCTGTGTGGCTATATTTTCAGGCCAAAAATGAAACAACGGCAAGCTGTATAATTTGTAAAAAGGCTGTAAGATACAGTGTTGACACAACACATTTATACAAGCATATGAAAATCCTGTCCTGGTTTTTAACTTATTAATAATCCAAAGGGAAAATCACAAAACCACTTAAAGGTCATGAAAATTCATTCAGATTTAGCAATTCGATGATGCATCCACCTTAGTTATTAAAAAGTATCGGTATGGTATCAGTATCGGCGATACTGGCCCTGTATTTACTTGGTATCGGATTGATACCAAATTTTGCAGTATCGCACACCACTGCCCTTAAATGTAAGCTGCTAGTGTAAGCTGTAAAGCTTACACTAGCAGTAGCTAGCTAGCTGGGTTGGCAGAACGCTGAACATAAAGACATTTTTAGGTGACTAAAAGGTTCCAGTTAATGTTGCTGAAGTGAAAATACAGTGAGAAGGTCAAAGTTTAAAATGAAAACACGGACAACAACCAAAAACAAGTTAAAGTCTATTTTAATGTCCACAGTGTTAGCATGGTTAGCATTGCCAAGCCTCTGTCCTGATTGACAGGTCCTAAAGCATCCCCTGCTTTATCGTCTGTTTAAAAAAAGCAGGGGAGCATCATTTACTAAATGAACATCATGCTCTATTGAAGAAGACTTGAAACTAGCGATTGGAACCATAGCTTCATTATGAAAATGTTTACTGAGGTAATATATCAAGAGAGAAGTAGGCTCATTTTCTCATAGACTTCTATAGAACAGACTTTATGCAGCCGGAGGAGTCGCCCCTCCTGGAAATGAGATGGAATGCAGCTTTAAGGATTCAGCATAGGGAGCAGCATTCAGGCCGGAAGCTTCATCCATTATTTTTACAGTCTATGGTTGTAGGTTATATAAG
Source organism: Zingel zingel (assembly GCA_023566125.1). Lineage (NCBI taxonomy): Eukaryota > Metazoa > Chordata > Actinopteri > Perciformes > Percidae > Zingel > Zingel zingel. Next base: position 30,764,393 of record CM042330.1, read on the forward strand.
TGAAAATGCTAACACATATTTGAGGATCACTGGATGGCACGGCGACGAGGAAAAAGGAACCCCCCCCAGACCGGCATCGCTGTGATCAACGGCTGCGCCACCTTGATTAGGGAAAAGAATTGTGCTGTCACATAAGGAGAGAAACAGGAAAATGCTGAGAAGATAAGAAACAACTGAGATTTAAGGGCACATAAGATAGGCCTACGTGTGTATTTAAAAGACAGGGTAAACAGTGTGGTCATTATGGCATATTATTATTGCCTTTGCCTGTTTTTTGAAAGAAATTTTTGTCAAATTGTTAAATGCAATTTCAATTTCACAACATTTTATATGGGAGTATTCTTTTCTTTCCCCACTCAAAAAGAGGTAGATTTTTGCATTTCTAAACTGTTTGAATATCAAGCCTTTAGAGTGTCTTTTAATGGCTCATGCTTTTGTTACTGGAGAGAAATGTGTAGCTGTTATATTTCCCTGAGTTGAGTGGTCATATTTAGCTCACACTAGCACATGCAGTGATCTTGGCAGCCTTTTGAACCAATTGTGGTGCCCTGCAGTGACCTGGCAACCAGCGCGGCCAATCACTACACCCGGAAAAATCGATCGAGGCCTTACAGCCTCTGCTGAAGTCCTGCCTTTAAAGATGCACGCAGAGCTATTCAGCAGCAGAATGCCAGTGGAAAAGAGGTCTGGAGATTTGTCTCTTTTGTTGAAATATAATGCAGATGTGAAATGTTAATGAGGCTTGCTGGGCACTTTTGGCTGCCAATGGAGAAATGTGCTTACCTTAAAAAAGGACACAAATGGTCACTTTTATGCTAAGAGCTTTCTTCCTGGTTCTATTCATATTAAGAATAAGTTAGTCTTGCTTTGCAAGACCTTCCTGTGGAGAAAGGTCTGGCAATGTGAAACTACGGCTGCTCTAAAGTGTTCACGTCTGCCGACGCACTAGCGTTGTTCAGGTAGGTGCTGTAGCTCAGACGTTGGGCTTATGTGTGTAATAAGGTTTGTGTTTAATAGCAATAAAGCCCTGAAGGTTAACTTCTAACTTGTGCGCCGACCACAAGTAACACAAAGGACGAACGGTGAGCTAACTTTAGTTAGCTTGGCCAAACAGTGAACCTACAATGTACCTCTGATAACTAACCTGACTTCTCTAGAGATTCAGTCTCCTCCGTTTGGCACGACTTTCCGACAGTGCTGATGCTAAGGCATGATGCAAATGTCAATGTAAAACTCTTTTCTCTGTTATTCTTCTTCTCCGTCTTCTTCTGTAAAATTTCCGGTACGGTGGAAAAAATAATCGGTTGGGCGGTTCAAGTGATATGCACTTTCACACAAACAAACACACCACTCTCTAATTATACTAGTGGAATGGGATTTGGATGAAGTTTTTATTGCAGGATAGTTGTATTACTACAATGTTACTATATAATGATAATGTACAGCTCTACATGCTCCTCAAGTGGTCCTCTTCTTCTGAGTGCAGTACATGAAGTGAAATTGGTAATGAAGTAAAATGTGTTATCTGACAGGGATTGGAAGTCCATGCCCTGGATGTTTCCTCTCATCTCATTGTCACTTTGAGCCTGTGCTTTATTTTAGAACCACCCTAAAGGCTCACTGCTGAGCCGGGACAGAAAGCTCATGAATATCAGATGCAGCCTGCAACTCCTGGAGTCCTATCAAGACCATCACACAAGCAAGCACTTAAAGAAGCCTTCTCTTCCATTCACACACACCACTTTCTAACTGCCTCTATTTAAAAACCCCAGCTGTAACAAGCCCATCCACTTTCATTATTGTCATTAACAGTTGTCAGCCACAGTCTGCATATGTGTGGCTTGAGCATCCATCAGGGGGGTAAAAACAGCTTCCTGGACTTCTGGTTGAGCATGTAAGCGAGAGTCACGCAGTGGACTAAATTTTACTACTAAATTAAAAAAAAAAAACTACTATTTTCCCACTCTAAACGCACTACTTTTTACTCTATCAATCATCGATGGCGGCCGAAAGTCGACAGAACAAGACTAGAGCTACTATGGCTACACCTGCAGCCTGTGCTGCCGCCTCTGAGGATAATGGCTCCACGGCAGGGTCTCTCAAGCTACCTGTTGACCTGGAAAATCTCTGTATGGTTTTGATGTCAGAACTGACAACAGCTATCACTAGTCAGCTGAAATCCGCTATTGACCCTGCCCTTGCACCCATTGCCGCCTCTTTAGAGGGGTTTACGGCAAAGTCCAAAGCACAGGACCGCCGTATAGTGGAGCTGGAACAGCACCTCAATGTGTAAAGCGACAACATTGTCTCGCTAGAAAAGGCGGTTAAGGACCTAACTACATCCAACAACCAACTAACTGATAAGATGGAGGTCCTCGAGTCCCGCTCCCGTCGCTGTAATCTGCGTGTTATCAGCATTCCAGAGGGTGCCGAAAGACATGACCCTGTTGTGTTTATGTCCTTTTTCTTCTCAGAGGTGTTAGGACCTGATGTTTTTCCATCTCCACCAGTCCTGGACAGAGCCAACCAAATCGGCCCTAAACCAGCTGATAACCATGCCAGCGGCAAACCAAGGGTTTTCATAGTCTGCTACCACTACTACAGCGACAAGGAGCGAGCCAGTCGCTGGGGGGCTGTCAATCAGCGACAACTCTTCCACCGGGAGAGGAAACTTTACATCTTTCCGGACTACAACGCTAGTACTGCAAAGAAGAGGGCTGCTTTTTTCAATATGAGATGCTATTTACGCGATAAGGATGTGCAGTTTTCCCTTTGTTTTCCAGCCCAGCTCCGTATTGACTACGGTGGAGAGAAGCTACAATTTGACTGTCCAAATAAAGCCCAGAGATGGTTTGACGATTATTTCCCACCAGAGTGAGAGTTATCTGTGTGCGGGTGAGGTGACACTAGTTATAATCAATCTGTGGAATAGTTTTTTTGTATTTCTGCTACAGACTTGCTTCAACAGTGTTTAACATTAGCTACCTAGCTGTTGGGCTGGCTAGTTAACAAAATGCAATTGGCTAGGTTTGCACACTTGTCCTGTTGAGGTAGGCTAACATTACTGAGTTTCTTTCTGCCGTTGTAGCAGCCCTTGGAACCGAAATGAAGAGAAGTCTCGAAAAACGGGTGCAATAACGTTTATTGTCGCTCACCGTGAAACTAAAAGGATATAATACAAATAGGAGCAAGTAAATAAATTACAAATAAAGTGCATGGTTTATGCAAAATATTAACTAGCTGCTCAAATGATAAATGCAATAGGCTACAATAAAGCCAATGTTCACATTAAATTCACAAGTTGCTGACCCGTATTAACGAACTCATAACCCAAGAAACATTGCAAGTATCATTTAACACTTTGCATTACAAGTTAACCTGAATAACTGAACATGTTGAATAAATGTCACTTAAGGATTTCATACCTCGCTCCACTTCCCAAGGGTGCAAAGCTAACTTAGCTGTCCATTAGCCCCTTGCAGGTAGTACACTGACAGACTTAACACACGCATATACGTTCAAAAGTAATCCGAAGCGAGGACATACACATAAGTTTCAGTAAAACAGTAAGAAAAATGTTGAGTTTACATGCTGTATAGTACATATGGTGTATGTTTTATGCAAGAGAGCAAAAAAAAAAAATAAATAAAAAATATAAAAATATGGCTCTCGTCTAGCAGTGTTTGCATACTGCATCTGTTTTTTTTTTTTTGTTTTGTTAGTTTTTTCCTGTTCCGTGTGATTTCAAAATAAAAGTCTCTTAAACTATGGTCAGTTACAGCCGTCAAATGTTTTCATCAGTAAGCTATGGGCTTACTTAAAGACCTTTCTTAATGTTAATATGTAGTTTAGGATCAGTCGCTGGGATAAGACGGCTCATTTAGAGCTGAATTAATGTTACGTGCTCTGAGTTTCTGTGGCGGCGTGGAGGCTCAATGTGAATCTTAGGTTGCTTGACAATGCCTCCTTGGGAATTGCACACAGGGAATTATTTTACACTGATCAAAAACACAGGTTCGTTCCACTGACAGACAAGACATGTGGTTCCCAGTTCACATTCCCAGTTTACATGTGGTTCCCAGTTTACAAAAAAATATGTATATATTATCATAAAAATTAGCATTCATCCCAAATAATAAGAAAAGGAGCCTAATCAGGTGCTGAGGCCTACTGGTGGGAAAGAGCAGGTGAAGGGGAATCAATAAAACTAAATTAAAGAAAAAGGGTTCACCCAGACACACGTGGCAGTCACACACAGTGATATCACCAAATCTAAGGAAGCACGGCACACAAGGAGGGACACCACCATCCAGGTCATCAGCACCACCACCAGCCTGCAGCCACTGAGGACAAACAAAGAAGGTTAGAACAGAAATAATTAACCCCAAAATGTACAACAAAACATACAACATAAAGCAGGAAATAATTCACAAAATCAGCTTAACAAAACAATTTACTTAAAACAATAATAAAGTAAAGAAAACAAAACAAGTAATACAAACTAAGGGATTAACTCCTCACAGTCATTCGGCTAAAATTAAAGAAATAAACAGGTTAAAAGTGTGGTGTCGGCAGTCCACCATGCAAGCCAACTGTAGCCCAAAAGCCAGCAACAGCAGCGCCACCAAGCAGTAGAGACACGCTGTGTAGTTAGCGGCAGAGACAAAGCTGTATATTTAGCAGCAGAGACAAAGCTGTGTAGACAAAACTGTGTAGACAAAGCAGCAGCGGCCCCAATCAGCTGGTGGTGGAGTCACGTGAATCACCACCTGTAGATAGAGAGAGAGAGAGAGGACACTTACCATCGCTCGAGAGAACCAGGGAATAAACGGAGCACGGAACACTCGGTCGCTGCTCTGCAGTGAAAACACACAGGCTTTAAGCATGAGGACACAGTGATAAATTAAACGAAATGAAGCAGTAGCCGCAGCAGTGGTGCGGAGCATTACCTGCACAGACAAACACCTGACCCGGAAATGATGCATCACTGGGAGCACGAGAAGGAGGGCCATACTTATGTACTGCTGTCCTAGTGGTCAACAGGCGCAATTAACTGCAGCAAGAAAACCCTATTTCTATGCTGCTACATTCTCCCCCCTTCTTGCATCGTCGCCCCGACGATGGATGAATCAAGGCAAGTGCTACAAGTTAGCTCCAAGGTCTGAAAAGAGCAGAAACTGCATAAGACACAAAAATGGGAGGATTAGCATGCGCCACCTCTCCCACTGGCCATGGAAGATGGTGAACATTAGCGTGGTGGCCAGCAGTTGACCGTGTAGTCCGACGTGGGGCTTCATGGCTGGGGCCAGGACAGCCAACTGGAGGAACCGCCAGAAGTGTTGATGCTCCAGCATGTGGAGTCATCGATGAGCTACACCCAGGAGAACCTGGTTCAGATGGTACTGGCACTTGGTATGTATTCTAGGGTTGATCTGTTAGAGGGCAAAGCGTAAGGGTGCATTCATTCGAGAAGTCATACTCGAATGAATGCTCATCCATAGAGGGTGGCTCTTCCACAACCGAGTTATGGGATGAGGCACCACTAGGGGAGTCCACTCCAACCACCGCCTTCAGCATGTTGCGGTGAACCTGCCTGACCTTGGTCAGGTCATCTACTGGCACAATGGTGTACACTGAGCCACCTTTCCTGGGTGCTCTCGACACTCGATACCTCACTGAGCTCCACCGATCCCGGGTCTTATGGGGCCCCCTTGCACTGAAGTCACGCAAGAACACCAACTGACCTTCACTCAGTGGCAGGTCCTTAATGTGCCTATCATGGGTTCGCTTTCTGCGGTCAGCCGCATGTTGCAAGTGCTCCCTTGCACCTTCAAATGCCAGATGCAGTCGAGCCTGGTGCTCCTGAACCCACTCATGAACAGTTCCACTAACAGGACTCTTGATTCTACCCAACAAGAAGTCCACTGGCAGCCTAGGTTCCTGGCCAAATATTAGGAAAAAGGGAGACTTTCCAGTAGCCTGATGGGGCGTTGTGTTATAGCAGTATAGTACCTGGGGTAAACATGCGTTCCAGTACCGCTTTCGAGACACAGGCAGTGTACACAGCAGATTGTGGAGGGTTCTGTTGAACCGCTCACACTGACCATTCCCAGCTGGATGGTATGGGGTAGTGCAGGTTTTTACAACACCGTACAAGCTGCAAAGCTGTTGGGTAAGCGAGCTTTCAAAATTATGGCCCTGGTCGGAAATTTGTAAAACCACTCCGTCACCAGGACCCTAGCCACAGTGGGGGCACGTTGATCTGTACACTATTGTGTACTTAAATATTGTGTACTTACTGAAAACATCTGTCATCACCAAGATGATTTCCACACCATTCTGGGCAGGCTTTAGAGTGGTGTAATCAATAGCAAGGACTTCGTTGGGGCGTGACGCCAACAGATGCCCCATGTAGCTGCGAGCTGTTCGGTGAACATCTTTAGCAGTTTGACACCTCTCACATGTCTGACACCATTGGGCCACATCAGAAGACATGCCAGGCCAGTAACACTGAGACCGAAGGAGCGCCAATGTCCGCTCCACTCCCTGATGCCCATGCTCCTGGTGGACTTGGGTCAAAACCTTGCTTCTCAGCGTACCAGGAAGCAACAGCTGAAGCACAGCCTCAGCACCATCGGAGCGGAACACCTGGCGATAAAGGATTCCATCCTTCTCGCCCAGGCGGTCCCACTGTCGAAGGAGAGACAGCGTGGACTGGGACAGCCGTGCCCGCTCTTCATGGCTGGGACGCCGCTTTTGTTCCCAAAACTCTAACAGTTCCTGGATAACAGGGTCAGCCTGTTGAAAGGCACAAATCTCTGGGGAGGTGTGTTGTGGCAAAGCTGCTTGGGTTACCTCCACCTTCCTCAACCCCAGAGCTTGCTGCAAAGACTGAGGTATTGCAGTACTAGGGAGCAATGAGGATCCTAAATAAACAAACCAACATCACTTCCACATCCTGAGGACCAGGTGGGTGCTGACCAGAGAGGGCATCAGCATTTTTGTTACTCCTTCCTGACCGATACCTAAGTTCAAAATCAAACGAGGCAAGCTGGGCTGCCCATCGCTGCTCAGTAGCAGCCAATTTAGCAGAGGATAGGTGGCTAAGGGGATTGTTGTCAGTATAGACCACACACTTATTACCCAACAAGTACTCTCTGAATTTCTCAGTCATGGCCCACTTAAGGGCCAAAAACTCGAGCTTCATGGAACTGTAATTCACCATGTTCCTTTCTGTGGGCCTCAAGGCTCGTCTAGCATACGCTATCAGTCTCACCTTTCCTGCTTGCTCTTGAGAGAGCACCCCTCCCAAACCACCATGGCTCGCGTCAACCTCCAGAATGAAAGGGAGGGAAAAATCTGCATAGGTTAACACCGGTGTAGTGGTGAGCCTAGTTTTCAGTGCTTGAAAGCTCTGTTGGCACTCATCAGTCCAACACCTGATAACCTGGTACGGCCAAACTCAGCCACAACCTTGTGCATGGGTGCTGCCAGCTCAGCAAAGCCCTCCACAAAACGCTGGTAATAACTGCTGAAACCAAGAAAAGACCACAACTCTGAGGCGGTAGTGGGAATCAGCCAATTAGCTACCACTTCAATTTTTCTTGGATCGGTGGAGAAACCCTCACCAGAAATCACATGGCCCAAGTAATGTACCTCCTTCTGAAAGAAGGAACATTTGCTTAGCTTGGCCTTGAGGCCCTCAGTTTGAAGTCGGCTTAGCACTACTTTCAACCTCTCCAGATGTTGTTCCACTGTTGATGAAAACACAACAACATTGTCAAGTACAACAAGAGAGAGTGACACTGTTGAGCCCCAAAAATATGCTGCATTAACCTCTGAAAGGTACTGGGGGCGTTACAGAGCCCAAAGGGCATCCTGTTCCATTCAAATAGACCAAATGGTGTACAGAAGGCTGTCTTTGCCCGGTCTGCTTCAGCAACTGGTACCTGGTTGTAACCACTGGCCAGGTCCAGGGTAGAGAACCAGCAGGCACCAGACAACGCATCCACGGACTCCTCTACACGTGGCAGAGGAAAGGCATCTTTCTTGGTTTTGCTATTTAGCTGTCTGTAGTCAACGCACAGGCGCAGACTGCCATCCCTTTTCCTTACTAACACAATGGGGGATGCATAGGGGCTGCTGCTCTCCCGGATTACATGTGATGAGAGCAGCTGGTTAATGTGCTTGTTTACAACCTCATAGTCTGAGGGTGGAATACGCCTATAGCGTTGCCTGACCGGAATGTCATCAACCAGGGGGATGTCATGGGAGATAAGGTTAGTACAACCCAAATCCCCATTGTGAGCCGAAAAGACAGAGGTGTACTGCCCAAGCAGAGACCTCACCTGACTCTGCTGGGAGAGATGGATGACAGGTCCATCTCTCCCATCTGCTGTGGTACAGTAGGGGAAACTGTATGAGAGGACATGGTCGCCCTACCAGATGGCACCTCAGTGACTTCTGCAGGAAGGCTAACGACATTGACAGTGCCCAGTGTGCCAATAACTGTAAAGGGATGCAGCACCGCCTCAACAGAGCCTACATTAACCACTGGTATGTAGGCTGTGCCCCTGATCCCTTGAAGCAGGGCAGGAGAAGCAAGCAAGCCACTCGGCAAACCAGAATCCAGGGGCTCAAACAAAACTGCGCATGTGGCTGCCATGATCTTCATGACACCACAAGGTATCCGCCAAGCCTTTTTACCCCTGACCTTTACCCTTCCTGGACTGTCCTGAAGGACCTTTGCACGATGGCACCACTGCAGTGCTTGCACAATAGGCCCCGGGTCCTCAGAAACACAGGGCTGAGAAAACAAAGCCAAGCCATGCTGCCCCTTTGGTAGCATTTACGGATAAAATTCATCCCCAGGACACCAGGCACTTGAGCTGGTACACCAGCAGGGGGGTCTCTTACAACCAACACTCCACAGTGGGGAATCACTTTTCCACAAAGCTGTACCTCTATCTCCAAGTAGCCGATATAAGGGATTGCCAGGCCGTTAGAGGCTCTAAGCTGTAGCCAATGACATGATCGGAGGTGCTCCTGACCCCAAGGCTCAAAATGCTGGTGGAAAAAGCTCTCAGAGATAGTAGACACCATGGAACCAGTATCCACCAAACAAGGGACCTTCACTCCACCCATGTCCACATCTAAATGGGGACATGGCAAAATCAGCTCAGAAACCTCTGAGCTACTTGGAAAAACTTGTGAGCCAGTAGCGGCCCCACCCAAACTGTGGCTCTGCAGCTCGATGGGCACTAGTTGTCCGACCCAGAAGCAAAACGAGACTGCCTACCAGGATTAGATGGGGGCTGTGAATGGGATTGTGAGCGAGGAGCGTGCACTCTACACTCCCTCGCAAAATGGCCGGGCTGATTGCAGCACCTGCATAGCATAGGGCTGGTACGAGGTGGATGACTGTGCTGATGAGAGACCTGCAGCAGAGCAATGCTTTCAGTGAGCTTATTAAGCTGCTCTTGCTGATGCTGTAGCATCTCCCTCATCTCACCCATCTCTGACACAGGGGGGGAAGAGACAACACCCTGCGGGTTACCTTGAACGCCATAATGGATACCAAACACTGAGGGGACTGAATGACTGCGGCCCCTCACACCGCTGGGTAGACCTTTAAGCTCCCAGAGAATCGCCTCTGCTCTAACAGCAAGTAATTGGGCTGTCTACGCACTAACTGCTTCAACTCACGACACAGGGAACTGTCCAGCACATGCTCAACAAATTGGTCTCTCAAAAGAGCTTCTGCATTTGGCACACCAGTAGGTGCACGCTGTTTCACCTTCTCCATGAGGCCCATCAAAGTGAGGGAGAACTCCTGAAGAGTCTCTCCCACCTGCTGCCTTCTAGAGAAGAAAGCCTCCTGCAGAGCAACATAAGACTCTGAGCACCCGTACAGCTCCTGTAAAATGGCCAATACTCTATCGGGGTCCTCTCTCTCTGTGCAAGAGCGATACTTCAGCTCCTCCCTAGCTTCACCCTCTAGGTGGTCAAACAGGAAAAATGCCTGGTCAGACCGGGATAAACGCCGGGACCTCATACATGCCTGTATTTCCTCCCTCCACTCACTCAACCCCATACCTGTTCTTCCCCTAAAAAAAGGATATTAGCTGTTTAAGTTTAATTACTAATGTTAACTAGCATTTTAGTTAGCAATAATTAGCCTGTGCCTATGTTATCTCCTTACATATACCTATGCTCTCCGTCTCTGCAAGATTGGGAATGATTGAGATTCCTCTTGGCACAGCTACCAGAAGACTTACAACTTTCAGACATGTTGCTCACGTCACATTTACGTTGTCTCTCTCAGTTGGAGGCTGCGCAGTAACGCTCAGCGCTCACCGGAAAACTGCTTCTTAGGGCCTTCATTGGTCTCCGTCAAGAGCAACGGGATCTGTTGGTCCATTCTTATATACAGTCTATGCACTCACCCCCCGTTAGCATTCCATTGACTGCCATTCATTTTGACGTCACTTTGACAGCGAATAACTTTACATCTGAAGCGTTTAAAGACTTTATTTGTCCATTGTTTATTTCTAAAGAAACACAACAATGTATAAAAGGCTCCATTACCTTGTACCTCACGTTATGGCTCCATAGCAGACGTTTTTGTAAAAATAGGCTAACCATTGTGTCATAACCACGGGACTTACTGTCGCATAGTAGAGGAATTACCATATAATACAGGAGAAGCTCGCACACAGTTTCGACTTACATTAGCTGTTTAAGTTTAATTACTAATGTTAACTAGCATTTTTGTTAGCAATAATTAGCCTGTGTCCATGTTATCTCCTTACATATACCTACACTCTCCGTCTCTGCAAGATTGGGAATGATTGAGATTTCTCTCGGCACAGCTACTAGAAGACTTACAACTTTCAGACAGGTTGCTCATGTCACATTTACGTCATCTCTCTCAGTTGGAGGCTGCGCAGTAACGCTCGGTGCTCACTGGAAAACTGCTTCTAATGGCCTTCATTGGTCTCTGTCCAGAGCAATGGATCTGTTGGTCCATTCTTATATACTTATATACTATACAGTCAGCAGGCGCAATTAACTGCAGCAAGACAACCCTGTTTCTATGCTGCTACATTTCTTTATTTATTTTTTGTTGCTGTTTGTTTATTGCTTATTGGTGGGAGAAATCCTAACGTTACCAGTAGCCTGCACTAGACTGTAAGCCTATGTTTTCTTTTGACCATGCAGTCTGCCTTTCTGTTCTGAGGATTACAAGCAACTGTTTTAGAAGTTGTGTTCTGATGTATTGCATTGTTTAGGTGTATTTTTACACTATTATTATTTATAGCTTCTTACGTTATAGTTTCTTATGTTATGGACCTATGTGACCATGAGATGTATTTTGTCTAACTCGCTTAGATGCATCAGATTAGGGGATGTGGTATTTGCCTGCAGTTTCCCTCATTTGGTAAGGTTTGAGGAGGGAGGGGAGGGTAGGGGGGTGTGGGACAAGGTCTTATCAGTCTGTTTTACATGTATGTTTTTGTTTTGTCTTTTTTTCAGTTTTTTTCCTTTATCTGCTCCTTTTATTTACTCTATCATTACTTTATGTATTTACTTGTTGTGGTTGATCTGCCCCTACAGTCAGTCAATCTGGATTATGCGCTGTCCTAATGGCTGTAATGTAAGTATTTTTTTCACATAAAATAAACCATGGTTGATAGGCACAGACATTTCTTTGGGACCAATTCCTTGAGATTTCTGAGTTGGAATGTAAAGAGAGGAAATGTGAAGAGATACAGAGTGCTTTCTCACCTGAAGCAGCTGAGGGTTGATGTGGCTTTTCTTCAGGAGACCCATCTGCGTATTAAGGATCAACTTAGACTTAAACCCAGATGGGCTGGTCAGTATTTCCATTCTAATTTTGATTCCAGAGCTAGAGGAGTAGCTATCTTAATACATAAAAAAATACACTTTTCCTTGGATAGGGTTCTTTCAGATAGAGATGGAAGATATCTAATTGTTGTAGGCTTGCTTGACTACACATCTGCTATTTTGGTAAATGTTTATGCTCCTAATTTTGATATTGTAGAATTTGCTAATAATCTATTGATGCAGATTCCAGCCTTAAATACACATTTATTGTTATTTGGCAGGGATTTAAATTGTGCTATGAACCCTGCACTGGACCTTCCAGTTCACGTACTACTGTTCCCTCTGCCATGTCAAAATATTTTTCAGATTTTATGGCTCAACATGGATGTATTGATCCCTGGAGATTTCATAACCCTCAATCCAGAGAATATTCATTTTTCTCCCATGTCCACTATACATATTCCCGCATAGATTCTTTTTTTGTAGATGGCTCTCTACTCCCAAGAGTAACAAATTCTTATTTATCTACCCATCGTCATTTCTGATCATGCTCCCTTGGCCCTTGGCATAATCATTTACTCCCACGGTAAAAGCCGCCCCCCTTGGAGACTCAATTCTCTACTTCTCTCGGCTCTAGCCTTTTGTGACTTCATCGCTACATCTATTGATGATTTCCTTATTATAAACAAAACAGGTATATCTTACTGTTTATTATGGGAGACACTCAAAGCTTATCTCAGAGGGCAGATTATTTATTATTCATCGCATCAAACTAAAATTAGGAAAGCTAAACAAGAAGAACTCTCCAATTCTAGACTCTTTCTCCTGAACTCTACAAACAATGCCTCACCTTTCAGGCAGAGTTTGATCTTTTATCCACAGGCACAGCTGAGCAGCTGTTACGTCACTCTCGTGGCACGTATTATGAGTACGGTGACAAATCCAGTTGCCTTCTGGCTCATCAGCTAAAACGTCATGCAGCTGGGCGATCTATATCTCAAATTGAGTGCCCATCTGGAACTCTTACAATTGACCCTATGGAGATCAACTCTGTTTTTAAAATGTATTACTCCTCACTTTACTCATCAGAGTCCCCAGCGAATTCGGACGTGATGGTAGAATTTCTGGATAACTTGGAGATACCCACAATTGAATCCACACTGGCAGAGCAAATTGATGCTCCTTTAAAATTAGATGAGATCATATGTTCTATCAAGTCTTTACAGTCAGGGAAAGCCCCCGGCCCGGATGGCTTTCCCCATGAATTTTACAAAAAATGTAATGACAAACTGGCCCTACTACTATTGTCTATGTTTGAGGAGTCATTGAAGCTGGGCTCACTCCCCCCCAAATTGAGACAAGCTTCAATAGCTCTTCTCCTAAAAGAAGGGAAGGATCACACTGCATGTGGTTCATACAGGCCCCTTAGCCTTCTCAATGCTGATGGTAAGGTTTTGGCAAAGTTACTGTCATCTCGCATAGAGGGTGTTCTGCCCAGCATAGTATCGGAGGAACAGACTGGCTTCAATAAAGGTCATTCATTTTTCAACATTCAAACCCTGTTTAATATTATTTATTCCAATGACATAAATCTTGCTTTTGTATGTAACTGACCCTGTCTCCCACATACTAAAGATGTTGTCTCTATTGGAAACTTTGGCTCTTTCTCTGGGTACAAGCTCAATCTGCAAAAAAGTGTATGTTTGCCTATAAATGCAAAAGCGCTTTCACTTCAACAGTCTGATTTGCCATTCCAACTGAATCTTGGTTTCAAATATTTAGGAGTTAATGTTACTCGCTCACTATCTTCCTTATTAGATGCAAACTTCACTCCTCTCCTTTGCCATATGAAGACTGTTTTTCAGAAATGGTTTAACTTGCTCATGTTTATGCTTGGGAGAGTCATACTGCCAAAATGTCTTTACTTATTTCAATCCATCCCCCTATTCTTACCCAAATTGTATTTGAAAATCTAAATCTATTGATCAGGCACTCATCTCTTTTATATGGGGAGGGAAAACTCCCAGAGTAAGGAAATCCCTGCTGCAGCAATGCACGCTCAGCGGAGGGTTATCTTTGCCTAATTTTATGTATTATGTATTATTACTGGGCAGCCAACATCCAGAAGTTTTTGTTTTAGTTAGATGCCCCACAGACATTGTGGTGTGTGTTGTGTGGTGAAAGAATGAGGAACCAATTGCAGAGACAGACTGGCAGGCAGGAGGTGGTGTGAGCTTCGGTATTTAATAAAACAGAAAACGGCAGTACAGAAACTGGAAAAACACTCAAAGGAACTCAGAGAAAAAAAACCCAAAACAAAAGCCACTGGAAAAACACATGCTGATGGCAACGCGGGCAGGAAACAACAGGAGCAGACAAAAAACTAACCAGGACAGGACACAACGGGATACAAACTGACGGCACGGGGATACAAAATGATCTGCCAAGCGACAAGGGGAACACGGGGGTTAAATACATGAGGTAATAAACTAATGAGGGAGAGGTGATACAACAGGTGAAACACATCAGGGTGGGGCAGGACAATCAACAAAGGCGGGAAAACAAAGTAAAACTAGACAAGACAACAGGACTATCAAAATAAAACAGGAAGCAGAACATAAACAGGGAAGTACACAACTCAATATACACAGACCACAATACACAGGACAGAGCCACGCACAGGGAACAGAAAAATACAGACTAACCGAACAAACACAGGAAACATACAGAAATAACTAAACAAGGCAACAGAAAAATACAAAACCATAACAGAGCCCCCCCCCCCCCCCCCCCCCCCCCCTCAAGGGCGGATACCAGACAACCCAAAAAACCCAAAATAAACAGAAAACAACCCAGGGAGGGCGAGAGTCCGGGGGAGGCAGAAAGTCACTAGGGCACAGGGCACAAAGAGGCACAGGGAACAGAGAGTGCCCTGGGGCACAGGGAACAGAGAGTCACTGGGGCACAGGGGACAAAGAGTCACTGGGGTACCCGAGGGAAACAGAGAGCTGGTGTGGCCTAGGGGAAACAGAGGGCCGGAAAGGCCTGGGGGAAACAGAGGGCCAGAGGGGCCACTTGAGACAGGGAACAGAGAGGGGACAGGGAACAGAGAGGGGTCACTCTGGGGGAACAGAGAGGGGCCACTCCTGGGGAACAGAGAGGGGCCACTCCTGGGGAACAGAGAGGCCTGTGCAACACGGGACTGCAAGACCTCGGCAACAGGGGACAGAGGGCAGCAACGAAGGTAGGAGCCTTCCGGCGGCCGGCGACGAAGGCAGAATCCCTTGGGCGGCCGTACTGGATGTCGAGGGCAGCGCCCCTCCAGGGGCCTAGCCGGTCGGCCAAGGTGAAACTCCTCAGGTGGCCGAACTGGACGTCAAGGGTTCTGAGGCGGCCAGCATGGACGTCAAGGGTTCTTAGGCGGCCATCGCTGCCGACGAGTCCCTTCAGGTGGCCGAACTGGACATCGAGGGCAGGGCCCCTCCGGGGGCCGGGCAGGTCGGCCAAGGCGGAGCCCCTTAGGAGGCTGTGCAGGCAAAGGGTCAGCAAGGCCGGGACCAGGCAACGAGTCAGCTGGGCTGGGGCCTGGCGATAGGTCAGCTAGGCTGGAGCCAGGCGACCAGGCAACGGGTGGCAAAGGTTGACTGGGGTGCCGGAGACCGGCAAAGTCTCAGGGGTGGTCTCAGGGGCGCCGGAGACTGGCAAAGTCTCAAGGGAGCCGAAGATTGGCAACGTCACAGGGGCGCCGGCGACCGGCAAAGTCTCTAGGGAAGTGTCTGAGGTGCTGACCGGTGGCAAAGTCTCTGGGGTGCAGATCAGTGTAGTCTCTGGGAGATCTGTCAGTGTAGACTCAGGGAGACCAGTCAACATAGTCTTTTGGGGATCCGTCAGCGCAGACTCTGGGAGCTCCGTCAGCGCAGGGGATCAGGCAGGCTGCTATCCAGCTGGGGATCTGGGACACAGGACAACCTGGAAACGCTAGAAAACTCGGGAACGCTAGAAAACTCGGGAACGCTAGGGAGCCCGGGGTTCCCAGGGAGCCCGGGGTCACCAGGGATCTGCTCGGGGACACTAGGGAGCTGCTCGGGGACACTAGGGAGCCGCTCGGGGACACTAGGGCGGCTGCTAGCTAACCTGGATTCAGGGGAACCACTAACTAGCTGGGGCCCAGGGAGGTTACTAGCTAGCCGGGGCTCAGAGAAGCTGCTAGCCAGCCTAGATACAGGGGGGCTGCCATCTAGCGGAGACACAGGGGGGTTGCTAGCTAGCCGGGGAATAGGGAGGCTGCTAGCTAGCCCGGGGTCAGGAGAGCTGCACGCCAGCCCGGGGTCAGGAGAGCTGCACGCCAGCCCGGGGTCAGGAGAGCTGCACGCCAGCCCGGGAACAGAAGGGTTGCACGTCAGCTCGGGAACAGAAGCGTTGCACGCCAGCTCGGGGATACTAAGGAGCGAGGACTCTGGGGTGAAGAGCAGGGCATGGCGACGGGAGCCATGACGTCCTTTCCCTCGTCTTCAACCTCTGTGGGTGCCGGTGGGTTCTGGGGAAGCCGGAGAGGGAGCAGGCAGATCGACAAAACATGCGCCAACGGCCACAGTGTTTGCCGACTGGGGAAGAGGCAGGCTGATAACCACTGCTGCTGGATGGTGAGCTTCTCCAGGAGAGGAGGGTGTTGGTCAGGCTCAGAGCACCGCAGACACTGCACGGTCCAGCCGAATTCCAAAACCTTCTTCTTAAAGAGAAGCCTCTCCGCTGGGTCCATGTCTGGTCAGATTGTTCTGTGATGTGTGGTGAAAGAATGAGAACCCAATTGCAGAGACAGACTGGCAGGCAGGAGGTGGTGTGAGGTTCGGTATTTAATAAAACAGAAAATGGCAGTACAGGAACTGGAAAAACACTCAAAGGAACTCAGAGAATAACTGATAACATTTTCAAATGCTGGAACTCTTTTATTACTTATTTCAATGAGCTACAAACACTTCCCTGATTAGGGTGTGCATTCACCCACAACTACTTTTGACTCCATTGTTGTTTTTTCCCCCTTCTTTGTTGTTTATATAATCATTTTATTTGTATTTCTTTCTTTATTATTTTTTTATTTTATTTTTTAAATGTTCACTTAATTTGATTTCTCAGTTATTGTTTGTATGTTTGTGCATTAAGGTATGTGCAACATGTAAGACCTGTCTTGGGGGGTGGGAGGTATGGGATTGGTGACAGTATGGGCCTGGGAAAAGGAATCTTTATTTGATTCTCATATATGTTGTATTACTATTGTACAATGTTTAAAAATATTGTCCCGACGGCATACAAAAAAAACAAACACTTCCTGTCTTTAGGAAGTCGCTTTGTGAAGCCTACACAATCCGGTGATTAAGGTGTCAGCTTAATTCATCACCCCTGGTAACAAGAGTAGTTTACTTTAATGACTGTGTCAATGGCATTGTTCTCATACAGCAGGTCCTTCTCGGAAGAGGAGAGGCCAACAATAAAGTCAGCAGCTCTGGGCTCAGTTGGAAGGAGGATGGATGCCTGCTCATGGTTACAGTAACACTTACTGCATATTATCATCTCAAACCATATGTACAAGTCTGATGCTGTACATGAGCGTGCATTTTTCTATTCCACATAGCAAAAAATCTGCCCGGTTCAGCTCTGAGTTTTCACGCATTGCACAGCACTGTGAAGGAATAATCTCAGAGATTATGTTATGTTCTGCCTTTATTTAGAAGTGGTGAATGTAGGCTACAGCTCACAGCAACGTAATACCATATAGTGTTGGCAAATGGCTTTTTATTGAGTTTCCTCTTAGCGAAATAATAGGCCTTTTTTCGCCAACTTTATTCCACACAACAGTCGTGATGTTCCTTTCAGCTATCTGCTCGTGCTGGTATATCCAGCAATCATGTAGCTAACGTTGGAAGCAGGAAAAGGGTCACCTGAAAAACCTATTCTGATAGGTTAGCAAACATGTTTAGCTCAGCATCGTCCAGCTAACGTTAGCTTGCTTCTTGCTTTAGCCTCGACCTACGGAGGTAAACTCCGACTGTCGCTTGCTAGATGTTATGAAAACATAAATGAGCATTTGTTTGTATGTTTGCCAAACTTTTCGGGGGATTCAACATTATGTAATTAATTAGGCCCCGCTGGCTGCCATCACCTTATTATTACCGTTGACTTCAAACCGGTTACAGGTTTATTGTTGATCATACATGTATAACGCTACAGTTTAATTTAGTTAACGTTACACTGGGTTTGAGAGTCTGGGGGATGCGTTGACTTAACAGTAGTTAATAGGCTGTCAGTTGTAGACGCAGACACATTACATGGTTGTGCTCTGTAAGTGAAAAAATAGGTTAGTTATTAACTTCAGCAATACTTTCCTGATAACCTGAGTACCTCAGTATTTGGGATGTACTGTACTGTTCATGTTACAAGGCAAAATACAGTTATTAACTGAAAGTTAAGCATTCTTGGTGTTTTTGTCACATGTTTACACTGATAATATACCAAACAACTAATCAAAGCTGATACTATGTATGATAATAGATAAATGAGTGATAATAACATATTACATGCTTTAAACTCCTTATATATAGCTATGCAGTGTTCTGAGCAGCCTGGCTGGAACGTAGAAGGTGATACAACACTCATTAGAACCACAAGAGACTTAGACTGGAGCTCAATGACTTAAGACTTGACTTAGACTCGAGCTCAGAGACTTGTGAGCACCTCTGTGACCAGTATGCTGTAGAACCGTGCTCTAGCTTTGAGCACTGTTCTCCCAGCAGCTTTTTAGTTGTTATCACCATGGCTGACGTTGGTTTCTTGGGCTGAAAGCTGCATGCCAATGTGGTTTCATGCAGCCAACCCTGATAGGACTCAATTTTGATAGACAGTAGGGATAGATTGTTCATCTGTTAATGAAATACAAAAAAGAGAGAGCCAGTCTGGTTTGCATGTAATTCCACCGCATTAACTTAATTCAAATCAGCATCTGTTAAATGAAATGGTAGAAATGAATGTTTCATTGAATGATTAATGAGTGTAAGAGGAAAGACAGACACAAATTATTTTCCTGATAGATGTAGGTGTAGAGATATTGCAAATCTTACAATACCCGTCCAACCAACCAGTCTCACGGAGTTTGTGAAATAGTCATGAAATTTAATCTATAGATTCACGTTCATGGACACGATTATCCCATTTTTTCCGTGACGCTCATCACAAATTTCAAACTAATGTATTTCAATTGGAAGCATCTTTCGTGTCTACACCACATAGCTTAATGGCTTTGTGATTTTTGGAATATTTAGGACTATAACTTTAATCAACATTTATTCACTAGATGTTATCATGGTTTTTATTTCTTTATTTTAATGTTATTATGGCAATTTTAACCCTTTGAGGTGACAGAAGACTCAAAGCAAAGAGAGATAATGGTATTGTTCAACGCATTCTCATGAACAGGTTTGTATGATATTGTACAAAAATGTATACACATTAAAAAATAAGATATCGTACGAAACTAGGAGACCGCCGGCTGTTCACATGACACTGGCTGGTCACGTGACGCCAGCAAGCGCTATAGAGCTTTGTGACGCCGGCTACAGACCTCCGTCAGAGCTCGGTCGCATCAGCAGCAGTTAGTAGCTGTGTTTAGCCGCTACCGAGCTCTGGGACGCTGGCTACAGTGCTCCGCATGGTGCGCCATTATTTCAGCAGTTCTTGGTGGTTCGGTTACCCGAGAATAGGTGACTGTGAGCCGGGGAAAGAGCACGGCAAGCTGCCGGTCATTTTTGCGGCCACAAAAAGTGAGTTTTGGATTAAAACTCTCCCAAGGGACACTCATTTCCCCAGGAAGCGAACTCTGCTCTCTGGCTTGAAAGTCAGGTGTTTTAACGCCCACCCATCCACCCCAACATCCTCCCTATGCAGCCTCTTATACAGCAGCAGTCAATGTGGTGCATACAGCAAAAATAAAACATTGAGTACTTAAGAATTATAGTGCTTAACTTTTGAGAACAGGCTGTATTGTTGGGAGTTGGGAAATACGGCCATGCTGCCATGGAGTTTTGCTCTGGCCTCAGTCTAGACTTGGTCTTCTTTGGACCTGGTCTTGACACACATTCAGCTGGCCTGTCATGGATTTCAGCTGGACGTGTGCTTTCCTGAGTGCTGCCATGCATACACACTGTGCATGTTACAGTACATAGATTAGAACGTACAGTAGCTGAAAAGAAACTGGAACACAGCAGCAGCGTAAGGAATAGTAACATGTCACATATTATATTGTTTGGAAGCTACCCTGCAGGGATTTAGTGCTTGGGCAAATATAGAAATGTAAAACTTGGTTAGAGAGGAGAGAAGGTGGAAAGAGAGACAATGAGTAGAAGACATCGGAAGAGCTAAAACAAAGAAAGCAAAAAGGGAGAGAGGGAAAGAAGATGAATCATCCCAGTAGCTCTCTGTTTGATCCAGTGTTCTACTAAACACAATTGGGCCTGTCAGTTTCTTTTTTTTTACTATGACATTCTTCAAAATGTCATTAGAATTCATTTACGGAGCAGAAAGATTCATGCAAGTGATCACTATTTCTTAGTTTTCTACTGCCAAATACACCCCTACACTGAACATAGTGATTAATATATAAACACGGCTGGATAATGAGCCACTGCTCCGGGGGCCCCAGCCTGCAGCATGTCTGTGGGGCAAGGACTTTGTTATTAATTAATAATTTTACTAATTACAAATTCGGTTAAAAAAGGAGAGGGCCCTAAGGTGGCTCCTGCATTTTCTCAGATTATTAGTGGAGGCTCTCCCTCCGCCCTCTAATTAGCCTGAAATAGTTCTGACGGGAGCAAAGCCGGAAGTAAGGTGAGGAAGTATAAGAACACCAAATGTCCTGATAATGAGGTAGGTTGGGGGGGGTGGATGGGTCAAACAAACACAGGACTTTCACTCAGGAGACCGGGGTTCATGTCCTGTTTGAAAAGAAAAGAATCAGAGTTTTTTTTAACTTTTACGGAACAAACGGAGCTACGTCACATTCTGCATCAGTAATGTATCGTCTACTTTTAACCCAAACCACAATCTTTTTCTGAACTTAACTAAGTAGTTCTGGTGCTAAACCTGACCAAACTGCGACCGTTTCACAACGTTAACGACGTGTTTAAAACCGTTACAGTCTCTGGTATAGATATGAGGATGGCAAACGCTCCTGCGGGTCGTATTATCTGCAACCACTAGGGGCGCTAATTAATAAAATGCTCCTGTGGGTCGTATTAGAGGGGGGGGGGGGGGGTAAACGACCTATATTGTCGTATTGGTATGCCTACCATACACTAGAAGACTTTGAACAGACTTTGAAAAGACTAATGTCTAACACCATCACACATCTAAAGACAATCATCTCACATCTAACGTTTAAGACATGACGTCATAATATGTAAAGACTGGAGATCTTGCAGGGTCACACATTGCAAGAATACAACTAGATTTGTTTTGAAAAATGTAAACCAGCTAGCTAGCTACCGCTATTCTTAGCTTAAGGGAAAGTTTGCAGATTTTCTGTTCTGCCATACATGCAGATGAATGTCTCCAGTACCCAGAGGTCTGTGTTTATCTGCCAATAAATCTCCAGTTGCACGACATGCTTCAGAAGGGTTGAAAATTAGCAACTTTATCTGTTTAGCATTAAGCTCTAGCCATTTGCTGCTTCCTGTTTTATGCCGGAGGGAGGGCACCTATTGGTTGTTGACAATGTTCACATGATTTAACTTCACTACCAAGACTAAAAGTTACGATAATATCAAACACGTTTGATTTTGTCAGAACGTCAAGATGGGGAAAACAACCTGGACTGAGTTTTACGACCACCTTACACCAAACGATTGAGACAATGGGAGCACACCACAACCTTAGCAAGACTCTCGTGATTTAATTCAGATATTGGAAAAAAGTCTTTGACGATGGAATCGCTTGAAAAGGGGTTTGGTGTAAGGTCGGCATAATTTGTTTTGCCTCATGCATTTTTTGGATGAAACCCATGTTCTTGAACTGCACAACACATGTAGTGAGGTGGTTATGGGGGGATGGAGCACATACAGAGCCAAGGACCTATCATGGAGAGCAGGGTTCAGGTCCTGCGTATTGTGTCCTGGGAGGGGTTAGGTTTAGGCTGCTAAAACACTTTGGTTAGGTTAGAGAAAAATAATGGTTTTGATTGAATATTACCAAATACATCCTTTCTCGTGCTTCAAGTCAGACTTCTTCAGCTCAACCAAGATGAGTTGCTATGTGTTCATATCACAGAAGTGAAGGATTTGATTTAATGTGTTAAGAAGGAATATTTTGCTACTTTTATGTTCTATAAAAATGTTTCCTGACTGTGCTAATAAAGCAACCCTATCATCAGACAAACATTGATATTGGACAATTCTGCAAAGTAAGTAGTAAGTAAGGGAGCCTAATTGATAATTAAAGGTGTCAAGCTGAGGCAAGTAAACCACTTGCTCAAGGTTTGGAAAAGATCATGGTTACAGTTTCAAATAAATCACAATTTGGTCTCAGCCAGTGGTTAGATACGTAACTGTCATCCACCAGCCCAAAACCAAACCCTCACTTTCTGCTTTGCTGCATTAAGCACACTTGATGCTTTCTGCATTGGCACTGAGCCCCTGTTTTATAAAGGGAAAAACTAGTCTTTAAGAGATCAAAGCTCAGTTGGTATTATGCTCACATATATATATATATATATATATATATATATATATATATATATATATATATATATATATATATATATATATATATATATGCAAGCATGGGAGTAATATTCCAGCAAATAAGGTGCCTGTTAGTTTCAGGTACTCTGGGTCAAATGGGTTGAGGTTAGGTGTGTAGGGGCTAGAAAGGGGCCCCCAACTAATATATGCCCAGCGGCCCTGTAGCGGTTTAATTTAACCCTGTATATGAACATAGTCTTTAGAAACTCATGCCTTGTACAATTTATAGCACATAGATGACCTGCACTTCAAGAAGAAAGTAGAACAGAAGTAGATGAGTGAACTATCCTATAAGCTCCTTATTGAATCCATTGAACACCAGCAGCTCTTTATCCACTTCATCATGAGTGCTCCATTTTAGAAAATTACACAATTATTTATGAAGCCAGAATCACGTATCAGCTCTGTGTTATTCAAATGTATTGAGGGGAAAAAACTCCAAACAGATCCGGAGGCATAATAGCACCATGTTGTCTTCCCAGTTTCATGTCCTGCTTTAACAACTCTGAAGGCACAGTAAATGACAGCACAGTTTGTTGATAGAAAGGAGCTGGAGCTGAGGGACGTGGGAGACAGAGATATATGCCTCTCTTCTCTAGCAGCATGGGTAATCCCACAGAGATGGCCAAACAGATAGGAGGAGGCACAGATACATATCAACCTAGCCAAGAAAATGAGAGCCGGTCAGATACAGAGCTGTGCCTGCAGAGGGAAATAGGACAAAGACAGACAGACAGACATCCCACTGCACCAGCAGAACAGCACAGACTCAAAGGACAAAAATAAATCTGAATAAAGAGAGAGGGATTGGTGTCAGCCCTTTACTGTGCTGATACATTATTTAAGATACACACACACACACGCACGCACGCACGCACGCACGCACGCACGCACACACACACACACACACACACACACACACACACACACACACACACACACACACACACACACTGGAATGCATTAAGCATTCTCAGAAGAGTTATGAAGAAACATGTAAATGTAGGAGTATGTGAGGGAGAGGCAGACATTATTCATTGTGGCTCAATAAGATCTCTGACATGTGGTTTGCTGAATTAAAAGATTGTATTTGACGTGTGAAGAAGACAACAATGAAGGAACTGAATAGATGAAATTTAAAAAGGCACCAGGGGTGCCTGGATAGCTCACCTGGATAGCTCACCTGGTAGCGCGTGCCATGCGCCCCACGTCAGTCCTTCTCGCAGGGGCCGCAGGTTCGTATCTGACCTGCGGCCCTTTGCTCTCTCCCCTTTCACATCTTCAGCTGACCTATATAATAAAAGCCTAAAATGCCCAAAAGAATAATCTTTAAAAAGGCACAATTTTGTGCCATAATAACTCATGATTGGAAACATAACCTTAGCTCTTATCTACAAACTTATGAGAATTACAGTGTCCCACCTTTTTGGAAAAACAAAATAGAATACAAATAGAATAATCGCATACGTCATAATATGAATAAATATGCTAAACACTGTTTAGTATATTATTTAGTATAATATATTTAAAAGTGTAACTCTGGCCAAAATGCAACTTAGGGTCTTTTTGTGAATATACCCGAGTCAAACTTTCGTTTAAAAGCATAATTAGGACGGAAACGCCACTTTTAAGACTTACCGTATTCTCGTTTTCGGTCAAATGGCCTTTTGAATGGGAGAGCTAGGGCCTACTATGATAGCATCAAAATCGCTATTTTTAAAACACTAAGAAGGCTCGATACAACATTAAACTTAGCTTGAAGTATCACAAGGGGCTCTACACATGTACTTGAGCATTGAGAACATTGTTTGTGTATGCAGAGTTTACTAAAAAAAGTTTGAAACAACTCACTTTAGCAGTTGTTGTTTACGCTATCCACCATCTTGCCAGTCAAAAAGTGTCAATCTCCGAATGCGAAAGAACGGAGGAAATGTCATTCTTATATGAGGCTCCTTTTTCAACTACAAGGTCAATATTGTTTTTCACTAACAACAAAAAACAACGAATTATCCGTGCATTTATATGGAACTAAGCTTTAGGAGCTCTCCATCTTTACTCTCCTCCCTGTTACGTTGCATTCGGCAATCGACTCTTTTTGACTGGCAAGATGGTGGATAGCGTAAACAACAACTGCTAAAGTGAGTTGTTCAAAACCTTTTTTAGTAAACTCTGTGTACACAAACAATGTTCTCAATGCTCAAGTTCATGTGTAGAGCCCCTGGTGATACTTCGAGCAAAGTTTCATGTTGTGTCGAGCCTTCTTAGTGTTTTAAAAATAGCAAATTTTTAAAGGCCCTAGCACTCCCATTCAAAAGGCCATTTGACCGAAAACGAGAATACGGTAAATCTTAAAAGTGGCGTTACCGTCCTAATTATGCTTTTAAACCAAAGTTTGACTCGGTATATTCACAAAAAGACCATAGGTTGCATTTTGGCGAGAGTTACGCTTTAACTCCTGATTAAGCATAGATACTTTTCAAGATAATTTTTTTCTCTTTTTGTGGCATGTTCACTCATGACCTTTGAAATAGTAGTTTGTTGATGTTGATATGATCTGTATAAAATAGAAGTTTCTATTTTAATCATATTTTGTACCAACTGAAAAACACTGTGAACACTGCGAATTTAAACAAGTTATGTCTATCTTTATTTACAAATCATTCGGAAAAGCTCATAAATCATAGATTTACTACATAGGTTTCTCTAAACAAGTTACAGGGCCACCATGAAAAACACAAGTACTTAAAGTGTTAGTTTTAGGCTACTTTTATAACTTGTAGTATGTGTATAACTTGTATGCTGTATTGTATTATCAGGGTTTTCCCTGGGTCAGCGAGGGAGAGATCACTAAAAAGAGCCCAGAACCTTGTGTCGAAACTCGGCTTTTGGCAGCGAATTAACATTGGAGGAGGAGAGAGGGGGAAAGAGAGGGAGAGGGGGAGAGAAGGCGGGGAGCGGGAGGAGAGATAAATGAGCAGGGCTGTGTTAAGAGATTGCAAATTCAAAGTGGTTTGTGAAACTAGCATCCCTCCTCCTCCTCTCTCTCTCTCTCTCTCTCTCTCTCTCTCTCTCTCTCTCTCTCTCCCTTCGCGCTCTCTCTCTCTCTCTCTCTTTCTCTCTCTCTTTCTCTCTCTCTCCCGCTCTCGCTCACTTCGCTCTCTCGCTCTCTCTCTCTCTCGCTCTCTCTCTCTCTCTCTCTCTCTCTCTCCCTCCCCCCCCTCTCTCTCTCCCGCTGCTGCTGCAGTCAGCCTCAGTAACTCCTGCGAGCTGAACACATCTCCCTCCCGTCGTCTCTCTCCTCTCCTCCGGAGGGTTCCAGCAACGCTGCGACCACTTTTCATCTTGAGCTCGACCCCATTACACCCCATTGGATTATTGAAAACAGACATTTATCGTGTGTTTGTGGCTTTCCCATACAGCAGTAATGTTGGACAGGAGAGCCGTGAGTATGTAGGCGGATAGATGAGGACGGGCAGGTACAAGACGATTAATAATTGTTCCCACAATGCTGTTCACAGAAGATGGCTGTTAGATGGTATTTTTGCAACAACAAAAATCAGTCAAATTAAAATTGTGCTCCTTATGTAAATTAGTATTCTAACGGGGTCCCATCTCTGAGGAAAACCCACCTGTGCCGCTCATGGGAATCCATTGGTCCTGACCCACGCACAGTAAAGCCTGCAGACTCGCAGTTGAACAGTACTGGAGGAATAAGCTGCCTGAGCCTTCAGCAAACAGCAGCGATGGCTCGGCTCTGCTCTCTGACCATGACCCTCACTGTCCTCCTCTCCTGCTCCCGCCCGACTCTAGGCAAAAAGAAGCTCTACATCGGAGCCCTGTTCCCCATGAGTGGAGGCTGGCCCGGCGGACAAGCCTGCCTCCCCGCCACGCAGATGGCTCTGGACCTGGTCAATAAGAGGGCCGACATATTGCCGGAGTACCAGCTGGAGCTGATACACTATGACAGTATGGTGAGTAACTAACAGACTATGGTACTACACAGTCTATTTCACTCGGTTCTTTCCATCTTGACTACATTGAACTGTATGTTGATCAGAATCAGAGTAGTTGGTTGGATTGGTCACATGAGACTGCACATGCTGTAGCAGGAATTCAAATGAACAACACAAAAGAAGATGATATGCAACATGCATGCAATCATTAGCACCATTGAAGTGTTTTCTAACCCATTAAATGCATGTCTGTATGAACTGAATAAAGAGTCATTGTGGTTTGGGTCGTACAAAATTAGGAGTTTAACAGGAGAAAAAGCGTACTACTATCAATGCAAGCACCCTTTGTAAAAGGGTTTCAAGTTTAAAGTAATGGCTTTCTTAATGATTAATAAATCATTCAGTAATGTGTTCAGAGAGGTTTACAATCCATTCATAAAAAAACAACTTTTGGGTTGCCAGGTTATAAAACCTCCCTTTTACTGGTCTGATCTGGACCAAAACTCTTTAACAAGTTACTAACACAGCTGCATACTTGATGATTTAAACTCTTCACTAATAGCTTACATTCATCTATAACTACAGACCTGAAGGCTATTTAAAAAGTGTGGGAGCCACAAGCATTTATTAACATTTCAAACGATAATACATAATTACTAGAAGTAAATGATACATGTTTTTTCACAAACTGACAACAACTTTTATATTAATCTAAAATATCTTCTATAGGAAAATAGTGATTTATTAACACTTGATAAAACAATTAGTTACAACAAAAGAGACAGAAAAGGTTAACATTACGACGTGTGCAAAAATGGCATTATTTGTAAGGTTGTCATTTATGAGGCGAAAGTTTGGAGTCCACACAGCAGACTGTTTCACTGTGGCAGTCATATTTATATCTCAACACTGTGATTACCTTTTCCACATCATGTTAGGCCATCATTGGGATAATTGGCAGTCCTCTGTGTGTTGTATGTTTTAAAATAGGTCGCAGCCCCAGAGAGATGTGCTTCCTACTGTATAGTAGCGTGTGTGTGTGTGTGTGTGTGTGTGTGTGTGTGTGTGTGTGTTTGTTTAAGAACAGCAGCTACTGTGTACAGCTTGCACACACACACTCTCTGCTAATGGCTTCCTGTCTGCTCACCCTAGAAACTTTCCTGCTCGTCTCTTTCTGTTGTCTTGCACTCACCCTGAACTCCAAACGTTATAAAAGCAACACATCATAATAATTTAAAAAGTGATCTGTGCAGGAACATATACCAGGAGAAAATGTGGTCTAGGAAACACAATTAGAAACAGAAAGTCAAATAGAAGAGTAGAGACATAAAGATGTGTAGGTCAGGACGATGGATGAGCAAAGAGTTAACAAATGTTAAAGGAGCCCCAACTTGCTCTTCTGTATTTTTGTCACAGCTATAAAACATTATAGCTTTGGTCAAATTTAACATGAACATGTACCAACATGTTCATGTTAAATTTGACCAAAGCTTTAAATAATGAGGTAAACATATTTAAAAGAAATCCCTGTGAGATAAAGCCTCAGATTTCACACTGTTCTGAACACTCCGGTTTCAACCGTTTTTTCAACTCTTGGCGCCGTATGATATCATACAGAGACAGTTTTCCATATATGTTCCAGGCAGACACACTACTGCAGTGTTTACATTACATAGCCTGCCACATATAGCTACATGCTAACGCCAGGGAAACCTGTAATCATGGCTGGCGATGATGTTATTTCTCCACAATTTCAGATCACATTCCTTCCTAGTATTTGGTTTAGAAGCCTTAATTGGTGATTTTTCATGGTATGTAACAATGCATTATATAATAACAATGCATAATGTAACAAAATTTCTAAATGTAATAAATATTCACTTCATTATGTAATAACACATGCATTATGTGATAATCTGCCACATTTTGTTATAAAAACCTGAACCCAATATGTAATACATTTCTCCGCATTTTGTAATGAATTATGACATAATGCGGCGGTTCTTACAAAATGCGGGGGTGGCACTTTTGTTATTACATTATGCGTTGTTACATGGCACAAAGTCCTGCTATATACTGCAACGGAGTATATATTATATAATGCGTAACCGGAAGTGAAGTAACGTCTGATTTTAAGCCAAACCAACATCTTTTTCTAAACTTAACGAAGTAGTTTTGGTGCCTAACCTAAACAAACTGCCACTGTTTCACAATGTTAACGTGTTTAAAACCGTGAACGTTACCTTCGCTGGTTTAGATATGAGGACGGAAAACACTCCTGTGGGTCGATTAGAAGGTTGTATTGTTGTATGGTGTTGGAGGACTTGTTGGGCCTATATTGGTCCCTGAACTAATCGGCTCTATGGAAGCCAATCAGTTATTGGCTAACATGAGCTTTCAAAGCAACATGAGACATGAGTCATGACAACGACTGTCAAAATTCATCGACTAACAGGAGCAGCTGTCGCAAGCTGAATCTAACTAACTAACTAACTAACTAACTAACTGGCAGACATCCTAATATGAGCTGCCTTTGAAGCAGTACTGCAGTACTGATTGAAATACTTCCAAGTCAAATAATGTCATGCAGTGTTTGATATGATTCAGGGTTAGGGTTAATTATGTGTTGTACTTCTCCTAAGAGCACCAAATTATATGATAAGAAACGGTAATGCATATCGGGGACTAAAGGATGCTTTTCCAACAACTCGTCATCACTTGCAATTTGTCAAATACATGTTACTTAATTAATAGCTTTGAACTCCTTACGGAACACAATTTCCATATTCTTTTGTGTCTGTTTAAGCTTGGAAGCCAGGGTTTCTCTCTCTAAACAGCTGTGAGATGGAGAAATATTGAAGCTTTCATCTTCAGTATCACTGTGTGCAATGTGAGCAGAGTTAATATCGTTCATTTTTAATTGGTAAAATGTGGTTTTAGATTTTCTATTTTGAAGTAATTTCCGGACCGTTACCTTGAAACCATCAGACGGCAAATAGACGGTACCGTAGGGTGCCGTTACCTGAAATGGGTGATTTAACGTCACAGCTCATTTTACAGTTTAACAACGAAACAAAACGCTGAGTGAACATTACCAGCTACGTTTTTCATTTTGGTTTTGAGCGGTATGCACCCCCACTAACCTGGAAAACGGTTTTAAAACAGTAACATTAAAACAGCGTGTCGGAGGAATACAGCGTCTCCTGCAGCAGGGAGTCAAAGGTAGCGGGACCGTCACCGCAGCGTTCGTTAACGTTAGCTTCTTGTATCATCTGGGGTCTGAGGTAAATTCATCAAATTCAGTGTCCACAATGCTATTTTCCAATAAACTGTAGCTGTCATATCTCACGGGACCCGCGTGAGTGCGGATTTCATGTCGCAGCTTTTGTCGCTGTTTGTCGCTGTTTGTCACTTTGCCTAAGATTGAGTGACAAGTGTACTCGCCCTGTTGTTTATTTGGTTGCCATGACTTTGCAAGTGATGACGTCCTGTCACTGTTCCAGTTGCTCACCCTAACGCCGCCTTCACACTGGCAGTTGAAATCAGCTCCGATACGGCTTCGAAACGACCCGAAGTCATTCATTTCCTATGGAGATTCGCAGACTGCATGCGAATGGGTCCGAACTGGGTCCGAACGAGTGCGGTGCGAAAAATTTTTTGTCAGTTGGTCATCCGGATGCGTTCAAAAAGTTGAACTGTTGCGAAAGGCTAAGGACGGTTCCTATCCGACAATTCCAGCGTTGCTATGGTACTGATAAACAAACCTGTTAATGCTAATTAGTTAGCTAGCAACAGACATTTAACTATTGACATTATACCGCTATCACATTTAACCGATGTGACATGTCAACGTCCTGGGCAACTTTTCTCCACGCAGCAGCCTTTCTATTTATATCTGTATAAGAGAGGTCATAGAGAATCGTACATTCAGACACTTATCAGTTGTTTTAGTCTCTCTGCCATTTTTATGAGTTGCTTCCGAAGCTTTTCATCTGTGTAGTACGACGTCCGCTGGGGGCGTATTGCGTATTACGGATCTGATTTCAAGTGCCAGTGTAAAGGCGGCGTAAAGGGGAGAGAGAGCGGATGACAGTTTGCTTGAGTTCAGTAGAGCACACGGCTCTGCAGAGTCGTGTAATTACGACTTTATGACTTTTCATAAACAGCTGAAGGAGCTGCAGTGCGCAGTGTACATAGCGGAAACCCTGTTGTGCGTCTACCCTATTTCTGATATCGTGGCGGGCCACCACCGTAATATCACCATTGAGGAAACACTGTGTGTATGTATATATATATATATATATATATATATATATATATATATATATATATATATATATATATATATATATATATATATATATATATAGAGAGAGAGAGAGAGAGAGAGAGAGAGAGTTAGAGAGAGAGAGAGCGAGAGAAAGAGTTAAATGCACTGGAGGCTGGTGTTTTTAACATCACTCTGATTGGTTTGAGCTGCTCTGCATTGGATCCCCACTTCAATAGCCTGGAGTCGGCATGACAACAGTTACCAGGACTACTGCAGTTCAAACAAACACAGATTTGGCACCAATAAAAAGGCATGATCATGCACCTAGTATCATTGCACAAACAGGAGCAGATGGCTGGATGATTTCAGCTTGTCTGTGTGAGAAAGGCATATTGAGCGCAGCTAGCTAAATGTAAGAAGTGCTGGCCAGAGCACTCATTGATCACAGACCTCTAAACCACTTCAGTGCGGTGCCAGGCCAGCTGCACATCACATTGAACATGCTCTGATGGATCTCCTGCTGATCACAGTCCAGCGCCGCACGCTGTAATGCCCAAGAGGCCAAAACAACAGAAGAAAACTGCGTCATCAGTTAGTAAACAGAGCAGAACGTTTCTCAAGCTTTCTCCGGAGATCTGACGAAAAGATGATTAAATGTCTGTTGCCACGCAGCGCTGAAAGTTGAAGGCAGGTCCCAAAGGTTCTGTGGGATGAGGATGAGGATATGATGAAGGGGGGGGGGCATATATTGCAGCTACAGTATCTCATTTGAATGTGATGGAGATTTCCCCGAAATGCCAGGGTTAATATAATCAATTAGTCAGCTGCAAAGAATGCAGCTCCAGATTACGGTGGGGACTGCTTTGCAAACCAATCTCTTTGATTCAGGACTGAAGTGGGCAGCTTTGTCCAAGCCGCTTGTTACTGAGCCTGTTGACTCAGTGTCATTAGGTGAGGCTCATGCCTCAGCAGCCTCCTGGATTTTACCCTCACAGACATGATGTAGACCGTTTTAAGTGCTGGTTGCTAGGGAACAGCTTGGTTTAAATCCTGTCAGCTATTAATGTTGGCAAACACTGCAGCATGAAATGATGTCATTTTAAATTGGAAGTGAAGGACTCCCGGTTGGCACGTAGACAAGATGGCAGGCTGACTGAACACTCTCCCCAAAACACGGATTATTTCCCCAGATACAAGTGCTTTAACACTGTAATATAAATGTTATACTATGGAAGGGGACAAAACCAGCAAAGCTAAAAGTAAGAGCGACAACGACGTTAATGCTAGCTCACCTAGCCCGGCTGAACGTGATCCGGCTGAAACTAGCCTGCTAGAGATTAAGGCGGTACGGTCTGACTTAAAGAGTAAGGTGCACTCATTCCGGTCTACGTTGAGAGAGGACGTGAAGAAGGAGCTGATTGAACTTCGAGACAAGATTAATCAGGCCCTTATGAAATATCAGGGGGGACTTGAAAAACACAATGCGAGTCGAAGAGGCCAAACAGCGTGTGGCTGAGCTGGAGGAGCGTAACCTCGACCTGGAGGACTTGCTCCGACAAATGCAGCAGAAACAGGAATCCATGCAAACAAAAATGATAGATTTGGAGGCTTGGTCATGGCAAAATAATATCCGCATTTACGGAATTTCTGAAGGTGAGGAAGAAAATAACATGATTGGCTTTGTGGTCAAATTACTGAAGTCAGAGCTGGCCACCTCCGGCAAGCTCGATCTGAGTTGAATCCACTTCTTCTCAGATGCTTTAACCACACCCTTAAGGAAGGCCAGATGCCCCAATCTTGGAGCGAGGCAGTAATATCAATTATTCCTAAGGAAGGCAAGGACAAGGGAGAATGTAGTTCATATAGGCCAATATCCATTTTGAATACGGATTATAAGTTATTTGCCTCAATTATGGCCAAAAGGATAGAAAACATTGTCTCTGAAATGATAGACCCAGACCAAACAGGGTTTGTCCGGGAAAGACAAACACAGAACAATATTAGACGAACACTCCATGTGGTAGACTATGTGATCAAGGGAAATATTAGTGCAACACTGATCAGTTTAGATGCAGAGAAAGCGTTTGATTCAGTTGGATGGGGCTACCTTTACCTAGTACTGCAACGTTTTGGCTTTAATGAAAAATCTGTTCAGTGTATTAGATCACTCTATTCAAACCCCACTGCTACGATAAGAATCAATGGCCACCTAACTCAATCCATCAAGCTAGAGAGAGGTTGTCGTCAAGGCTGCCCACTAAGCCCCGCCCTCTTTGCACTCTTCATAGAGCCCTTAGCTCAGGCAATAAGGGAGGACCCAGAGATTAAAGGGATTTCAATTGGAGATAATGAATACAAGATAAGTCTGTTTGCAGACGATATATTGCTCACTTTGACTGACTTACAGAGAAGTGCACCTAAATTGATGTCCCTTTTGAGATTGTTTGGCTCCTATTTGGGGTATAAATTGAATACACATAAGACCCAGATCCTCTGATACTGACTTGAAAGGCAGATTTGATTTTAAATGGGACACCCCTGCTATTAAATATCTGGGAGTCTGGATCCCAAAAGACATCTCCAAAATATATAAGACGAATTATGACCCAGTTATTAAGACAATCAGGACAGATCTAGATAGGACTGTACTGCCCCAAGACATGTCTAATAGAATTGAAACGATAAAAATGAATGTCCTTCCCCGGCTTCTGTACTTATTCCAGTCACTGGACAGTGGACTTTCTCTACCATGTGTAGAGGACTATTTTATTGCTGCCCAGCTAAGACCCCTAGTTTGCTGGTGTAATCCAAACTACTCCGCCAAATGGAAAGATTTGGAACTAACGCAATCTGAAACACCAGCACAGTCTTTATTAGGTAACTGCCAACACCATGACCCTCACCTGGACAAAATAAATTGCTGGACCAGGGTTGCCCTTAAGGTGTGGTTTAACAAATGTAAAAAACTCCATCTCGAGAAACATGCCAAAATATTGAAATGGTTGGCATATGACTCAGAGTTTATACCATTGAGTCTAGATAAGCAATTCAGGCAGTGGGCATACAATGGTATTACAGCCTACTGCACTATAGCTGATAAGGACGGCCTACAGTCTTTTACCCACAACTCTAAATCATACAGACTTGGAGGAGAGGATAGGTTCAGATATTTCTAGGTCAGAGACTACTTTAACAAGGAAATCAAACAAACAGACAATAGGGATACCCGTCTGATCAGTATATTTACCGATGCATATAAGACTAAAGACAGTAAACACAAATCACAAATTTATAAAAGACTACAAAATTCTAAGAACCAATCTACTCTCCAGGTTAAGCAGAAATGGGAGGGGGAGTCTGGCCTGGAGATATCTGATGACTGGAGAACTGTTTGGGCGAGTCAAGCTAAGACCACCAACTCCAGAGCCTGGCGAGAATTCTGTTGGAAGAACATAATAAGATTTTTTGTAACCCCTAAATTGAAATCTAAACAGCAGGGTTTCCAGGGACAGGATAAATGCTGGAGACAATGTGGACAGACAAAGGCAGATCACTTTCATATATTCTGGTCCTGCCCCCTTATTCAACCATATTGGCAAGAACTTGCTGGAGAACTTCAGTCAATCTTTGGTTTAAAAGTAGATTTTTCTTTTATTACACTGTATTTGGGTAAAATCCCAGTTAGACTTATGGCCCACGACAACTACCTTTATAAAGTGCTCTTGGCTGCAAGCAAGAAGGCCATTACACGGAAATGGCTGCAGACAAAACTGCCATCAAGGACTGACTGGATCACCATTGTTAACGAAATACAATGCACGGAAAATCTGACCTTCACTCTAAGACTACGGGCTGAACGATATACAAAGTATTGGGAAAGGTGGACTTCATATTATTTAGTGTGTAGCTCATTGTCTGTGTGAATGATTGCTCCATTTTGCACTAATGTATGGCCTGTGTCAACCTGTCTGTTCACTTTTATTCTCTTTATTTGTTCTTTTTTTTTGTTTTTGCTTGTTTGTTTATTTGTTATTGTTGTTAAAAAGAACTGAAAAATTAAATTAAAAGAAAGTTTAAAAAAAAAAAAAAATTGGAAGTGAAACATTTTTTGATGTCTACCATTAACTGAATGTCCTGGCTATCTACCCCTGTCACACTCACTTTAACTGTACACATTATGCTGCTAGCTACCTGTATTTACATTCAGGATAGTCACTTCTGGGACGGCGACCTCGCTCACGTGTTGCGAAGTGTCCTTTCTTTTTGCAGGCGTTGCAGCTCGCCTCCTTTGCAGGACATCCCTCGAAGTTAGCCTTATGCTGAGTAGATCCACACCTATAGCATGCTTTTCCTCTTTTAAACTTGCCGTATCGCTGCTGTTCCTGTGGTTGAACTGCGTGCACGGTGCTGTCTACTGCTTCATCACACATGACTTTGGCCTCCGCCACAGCAGTTTCAAACTGGTGTGCTATCATCACAGCTTTGAGTAAAGTCAGCAGTACCTCCAGCAGGAGGCACACCTTGATGCGCGGTGAAGACGTCTTTTCAACGAGTTGGTCCCGAATCATCTTCTCTTCCATTGTCCCAAACTGACATGTCGTAGCCAGCTCTTTTAAAGAAGCAACAAACTGGTCCGTAGTCTCGCCAGGGCGCTGACCACGTTGTCTGAAGTGGTATCTTTCAGCTACGACATTCATTTGCGGCGTAAAGAAAGTCTGAATGGCAGCCAACGCTGTATCGTACTGTATCAGCAACCGTCAGTGTGTAGAAAAGTCTCTTACCTTCCGCGCCCAAACAGTGGATTAGCAGCGTGCACTTTCTTGCCTCAGGCAATTCCTCATCAGCCATCACCTGGAGATAATTCTCAAAAGTGCGTATCCACAGCTTGAATGGTACCCCGACATTTTGTAGAAAAGGTGTAGGCTGACTCAGGTTCAGAGTCAACATCCTCGTCGCCAATGTGTTGTGTTGTAACAATAACGACTCTGTCTTGACTTATTCACTTTACTTTATTCCAACCATTGCAAATAGGTAGTGTGCCAGCATAGAGGTGTTTATATGGACCACAACTCTTCTTCTCCTCTCTCTACTACATTCTCTTCTTCTACTCTAAACTGAATTCATTGTGCATAGCGCCACCTAGCGCTAAGGTTGAAACACCACAATACCTTATTTGATGAAATAATTCTCTTCATAATTTATTTTTTACTCAATCAATTGCCGAGGGTTCGACATCGACCAAGCCGAGGAAACCACCAGCGCCGACGCTCTCCTCAGTACAGTCATCATGACATTTTCGGTTGTACACCACGGTGCACTGCACACTCCACGTCCTTTCGGCAGTCTCCTCGTCTACGGACGGAGCTTGACTTCAGAGACTTGACCGTTGCCCGCCTCGGAAGGGTCCTCAAAAGGAAAGGCCTCCGACGCTTCCAGGTTCCTCGCCTGGGTCAAACAGCGCTGTCACGCAGGACGTCACAGGGCCTTCGTTGCCCCTCTGTGTCTGAACTTTCACAGGTCATCTCTAGAGGCCGATTTTTGGCATTTTTTTACATAATCGGCATCGGCCAACATCCCAGTATATCAACCCGATTAATAGGCAGGCGCATCTGCCGGCATCCTAGTGTTAAAAACATGAATAGGCGACATTTTTTACAGCGCACCCAGACCAGCTGCCTCCAGCCCCTCCCCTCGTGAAGTCTTATGCCAATGTGTGTGTCTTGCACAGTCACTTCAGGCTCAGACGCTACCGTTAGTAGTAGCATATTGCTGGTGTTCTTGCCTTGGGATTAACTGTACTAATAAAACCGTACAAAACACCGCGGCCACACCGCTGTGGAAGCTCCCCGAATGTCATTTATCAGAATCTGGTTGTTACCCCTGTCCGTGGCAGTCTCATCCACTCCTATAACGGAGCTAACTGGAGCTAACCGCTAACGGAGCTAACCGCTAACGGAGCTAATCATTGCTAACAGAGCCTTCAGTTCTCCGTGCCTGTATCCATTAACTGCATCTATGGACTCTAGCACGAATAAAACCCTTAATTTTATTAAATTGGCTGGACGAGTTTTAAATTACAACTAAGAGTTGTTTGAATGACAGAAATCTGCTTAGATAAGATCCTAATGAGTGCAACAGGACATGTAACAGTAGGATCCCCAAAACACAGATACAACACTTCAACAAATGAACAATGATCTAACAAACAAGGTGAACGAGAATTGACTTTAGATAGCCCTAGTCTTATGGGATTCAACAGGAGTTAGGAGGAAATAGTGTTGAGATTAATAACAACATGTCACTTTTTGTGAAGCTTGCAGATTTGTATTCTCAGAAGTTTAATAAATGCTGCTAAGTGCACTAAACTATTTTTTCATTGAAAAATTTATTTGACAAAGTTCATTTTCTTCTTATCTGTTTTGTTTATTTAATATATTTTTCAAACATTATTTATACAATATACAGTATGTTTTTACATTATACATTTTTAATTGAAGTATACAAGTGTAGATTGGTGAAGTGTTCAATAACTGTTTTTGTTGAGAAATTCTGTGTATATTGCTGTTACATTTTATCTTTCAAATAGAGGTTTAAAAACATATCGGCCAAATATCGGCCAAAATAAATCGGCAGCATTGATCGGCCATCGGCTGACCTGGATTTCTAAAGATCGGCATCGGCCAGAGAAAACCCATATCGGTCAACCTCTAGTCATCTCTACCTTCTTTTAATCCCTGTGTCAGCAGGCTGCACAAAATCCCCAAGCACATGCATCCTTTCATTAGCCTATAAATCTAGACGCACCCTATTGGCAGCAAATGGAATTTGCAGCCAGGGGGGTCTGACAACTCTCTGATGGCTTGCAAGCTGGAAAAGTCAACATTTAGCCAGGCCAATCACATCATGTATATCATCATGAGTCTATGGTCGGGCTTAACATAATGACGGCAGAGTTACGACAGTTCTGGGTGAATTCCCTGCTACTTGAAAACAAAGAAGATGGCTGCTGCTGCTGGCGAACAGCGGCCTTTGGAGACTTGGAGTAGAACGGCACATTCTTAAAAAAGGAAGATGTGAGTTTTGCCGACCGGATATGACAAAAGTTTAATCTATTAACTAGCTCCGCTACCTTCTTTGTTGCTCTGGTTGGTTGTAGTGCTATCCTATTGCGTGCAGAGGGAATTTTATCCCGCCCCTCGGATTGAGCCCTGCCAATGGCAGTTCCCAAACCAAACATCTTGATGTGGGTCTGGCTTGTCAGGGTATCCTTTAATCCCATTATCCCGTCTTCTACCCTTCCTTCAGCCGCTTCCAGCCATGCGGCTTCTGCTCCCCCCTTTTCTTTTACAGCCAGCACAAGTTTCTACTGAAACCCACGGAGCTGTGACGCTGGAACAGAACAGACCCAAACGCAAGACGTAGGAAAAAAGGGTTTTATTAGGAGAGCAAAAGGAGGGCAGTAACGAAAGGGGCTGGGAAACCTAGAGGGAAGCGGGGCGCGAGAAGCCCAGGGAGAGGCACTGGAGCTCTGGGAGTGGAGATGGCAGAAAGGGGAGCTGGGGAAGAGGGGCTCTGGGAAGGCGTCAAGACCGAGAGTGAGAGGCCGAGGGAAGGCACTGGAACTCGGGGAGGCAGAGAGGGCGAGGCACTGGAACTCGGGGAGGCAGAGAGGGCGAGGCACTGGAACTCTCTACGGGGAGCTGTAGCGTGTATCACCACAGAAGGCAGAAACAACAATCCAGCGAAGATGGTGAGTGGATCCGGGGTTTAAATGCAGAGCTTGATTGGAGTAGATGACTAGCAGCTGAGCACGGCAGGAGGGGTGATGATGGAATGATGGCCAGGTGTGTGCAGTCAGCTTGCAGTAGGAGGGGAAGGAAAAACAAAAACAGAAAGAGCAGAGAGAGGCGGAGCCAACCAAGAAACTGACAGTGAAAGCAAAATAGGAACAGGAAAAATAAACAAACTCACAGCCAGCCAACCCCAACCATCACAGGAGCTTTGCTACAGGCTAATCCTCTTCCAATTCCAACTGGTCTATCCTATTGCCCTTCCCTCCCCCTCCCTATCCCCACCCTTCCCCAACACTCAAATGTGTTTTCGCCGAATGTCACTAACTACACTCTATCCACAGCGGCACCTCCCACCCAGTACATGTTCATCCCTATTAGTAATTACGTAGATTTAGCCCAGCTCAGCCATCAATTGTCAACACTAGCCAAACCAGGAAAATCGAGACTCACCTCGGTTCTGTGCAGCTCCGTCATCCCTCACCTCGTAGATCCAAGGACTTGACTTCAGCTGAATGGCGCCTTCTCATTCTATCGTGACGTAATCTGTTCAGCCTTTCCCGCACGGAGGTCTGAGCTGAAAGATTACCTCTCTATTGTGCTAGATATGGCCCTACGTTTCCGGAGGGACAGGATTTTAGAGCTACCACGTACATTTTGCAAACCAGGCAGCTGGTCGTATTCAGCAGTTCAATCAGGGAACATACTGGGGGGCCCTTGACACAGAGTTGTACTGTTGCATCTTTGCAGCTCGTACATCTCTCTCCTGCGAGTTATGTGGAGCCCCCTCCCACCGTGCCACAGCATGCACAGTCAGCGCTCCACCATCTTGCCCACATTCCCTTGCTTCACGAACCTCCTTAGTACTTAACCTTCTATCATCCGCCGCACCGCTCCTTTTGCAGCGGTGCTCATGCTAGACATGCCCGCATAACCCAACTTCACCGAACAATCAACCTGGGGAATGACTAGCATGGCACCGTGGCATGCCAATAAAGGTAAATGCCCTTGCCACCGCTCTGCAAAATCATCCAGATGTAGTTTGTCGACTTCCTTATTAATGGCTTCACACATGGTTTCCACCTGGGCATAGACATACTACCCAACACTTTTGCAGTGACTTTCAGTCTGTGCTCTCAAAACCTCACACCGTCGACACCCTGCTAGCCAAAGAAATAAAGGAAGGTTTCATGATAGGCCCTTTTGACAAGCCCCCTTAGCCCCAAAGGCTAATAATTGATCCGTCCTCCCATCACGGCTCGCACGTCCCAAGCATAAACATTGTCATTCCCAGTCCAGATTTCTCCATGCAATACGCAACTATCGACCATGCCATCACTCTCATCTGCTTGGCAGGCCACTGAGCAGACATCACCAGCACATTCAAATCCTTGCCCATCCGTCCAGACTTCTGGCATTTCTTCGGAGTTTGGTGGAAAGGAGCGTAATATTCCGTGTCCCTTACCGTCATCTACAAGAGCAGTCCCAAGATCTTTGACTCTCTCTCTCTGAAGCGCTGTGCTGGATCCTGACAAACAATCATAAACTCCCTCACATACTCCATCTTCTCGACGATTTTCTCGTAGTCACTCCACGATCATCCCCCCCCTCTCCCCTCTTCGGGCTCCTTACAAAAGCTTTTGCAGAAATTGGTGTCCCTATTTCTGAAGAGAAAACCTGTATGCCTGGCACTTCAATCGAGTTCTTAGGCATCACCTTGGATTCGATCTCCTTCAAGCATCCCTGTCATCAGAGAAGATTCAGTGTATCACGCTGCTTCTCTCAAACTATCTTTTGGCAGATAGATGCACCAATCGGCAGCTACTAGCCCTCCTCTGCCATCTCAATTATGCCATACGCATAATCCCTCAGGCCACACCATTCCTTTCTAACCTTCTGGTTAAAGCCACAGCGGTCCGCTCTCTCCATGACAGAGTAGTCCTGGACGATGCTTGTAAAATGGAGATGCACCTGTGGAAACATTTCCTGTCTTCTTGGAACGGCATCTCTTTTTTCTATGATGACATCATCACGCAACCGGAAGACATTGAACTTTGTACAGACGCAACTCTTTCGATAGGTTTCGGCTGCTACTACGGCGGGAGATGGTTTGCTTCTGCTTGGCCCTCAGAGTTCAAATCCCTGGACTCAGGGTCCTGTCATCCGCTTTGCACAAGCTATATCCCATAATCATAACTGCCATGCTTTGGGGGCACAAATGGTCCAGGAAAACCATACACTCTGATAACACAGCAGTCATAGATATCCTAAACAAAGGTCATTCTCGCTCACCAGCCATCATGTAGTTCCTGCACAGAATAACCTTAATCTCAGCCCAAAACCAGTTCATCCTCAGAGCAGCATACATTGCCGGTCACCGCAACAGCATTGCTGATTTGCTTTCTCAGTTCTCTTCCCAGATACACATACGCTCCGTGAACGGTCCGCATACATTCGTACATACGTTCAATGTTAACAAAGCGTGAGACTAAGCTACTTACGTTACCATGGCAACTACCAGCAACGGGCTGAGTATACATGCTGTCTCCTGTTTATGCCCATTATACCAGAATGTTGATGAGATATGAGGTTTGGGCGTGTTAGTTTAAACAGAGATTAGTTTTTCTACTGGAGATAAAAACACTTGTGTACACGGAGATTGCATTTGGCTCAAAACTTTAGCTTAAAAGCCAAAACGTAGCAGTGTAAATGTAGCCTAACTGTCAACTTCTGTGGTGCACTGCTGACATAAACATCATATTGTATATCCCGAACGTCGATACAAGACATAACGTGTTACACAACCTACTTGACTAGTAGACTACTAAAACCACGAGTTGCCCTGTTGGCAGATAACATGATTGCAGCAAACATCACCTGATTTACAGGAGTTAATAAAGTTTGCTGCATGGCCACTGCATTCATTCTGGTGTAGCACCACAGCAATCC
This sequence comes from Zingel zingel, assembly GCA_023566125.1. Lineage (NCBI taxonomy): Eukaryota > Metazoa > Chordata > Actinopteri > Perciformes > Percidae > Zingel > Zingel zingel. Next base: position 30,805,986 of record CM042330.1, read on the forward strand.
CCTGTGCATAACATTGCCATATTATCAGTGCTGACATTTCACAGTATTTTCACAGCAGGAGCTGTACCAATCAAATTATAGTCCAGACATCCTCAGGTGGAACCAAACATTCCTGCTTTATGGAAACACTTATAATTAAATAATTAAACAAGTCCAAGCAAACAGGGAGAGGATATTGATTTAGTTAAAAATTAAAAAAGTATTTCAATTTAACCTTAGGGTTTAGCTACCTCTCTGTGCATACTGATATGTGTGCGTGTGCCTGTGTGTGTAGGTTGGGCTCCTCTGTTCAGCTGCAGTCCTAGCAGGTATCCCCATTTAAGTCTTTCAAGACAGAAATATACCAGCAGAGAGGCAATGGTGAAGCCAGAGGGTGGCTATTGCCACTACAGCACTATATTTCCTATTTTTTGTTTCTTGTACGGAATCATTTCTCTACTGCTGCAGCAACATTAATCCCTGTGTAAAAGTGATAAACCTAAAACAGCTGCCCAAAATAACCACGTCTTGTTGTGTGGGAGTATTTTCTTTCTACAAACAAGCAATGGGCACTAATGTCGCTGACAAATATGCTGCATTTCCTGGGTCTGTTTTTGTCTCATTGTCTGAGCATCCACACGACTAGGGGCTGACTTTACACATTCCTGTGCTAGCCCAAAGTGAATACTGGCCTCAGCCTGCCCCCCGCACTTACAGCAACCTGAACAGCTGTGTCATCCTCACTTGTAGCCATTTTCTCATAATGGATGTACAGTTGTGTTCAAAATAAAAGCAGTCCAACATCACTAACCTCATAAATCAAATTATTTGGTAGAAGTGATATTTCTACATGGCAAATACTTTACTAGTAAGTGTTGTAGAGTCATAGAAAACCAACAGACCCAACAATCTTTTCATGCATGCTGCTCATTCTGTGTAATTGAATCTGTAATTGAAAGGGGCATGTTCAAAATAATAGCAGTGTTGTGTTCAGTTAGTGAGGTGATTGATTCTGTGAAGAAACAGGTGTCAGTTGTGGCCCATATTTAAGGAAGGAAAGAAGCAAATGTTGTGCATGCTGGTTATAGTGCATTTCACACTGAAATACTCAGCAAAATGGGTCGTTCCAGACATTGCTCTGAGGAACAGCGGACTTTGATTAAAAAGTTGATTGGAGAGGGGAAAACAGATAAAGAAGTGAAGAAAAGTATAGGCTGCTAAGCCAAAATGATTTCAAATGCCTTGAAATGGCATCCAAAGCATGAACAACGTGGGAAAAAACGGTCAACTACCATTCGAATGGATCGAAGAATAGCCAATATAGCAAAGGCTCAACCAATGATCAGCTCCAGGAAAATCAAAGAAGACTTAAAGTTACCTGTGAGTACTGTCAGAAGAAGGCTATGTGAAGCAAAGCTATCAGCTAGAAGCCCCCGCCAAGTCCCATTGCTGAAAAAAAGACATGTACTGAATAGGTTGAAATTTGCCAAAGGACACATTGACTGGCCAAAGGAGAAATGTCACAACATTCTGTGGACTGATGCGAGCAAAATTGTTCTTTTTGGGTCTAGGGGCCGCAGACAGTTTGTCCGAGGACCCCCATGCACTGAATTCAAGCCACAGTACACTGTGAAGACAGTAAAGCATGGTGGTGCAAAAATCATGTTACGGGGATGTTTCTCATACTGTGGTGTTGGGCCTATTTATCGCATACCAGGGATCATGGATCAGTTTCAATACATCAAAATACTTGAAGAGGTCATGTTGCCTTATGCTGAAGAGGAAATGCTTTTGAACTGGGTCTTTCAACAAGACAATGACCCAAAACACACCAGTAAGCGAGCAAAGTCTTGGTTCCAGCTGAACAAGATTGATGTTATGGAGTGGCCAACCCAATCCCCAGACCTCAATCCCATGGAAAACTTGTGGGGTGATATCAAAAATGCTGTTTCTGAGGCAAAACCCAGTAATGCAGAGGAATTGTGGAATGTAGTTCAATCGTCCTGGGCTGGAATACCTGTTCACAGGTGCCAGAAGTTGGTCGACTCCATGCAACACAGATATGAAGCAGTTCTCAGAAATAATGGTTATGCAACTAAATATTATCAACTAATTATTATCAAAGTAAAGCAAACCCTTGAGACACTTTTCAGTTTATACAGTAAATGTTTGAGTTTGTAAAGAAAAATGCAAATACTGCTAGTTTTTTGAACAGCCTAACATTACTTTTTCTTCACTTTCTGTAAAGGTATAACACAAACTTGATAAATTTTGGTCATGTTTTGATTTGGAATTGAATGTGCAGTGTTCCCAGTGCATTGATATTATGGAATTAAAAGCTATTCTAAGGATTTTGAGCATTATTCACTTTTTTATTTTAAACACAAATGTAGCTAGCTAGCTTGCTATGAAGGAAGATGATGCCACCATTCTTAAACCTGCCTACAAAGCTCTGATTGGTTGATTGTGTCTCCAGCTGGGGAAAAAAGCCATCAGTGGAAGGAGTTTTAGGTGTCCATATTTCTGGAAGTAAACGTTCCATTAATTTGTTTAGCGTATGGACTTTTCTGGCAAAGAATCTTAATAGGCCTAAAAGAAAATGTTCTGTATTTTAACTGTAGCTACACACAATTTCTGTTTTTTAATTACGGGTCCAGGTATCGAGCTGCCAGAACTTCTTCTGTTATTTTACAGATTTGTTTCTTAGAATCCAGGAAATTAAGTGTTTAATGCTCAAATTTTTCCAGGGAATGACCCCCAGGGTTATAATGTGTCCCCCACCCCCTGGGCTTTTTTGGGAGGGGGTTTAAAGAGACTTCTCTACAGCAGAGTGTGTCATATAGAGGGTGAATACAGGTGCTGCAGCCATGGGCAGTATGAGAAAAATAAAGTGGTTTTAAACATTAAAGCACTTAACATGTATAAACCTGAAAACATATGTAATAGGTCTCATTTAAACATTTTTTAACTGTATATTTGTACCCTTACTTTCTACTTTGCTTTGAGAGTGGTCTGTGTGGAGTAATATAAAGTAACACAATGACAAATGTTAATGACAAAAAACACAATCAAATTTGCAACAGTCGACCAAACATGACCGGTAAACGATTGACGGCCACCACACCTTCACCGCTATCATTTAAATAGCTTTTTGATTTTTGATTGACTATAGGCTATAAATGGAAAGCAAGGAACACTGTTGTGTGGATAAAAATCATGCGGCTTGACTGGTGGCTAAATGTTTTCCCAGCATTACACAGAAACATGCTGTCTCAGGACGCAGGTTGAGGTGACCTTGGAACGTGCCTCAGCTTGCCCCCTGGCTGCTGCTGCCGATGCCTCAGCTGTGTGTGGCTATATGCACTTAGGTGTATAAGGAACAGTGTATTTTACAATACACACTGTTTTTAATCACTTAATTTAGTGAGCTATATCTTCTCCCATCCTGTGTTCAGTTTTCCACATTCATCTAATGTAAATGTAGATCGATTGTATTTATATAGTGCTTTTCTAGTCTTAACGACTACTCAAAGCGCTTTACAGTTTTTTCCAACTGCTTACACACGTTTTCAAAACTATGTCTCCTTCTTTCAAAACTCTACACACAATTCCCAAAACTGCACACACAAAATGCAAAATGCCACACATCTCCTTCAAAATGAAACACTGCATTCAAAATACCATAAACACATCTCAAAATGAAGCATTTGCATCAAATGGCAAACACTTTTTTCCTAATATTAAATTTTTGAATATACCATGTACACAAATCTAAATCTAAAGCTCTTTTGTCTTTCATAGGCTTATATCTACATTTACAATGTTCTAGAGTGACAATCTGCGAGAGAGTGGTTGAAAAGTGTAAAAAACAATGCAATGTTATAGTGAAACAGAAAATATTTATTGGACAAAACATCACGTTTGTAAGAGTAGCACAGTGTTGTCTACAGTAGCATGAAACAAGAAAACAAAACGACAAACATGTAAACCAAAGGTGTCATTTTTAGAATAAATAATGTGTGTGTGTGTGTGTGTGTGTGTGTGTGTGTGTGTGTGTGTGTGTGTGTGTGTGTGTGTGTGTGTGTGTGTGTGTGTGTGTGTGTGTGTGTGTGCGTGCTTGTGTGTCGTGGCGCCCCCCCTCCCGTGGTGGGAGAATTGTATGCACTTTGTGCAAAACAAAGACTGATTGATTTGTAATGCTGAAATAGTCATTAGATAGTTGCATGCAGTATGGATGCCATTGTAAAGCTACTCAAGATGGGCTTCTTTCATGGTCAATCTGTGGTTGATCATATGATGAATAAGTGTGGGCCTGAGGCCTCTACTACGAATCAAGATCCAAATGCCCTGGATTTCTTTCAGTTACCTGGCTTCACTAACCCTAACAACCGCGGTCCCGCATAAGCTGTGTCACGACGGTGGTTATCAACTAGTTCAGTTAACCCAGGGTTTCCCAATCCAGCAACGTGCACGTTCACATAAAAGAGGCGGTGTTTGCGCACCACGACCAATCGCAAACATCTACCAGAGCCGCATATTTTAAACAAGAAGAGCAAACTATAATTCTACATAAATATGAAGAAGACAAACACGGTTTTGCAAGCAAAACCTCTCTCTCTCTCTCTCTCTCTCTCTCTCTCTCTGCCTGATCTTCTAAGAACGGTGATGCCGTTATCAATCAAGTATTGATTGGTCAGTAGGCGGGGCTTTTACACCGGTTGATCTCTAATCTCCAACATAACTTGCTCCCGACCAGGTTAGGTGTTGAGCATAAGTTACCACGGTAACAAGTGACCCACCGTCGTGGTACAGAAAACCCTGGGTTGAACCTGAAGTTACCTTGTTAACGCCAAATATTGCTTTGTAGTACAGGCCTCAGATCTTATCAGAGATGGCTCTCCTTCTTTCTCTTCTTCCCTCCTCCTCCTCATTGTCGTCCCCTGTCTGGCCCTCCTCCTCCCCTTGCTCTCTGTCTATTGTTTGCATCTATTGTTCAAAACAGGTAATCTGACCTTTGACCTATGTATAGGCCTATACTAAAGCAGTGCTTGGTTAGTGTTCAGTTATGACATAATGTGTTTGCACATGTGAGGAGTGTGTGTGTGCCCTGGTAAATAAGTGTAGCATTTTGATTGGTTGCGTTTAGAAAAGGAAAGCAAGTCACTTCCTGTTAGATTTTTGTGTCTTACGTAGAGAATTGTGTGTAGTGTTTTGAAAATAGTGTTTTAAGCAATTTAACTCTACACCTGAGCCATAGCCGCCCCTAATCGCCCATCTAATCAGTGTCTCAAACAGAACGGTACCTACATAACATAAAAACACACTAACAGAACATCATTGGTGTATTACCAAAACCACAGCACGTAGTCCAATCGATTTTAAATCCCTAACAGAGTGTGTCTGCAGGTCCTTAAAAACCCATGTATAGAATTTGAAAATTTCTGGCATTGGCGATCCCCAGTGTTTGTATCAAAATGAATGTTCGGATGGTGAACAGCACACAACACAGCAACACAATCCCTTTTTTAACTTTTGAGTTTGACCATCTCAGCGCCACCTTTACCTTTTCTTTTTTGGCTTTCCATCATCAGACTTAGTCTGTTAACGTAGACTTCCAAACGTGACAAAGAAAAAAAGAGGTGTTCGATGGCTTTACGTCATAGGCCGACCAGGGCTATGCTAGCTGCTCACTGATCCCCCTATATTTCTGAAAATTCTATACATGGTTGTGACCGTTAGTGCTTTCTGATTCGCCTGTGTTTGTATTGAAATAAAAGGCTAATAAAAAAAATAAAAAAACACTGGGGCTACGTTTACTTCCAGCTTACTTCATGGAAAGCAATGATGGCAGAACAGCATCACCACTGATCGGTTTTAACTGAATACTCCAGCTCAGCTAAAAACACAGGATCTACAGCATGTTACCACATTGCTACGGATCCGGATCGTTCCGGCCCACTTTAACCCCTGATTACCTCTGTAGGATGTTTGGCACAGCGTGTTTCTTCTGCTGACTGTCCTGCTGTTTGTGTCTGTGTCCACAGTGCGATCCAGGTGAGGCCACCAAGCTGCTCTATGACCTTCTGTACACGGAGCCCATTAAAGTGGTGCTGATGCCCGGCTGCAGCTCTGTGTCCACGCTGGTGGCTGAGGCTGCTCGCATGTGGAACCTCATAGTGGTAAGAACTTTCTCCTTTCTGTTTGTAGATCTTCAAAACAACGCACACAATCAAAATGAATCTAAATGTTTGGCGGCATGGTGGTTCTGGGCTTAGGGTTGGACCCTGCTGGCAGCCTGGGCCCTTCTGTGTGGAGTTTGCATGTTATCCCTGTGTCAGTATGAGTTTTCTTCCTTCCACAGTCCAAACACATGCAGGTTAGGGTAATTATAGTCTCGCATTTCCAGCCCTATCTCCACAGTGCTCTGGAGTAAGGTCTAACTACACCACTTATACAATCTGGGATAGGAGAAGAAAAAAAAAACGCTCTGGGTTGTTTACATCTCTTTAAACCAATCATATTCGTCTTGGGCAGCGCTGAGCTCCGGATGCAGTGACGGTCGCTCTGCTAAATAGTCTCAGGAAGAACTTGTTTTAGAACATTTGAACCCCGCAAATGAAAACGCCACATACAATATTAAATGAAGGACACATTGAAGGACCACCTAAGCTACATAAGATTAGTCTGGCTATCACCAGACCAAGCTCAGTTTTTTAAGATTGAACATTAGTCTGGGGAGTCTGCTCTGTATTTTCTACTGCACAAGAGGCGTGATCAATGGGCATAGTTCAAATGACTCTGTACGCAATTGGATAGTCCTTCAACCAATCAGACCAACGATCCAGGTGACGTAGCAGCGACAGCGGCATCAACGGGTTGCTGCGCTTCGGTGGCTGCCATGTTGAATGTAAACAAAAAGCTGCTTGTCGTCGCTTACAGTGCCTTGCGAAAGTATTCGGCCCCCTTGAACTTTTTGATCTTTTGCCACATTTCAGGCTTCAAACATAAAGATATAAAACTGTAATTTTTTGTGAAGAATCAACAACAAGTGGGACACAATCATAAAGTGGAACGACATTTATTGGATATTTCAAACTGTTTTATCAGATAAAAAACTGAAAAATTGGGCGTGCAAAATTATTCAGCCCCTTTACTTTCAGTGCAGCAAACTCTCCAGAAGTTCAGTGAGGATCTCTGAATGATCCAATGTTGACATAAATGTTTGAAGCCTGAAATGTGGCAAAAGGTCGAAAAGTTCAAAGGGGGCTGAATACTTTCGCAAGGCACTGTATATAGCCAATAGCACGCCAGGTGGATAAGCCAGTTTGTGATTGGTCCCCGCAGATTTGTAACGGAAGCAGGATAGAAAAATGTACAGGTTTCCACCTGAGCTGCAGGGCGAAATCAAATCGCTGGCAGATCGGGCTGGGTTTACCCAGTCTAACATAAGATGATACAAAGTCCCAAATCTATTATTTCCTACATAACCATTAGGTAGGGATTTAGACATTGAGCCATCTTACAGTTGCCTCTATCTATAAAAATACTTGTACCATGAAGCATCCATCAGACAGATCAGTTACACATTAGGGAGATCATGGATCTAGAGGTCATAGTCCTGACCAACCAACATCTCTGAGCTACGAGCAAAGTACAGCATTATTGTCATTCTGCTCTTTGGGGAATGCTAGTAAAGTGCACTCACATGTTTATGTTTCAGACATATTCCTTTTTTATATGCACTGCTATTTGTATGTGAGAAAGCACAACTGACCCATATTTCTTGTCATTGTCCACTTCATAATAACCTACCTTAAATTGCAGGTGATCTGCAGGAAAATTGTGATCTACATTTGCTGAGTTGCTCTCTCTCTCTCTCTCTCTCTCTCTCTCTCTCTCTCTCTCTCTCTCTCCCTAACTAGAGCAAGGGTCTGTCCATGGTTTTTGCCAGTTAAAAACATTTTTCCTTGCTGCTGTCGCACCAAACTTGCTCTTGGGGGACTTGTTGGGTCTTTGTAAATTATAGAGTGTAGTCTAGACCTACTCTATCTGTAAAGTGTCCTGAGATAACTCCAGTTGTGATTTGATACTATAAATACAACTAAACTGAATTCATGTTGAACCAAACATTAAGATACTGTAAACTAATTATGGGTCCATTCTCATCTCTTTGCAGAAAGTTAACAGTTATTGATTAATGATTAATGAGAGTGGATCTGGCGCGTGAGACAGGCAAGAAAAAAACCCGCCTCTGACACTCCAGTGGTCTAGACAGGGCGTCAGTTTCTTCGTAGTCGCAATGTTTACCATCTTGGGTTCCTAGCCTATGAATTAATACAATATGACATTACGCAACTTTGACGTTGGTCCAGTCACTTAGCAAGATCAAGATTGATTTATTTTATAATTTCAAATCTTTAGATCTAATTTAGAGGAACACACCTACCTAAAAAGGTAGCCACAGTGTCTTTTCATATAGATCTGTATGTTGGAACCACACATTAAATTTGTGGGCAGAAAGATGAAAGATGAGCTTAAAGAGGCTACAAAGCTCCGTAGAGGCAGGGACTGGGCTAGAAGGGGGGCACGGTGTGGCACTGCCCCCCCCTGAAATATGATTACAGGTTCCACATTACATAAAGTCATCTATGAAAGCTGTCCTAATATAAAAATATGGATTAGTACAGCATTACATTATACACGTTTGTGTGCCCAATAGTAACAATTGGTTAAGAGATCCTAGCCCGCTCTGCCGGCGATTTGATTTTGCCCTGCAGCTCAGGCTGGAAATCTCTAAATTTTTCTATTTTGCATCCATTACAAATTTGCGGGTACAATTCACAAACTGGCTTATCCACCTGGCACGCTATTGGCAGGTTTAACACAATGACCCGTTGTTGCGGTCGTGTCACCGTTGGTCGCGCTCATGGAGGACAAAGTATGTCACCCGGATCGTTGGTCTGATTGGTTGAAGGACTATCCAATTGCGTACAGAGTCATTTGAACTATGCCTGTTGATCAAGCCTCTTAGTAGAAAGTACTCGCAGTAGAAAATACAGAGCAGACTCCCCAGCCTAATGTTCAATCTTAAAAGATTGAGCTTGGTCTGGTGATAGCCAGACTACTGAAGTCCATGAAACACTAGAAATTATTCAGAAGACTTACATTTTGCTTGTTGTTTCTTTTCCTATTCTTTATTTCATTTTTAGTCGTCATTTGCAGCCATTTAACTCCTCAGGCCCTGGACCCTGGCTTCACCATGCTTGTTTGTGTCTCCCTGTGTCTTAGTTGTCGTATGGATCCAGCTCTCCGGCTCTGTCTAATCGCCAGCGGTTTCCCACCTTCTTCCGCACTCATCCGTCTGCCACGCTGCACAACCCCACTCGGGTGCAGCTCTTCCAGAAGTGGAAATGGACCAAGATTGCCACCATTCAGCAAACAACCGAAGTCTTTACATCAGTGAGTCATGTATTTAGCTAAAGTGTTGAAAAGTAGCAAAGTCATACAAGAGTACTAAATTACAACACACCACTCACACCACATTGTCATTCAAAGATACTCTCACAGCTTTTATGACACCCGAATCTGCTACATTTATTCCTATCTCTGTGATTAGATTTCAAACTCATCTGTGAACTGACCTTTTGCTAAACCCATCCCCTGAACAGCGATTATCCAATCATAGCTTAGCAACTGTAACTAGGCACAGCAGGCCTGTCAAGCTTTGGATTTCTGCGCCTATTGAAGCGGCGTGCATTGGGCTCTAGTAAGAGAGATACTCAGCATTTACAGATTTTAGCAAGTTATCTTTAGTTAATGTTCAAAACGTCATTGAGGTGCTTTGTTCTCTCTGTTTTTTGTTCTAGACGTACATTCACTTTTCTCATTTCCTAGTTCTCTCCCCTCCCTTATCTCCCCCATCTTCTATCACATCTACCCTCCCTTTATCAGTTTCTCTCTGCTTCTCTCTTGCCACCTGCTGTTTTAGCTGTTGGTATCATCACCCACGCATCCACCATCATCTTTCTAAACCACCGACTCATCTTCCCCCTCGCTACTTTGCTGCTACATCAATTGCTGCTTACTGTTTTTTCAAATTTATTTTCGCAAACCTACCATTCCATTATCTCTCCCACTCCATTGCTGTCTCTCTCTCTTTCGTTCTTCTCCTGCATGCTCATTATTGTGTGCTTGTCTCTCTGTGTTTGACAGACTCTGGATGATCTGGAAGAGAGGGTGAAGGAAGCAGGGATCGAAATCAGCGTTCGTCAGAGCTTCCTCACCGACCCTGCTGTGGCTGTCAAAAACCTTAAGGTGCCAGACTCCCCCCCAATTCTTCTGACACATAGCAGGCACCTGGGCACCAATCAGCTGGTCCAGTCAGGCCTGGTCACCACAGAGAGCTCCTGCATGCTTGGCAGCATTCTCCCCATCTCCTGCCCAGAATGTGGAGTTATTCAGCACAACGCTGCATCTCTGTAGCTCCAGCTGCCCACTGGTCCAAACTCTGGTAGCATGGCGGCCTAGTTTTAGCATGCGAGATAATTTGGCCAGAAACCATAGTAACAGCATAAATATAATCCAGTATGGAGGACGTCTACTACTGTGTGTGGTGCAGGAGCTGGCAGCATGGTTGACTCCTGTGTTCCCTATCCACACTGCACGGCCTTTCATTTTTTTTTTCTTCTTCATATATCTCCAAACTGTGTGTGACTTTGTCCTTTTCTTTTTCACTTTCAAGCGCCAGGATGCCAGAATTATTGTTGGTCTGTTCTATGAGACGGAGGCCAGGAAAGTCTTCTGTGAGGTAATGTGTTCCTATTCAAATTAATTTGTGACAGACTTGGCTGACATGAAGTATACAAAGGTCTGAGGCAGTAAAATAATTAAATAACAAAGGCTTACAGAGTTAAAAAACAAGGCAGGAAATAAACAAAAACTCCAAACATTAACGAAGGTACTAAGTAGAAAATCCCAAACGACAGGGAAAAAAATCAGGGACACTGAAAACACTGACGCTCATGCTCTCCCTAGGAAAAAGGCTGATTAATCCGACACTGGGAAGATGACTGATCCCAGACTAAGGGAGCACACAGACTAAATACACAAGGTAACGAGGGTAGTAACGAGGGACAGGTGACACGAGGGCTGAAGGACAGGTGGAACACATCAGGGCGGGGCAGACAATCACAAAGGCAGGAAAACGCACAAGGCAGGAAGTCAAACAAGACATGACAGGAGAAGTGACCCTTCAAAATACAAACAGGAAACAAAACAAAAACCAAGATCATGACAGCTGCACTTATGGCCACCCAGCAACTGGAATCCTCAGGTACCATCAGGACCAAAACCTCCCGCCACAACACTTTTTATCTCAACTGCAGTAGGTCTGATCAACAAGGCCCGGGAGCCCCACTGACAGCCGCTATACATTAACACACATCCTGGACTACGATTATCCCTGACCATTGCACATATTATACATACTGTGAACTTTTGCACATCCCCTGATTAATACACCATGCACACAACCTTTTTTTCCTTTCTAAAACAGTTTTATTGTACATATTGTTTATAGTGTATTTTACATATTTTAACTGTAATAATTTCTATTTTATACTTGTTTATAAAACATGTTTTATTTATGTTTTACTTATATTTATTGTATGCACCAAACGCACCAAGGCAAATTCCATGCAAGTGAAAACTCACTTTGAAAATTAATCTGATTCTAATTTCAGGACTGTTGTGATTGGTTTAAAGAAATACAAACAAGCCAGAGTGTTTCTCCCCTATCCCATAATACTTAGGTGGTGTAGCCAGACCTTACTCCATGCTGACACTTCTTCCTTACATACAGTGAGCGAGCACACTGTGGCAGATGGAAAAACCTAACCTTTGTGTTGTCTTTGGGTCAAATTTGACCCGTTTTCAAAATTTCTTGTTAATTACCTAATTTTTAATTACCCAAAAATAACACGGATGATTCCATGCAACGCGCTTTGCAAGTACAACAAATGATCGGATCTCTACTCTGAATAGGTGCTTTCCGGATAGTACACTTCTAAGCAGTTCTAAGAACTACTCTCCCCCAAAATCTTTTTTTCGGTTTGCATTCCCACTGGCCAAGACTGGCAGGAGAGGTAAGGGAGTGACGCAAGCACGGCAACGGTCTTTATAGCATCGTCACTAGACCTTAGCGCCACATACAACAACAACAAAGGCGTACATGGCCAGCAGTGCCTGCACCTCCGCATCAGTCCACTTTTCCGAGTTCCACATTCTGTCCATTCTCGTAGTAATTCATGTAATGTTTTGCTCAACACAGACAGGGCTTTATTATACTCGGAACAGACCCCGCCAATGCCTGCTGCGCTGTGGACGTGTGTGTGTGTGTGTGTGTGACGGCCGGCGAGCCGCAGGACATGCTTGTGGAGTTTAACTCTGAAAAGACAGTTAACCACAGGTTCCCGTTAATCTTATGATGGACATGTGTTGTGATATTTAAACAAACGAACCGTCAACAAAAAGCCTCTTATTTACGAGAGCGGTCTGAGAGACCTCCAGCTCACAGCGAGGTGTCTGAGCATAACTGGCCGATCGACAAGCTAGAGGCCGGGGCAGGCGCTTGCTGGCTGTCGCCTCACTTCATGGAGCTTCTCAACTCCGAAAACTTTGAAGAAAATTGTCAATTCGGCATCAATTTTCGCAAGACTGCCTACATTTGAAATCTAAACAGTTAATTTCTCGCCTAAAACATTGTCAGAAGTGAATTTAATGATGAATAAGATGGTGAAAATTGTTAAAAATGTCCCGTTGTTGATTGTTGCTCTGTCTGCAAGTTCCGAGTTGGCAGTGGGCGTGACTTATAAGTTCGACCAATCAAGTACACCTAGGAAAAGGGAAAAGACCCTGCTCTGAAGTAGGAGCTAAAAAAGTACGCCAGAGGAACTTAAAAATCCCCAAATTTTTCCTCTCAGAACACGACGAAAAAAGTATTCTAGGAACGTTAAGATCTAAGAACTGCAAAAATCCCTCCGGTCGGAAAGCCCTTAATGACTGTTGGGTGTTTTATTACATTTTTTAGCATTTGAATTTTTTTTTTTAATATTTCGAAACAGTATCGCAACTGAATGTTGACATACCAGTCTATGATTATCTTTCCTTTAAATAATTAACAATCTAAATAATTCATAATTTCTGCTTTTTTAACTCAAGTGTAAGGTATAATTTTCTATAAATGAGGTTTATTGACCATGAATTCCAAAAATAAATGTAAAACTAGTAATAAGTTGGTGTTATACATGGTAATGAAAAGAAGCGTTAACGTCAAAAAAGCGGCAAAAACATTGAAAAAAATGCCAAAAGTGACGAAAAAAATAAATACAAACGTTAGAAAAAGTGTTGATTTTCGGTTTTGACCCGGGAGGATGACAAGTGCATGGTCAAATGGAAGACAACACAAGGGTTAAGACACGAAAACATAAAAATTCCAAAATACACTTGAGGGGGACTTTATCAAATATGAATCTCTTTGTTCTTCCTTTGAGTATGTGTTGATGCGTCCTGTCATTGGTCCATGTCCGTCTGCAGGTGTACAAGGAGAAGCTGTATGGGAAGAAGTATGTGTGGTTCCTCATCGGCTGGTACGCAGACAACTGGTTTAAGATCAAGGACCCATCCATTAACTGCACTGTGGAGCAGATGAGCGAGGCTGTGGAGGGTCATGTGACCACTGAGATTGTCATGCTCAACCCAGAGACGGTGCGAGGGGCCTCCAACCTGGTGAGACCCGCTTTATCTTCAATGGTGCTCAGCAGAGTCATCTGCAGCTGCAGAGACTGCTGGGAATTTATGATGAATGCACTGAAAAAGTAGCCTGGTCCTACCAGAATCTCGTACATTTCATTTGTACAGAGAGTCTGGCCACTCTCCATTGATAAGTGTTAACTTCCTTGAAGGCGTGTACTCTGTTGAATTTTAAAACTATTGGGTCTGCGCAGAGCCACTCTGGATCTGCCATAACCAATCGCTAATGTTTGGTCGTGACATCGGCTTAGCATCGCTAGCATTCACCTTAGCCAACTCCTTCACCACTTTTCCCGAACCCCATGGGGAGGAGGGCCACAACAGCATGACCACCAACAAAACTCAGCAAAGATTGTTCTTGCTCGGGCTTTAACTTCTGGATATTCGGCAGCGTTGCCACAACGGACCGAATGGCTTTGCTTGCATCTTTCTCCACCGCCATTACGGAACTACAACTCAAACTAGCACACGACCTCAACTTCATCATTCTCAGCCACTCCCTCTGTTCGCTGATTGGACCGGTAAAGATTGGCCGGAGAAAACCCGCGAATATACCGCAAACCCAGACCACGTACTGAAGGAAATTGAAAATTGAGCGGAAGTACGTAGGAGGGCCGAGCCAGGCTACTGAAAAAGCTGTGTAGGCCTAGATTATCTTTAGTTTCTTATCTTATCTATCTTTAGCGTGGTTGTTCCACTACAACGGTGTATTAGGGCCATTGTAAGAAAAAGGTGCTGGGAATGGTTCTATTTAACATGCAAATATCAACACTTTCCTCCTCTGCTGCCATTATTACTGTAAGGTATTTCCTTTACAGCCATGTGAAGGCAGCAGCTATCTGTTCCCTCTGCATCTCTAACTCAACAATGATGTCACTGTCGCACGGCAGATCTGCTGGTTACATTTTGTGCAACCAGCATCAGACTGTAAAGTACCCACAGATCCCCCCCCCAATCTGTTGGAAACAGGTCACACAGCTCCAGTGTAATGTTTATTGCACACATGAACCATGACAAAACAAAATAAATTAGCAGTACCAAACAGATTTTTTTGGCACCTATAACACATTGCACATCACCACAAGCCTGTAAACATAGAGGCTTCAATGAATAAAGAAAATAAAGAACATACTGGCCATTTAAGTACAGTAGGCTACCAAAAATAGTGACATATAACACATTGAACTAAATATGGCCCTGATACAGGCTCTATCTGAACTCCTTGAACATGTCTTTACATAATTAAAACATGTTAATGTCAATGTCAAATGCTTTCAATAAATTAATTGAAGAAAAAAAAAAAATTAAATCATGAACAGGGGTGAACTGAGATCGCGATTTTATAACGATTTATCGTGCAGGTCTAGCTGTCTCCATCCTAAACACCAGCTGAACGTGTCTTTTTTTTCTAAGGCTGGCCTGGAGCTCCACATTTTTAATTATAATAGCTTACAGCTAGCCTACGTGTGGCTGTGATGAGCAACATGCTATCCAGACAATGTCCCAGACAATAACTGTCCTCTGAGGAAGACTATCTACACTCTCTCCTTTGTGATCAAATGATCTGACATTATGGCCACAGCCTCTAATTCACCCACCTATGCCTTCTTTCTGATCCCACCCTGTGCCTAAGTGTGCCCCACATGCGCCAAGGAAGCCGGCCACAAAATAACCACACAGTCTCGATGCACTTGGCAGGGCGCACCTGATCT
The DNA here is from genome assembly GCA_023566125.1 of Zingel zingel. Lineage (NCBI taxonomy): Eukaryota > Metazoa > Chordata > Actinopteri > Perciformes > Percidae > Zingel > Zingel zingel. The sequence continues at coordinate 30,821,486 of CM042330.1, forward strand.
GCGCCGCTGGTAAAATACCCACTACTGTAGAGTTACCATTCAGTACCTTTTCAACTGAAAGTGGCTGGACAAGAACTCTCATTGTCCTCCCGTATTCCTGACCCAGCGACCAGAACTACAACGCAATGGACAGATAAGGATATCGCTTTGGGCAATTCATTCACTTTATGTGGTACAGCAGGACACAATAGACAGATCATCACTGCAGGCAGACTAATACAAGCCAGGTTGATCCAACCTTGCAAAGTCAGCGATGTGGTTTATTGAAGTTTTCTTTAAAATAGTGTTATAATGTCGTCTCGTCATGTTCTTTTGAGCCCAATATTGTGTCTCGTCTCGTGAGCTGAATGTCTCGTCATACCCCGATTTATATGAATGCACTATATTTATATAGTGGCTGAGGCTGCCATACAAGGTGCCATCTGCTCATCAGATAAACATTCACACACATTTACACTCCGATGGCGCAGCATCGGGAGCAACTCGGGGTTCAGTGTCCTGCCCAAGGGCACTTCAACATGTTCACTCAGTTGACATTTTTAAATCTAGATTGAAAACCCACCTCTACTCATTATACTACAGCCATCCATAACAAGTCATCCTTTCTGCGTCCTATACAAACAAACCTTTTTCACTCATTCTCTTATGTTCCTGGTTTAATGCTTTAATTGCTGTCAATTGTTTTGTTGCTGTCTGTTATTTCTGTGTTCATTTAATTGTAAAGTGCATTGAGACCATGTTTAATGGGGATTTTACACTTTAAAGAAAATGTTACTGATTGATTTATGTAGACTGTAGGGCCAGGGATCAAACCACCAACCGTCCCATTTATAGGCGACAGCTATACCACCTGAGCCACAGCCGCCTATGAGTGCTCAAAGTGCTGATACTCAGCAGGAATGTGCATTAAATTGCCCCTTGTATATCAATACGAGGGGCAATTTAATGCACATTCCTGCATCAGCATGTGCAGCCCTGTGTGCGTCCACTTACAAAACAAAACAGGGACCCATTAATTAAAGCATTGCTCCAGTACTGGTCAGAGGACGTTTAAATATTGAAATAATAGACAGCCTCCTTCTTGCGCTGCTCATCAGCTTTTACTTTTTTTTGTGATACATTTTTATTAGCACCTTCAGACATACAAAACAAATTCCACAATGTGTGACAGGTAATGTCAGATGGCGCACAGAACAAAGAAACACAAATAGAACAAGAAAAAAGACCCTCTCCCACCCTCTGCGATCTCAAGGAAAACAAAACAAACAAACAGAAATCACACCTTGCCTAATCACTCTCCTCTAGTTCTTGTGGGGCTGAGGTCATTAAGTCTGATATTTGTGCTGCTGCGCTTTCTCATAGGCTGATAGTTGATGATATGGCTTTGTTAATCCTTGCTGTAGAGAGCTCAAGCATAACTATGTCCAGAAAATACGCCAACCACTGTTTTATACAAAGCAAGTGCCAGCGCTGAGCTATCATTTTCTTGGTTGCAGTTGAGCCGGCTAGTAAAATTTTCCTCTGTCTCCCAAGCAGGTGTAATTTAGAGTCGTCATTAAGTAACAAAACAATCGGGTCAGTAGGAACTCGACATCCTATCACATCAGATATTATTGATGTTGTTTTTTTCCAAAACTCATGCACCTGTTCAAACTGCAAGACCATATGCAGAAAAGTTCCAGTTTGTTCAGGTTGACAGAAAGTACAATAGGGAGTGGGAATGACTTTAGAGACGTATCTCTTCTGAGGAGTCCAATATGTCCTATGACATATGTTGAAGTGGATATACTGGTGATTTGGGTTCTTGGAACAGTGGAAAATGTCCCAAACTGTCTCCCAATTAATTGTGTTCCCCTCAGGGCTCAGCTCTCGTTCCCATTTATTTACTATTGGGAGTTCTCCTGTGGATGCTTGCATCAGTTTAGCATAAATCTTGGACACTAATCCTCTCACAGGAAAATCAACAAACCATTTAATGACTGGGTGCGCCTCAAGACTATTTCCCCATGGCACTAAATAACATTTTAGGGCTGATCTTAAGCGCAGATAAAAGTAGAAGGATGTCCTGGGGACCTCAAAACTAGCTCACAGGTCTTCAAAACTCAACATACCTTTCTCATTGAATAGCTGGTCTAAAGTATAAATACCTCTGTCACTCCACTGCTTACAAGCAAAGGGTTTGTTACCAGACAAGTGTGCATTGTGCCATATTGGGGTATTCTTATTGGTGTAGCGTAGTTGCTCCTCCACCTGTTTAAAGTTGGTCAATGTGTTGGTGAGTTGTGTTTGTGGTAAGTTGCAGGGTAGAGTAGTTTAGCCTAGGTTGTTTATTATTACAAATATACTGCCAAATTAAGGTATCAAGTTTCTTCCAGAAATGTATTGGTGGGGGTAAGGGCTCATTGTAAATTCACACTAGGAACTATGTTCATTTTAACAACAGCAATCCTGTACCGTAGTGATGCCAGCAGCTCAGACCAATTGGCCAGATCCCTTTGAACACTACTTAATATAGTTTCATATTTGTCCTGGACAACCCGCTGTAGCGATGCATGTATGGTGATGCCCAAATATGTAATTTTACTTTGGGTTGATATTGTAACACTAATGGCTGATTTCACATGCCTGTTGTTCAATAAAAGTAGATTTATTCTAGTTAATTTTATAGCTGGAGATTGAGCCAAATTCGTTGAAGATCTTAAGAATTTTTGGAATAGAGTCCTCAAGATCAGAGATGTACAACAAAATATCATCTGCAAATAATGATATTGAGCTGCTATTGGATTTAATCTGGACATTATGGATTTTATTTTGCCTTATGGCTTGGGCTAACGGTTCAAGAGAGATTGCAAACAGCATGGGGGACAGCGGGCATCCCTGTCGCGAGCCCCGCTCGATGGGAAATGGCTGGGAATGCAAGCCATTGGTTGAGACTATAGCCGTGGGATTTGCGTATAAAGTATGCACCATGTCAATGAATTTGGCCCCCAAACCAAGCCTGTCCATTACTTGCCACAAGTAGTTCCACTCTAGGCGGTTGAAAGCATTTTCTGTTTCCACTGATAAAACTGCTTTTTGGCTTTTTCTATTACATGAAATAGTCTACGTACATTGTCTGCAGCATGACACTTTGGTGTAAAACCTGATTGGTCGGGGTGGACTAGCTTCTCGATAAAGCGCTCTAGGCGGAGAGCCAAGACTTTGGAATAAAGCTTAATATCAGTCCCGATGAGGCTGATGGGCCTGAAATTTGAGCAGTCCGTAAGATCTTTGCCCTTTTTGGGTATAATGGAAATTAGCGCAGTGTAGGTTTGTTGGTGGAAAGTACCCTTCTCTATGGCTGAAGTTAAAGCTTGTAATGGTAGGTCCTAATTAGAGTGCGGATCGGCCGCATTTTTCTGTCCGAGCCCGGCCCGCATCCGACAGAGCAGTAACCGAACACGGCCCGAGCCCGACAGGCATTAAGATATTTATGTCCGAACCCGATCCGAGCCCGACCCGAGCCCAACACAGTTAGAATCTCATTTTTTTCTCATACTAATGACACATACGTTTGTTTGTGGGGAAAGCCCGCTTTTATTAAGCTACTGTAGGAAGGCATTCAGAAATGTCAACAGATGAGCGCATCAGCGCACACGGGGCAACAAGCGCACGTTAACACAGGTGCGCACCTACATAATAAACTTTTTTAAATTTAAGGGGGTGGGCTAAACCATCACCAATGAAGAAGGAACTCTCTACTGAGTTCATTGATACCTCACACAAATGGATTGATACCTCACACAAATGGTTCAAATGTTATGAAAGGGGGCGTGGCTTAAGCATAGGGGGCAGGCCAAACCATCACCAATGAAGAAGCAACTCTCTGCTGAGTTCAATGACACCTCACACAAGACTCTACCTTAAACGGTTAAAATGTTATGAAAGGGGGCGTGGCTTGAGTACGTGGGAGTGGTTAAAGTATAGAGGGCGGCCATTTTGATTTCAATGTTCGAAATCAGAATGTTCGAACATTGAAATCAAAATGTCGGACTTCCTGTTGGGTTAAGGGTATGGCTCTAATGAAGTTTGTTGTACATCTCGACATTTTATACATGTCTACCAAGTTTCATGAGTCTACGTTAAACGCACAGCAGGGGCTCAATTTTTTTAACCTTCTAGGGGGGGCTAGCGAGCCATTTTTGTGCGCCTATTCCCGAAACCCTTAAAATACGTAAATTTTTGCCAGACTTGATGCGCCCGCCAATTTTGGTGAGTTTTTGAATATGTTAAGCCCCTCAAAAAGCCAATTTACTTGCTGAAAATAATAATTACTTCAGTTTCAATAGGGCCTTCGCCGCTGTCGGCGCTTGGGCCCTAAAAATAATAATAATAATTCCTTCAGTTCCAATAGGGCCTTCGCCACTGTCGGCGCTTGGGCCCTAATAATAATAATTCCTACTAATTCACATACCTTAAACTGATCACCAGATATGAAAGGGGCGTGGCTTAAGCATAGGTGGGCGGGACAAAACATCACCAATCAATAAGGAACTATCTGCTGAGTTCAATGATACCTTACACAAGACTCTACCTTAAATGGTTCACCATTTATGAAAGGGGGCGTGGCTTAATCATAGGGGGCGGGCCAAACTATCACCAATCAAAAACAAACTGTGCTGAGTTCAATGATACCTCACATAAGACTCTACCTTAAACGGTTCAAATGTTATGAAAGGGGGCGTGGCCTGAGTAAGTGGGCATGGTTAAAGTATGGGGGTGGCTCAGTATCACATGTCGACCAGACATTGTAAGTTCAACTTTATAGGGGGCGCTAGCGAGCCATTTTTGCGCGCCTATTCCCGAAGCCAGACTTGAGCCACACCACCACCACTCCGTGGATTATTATTGGGATGATTATCACAGAAGCCTGTCTGAATACACTCACCGGACGGCAGCTAGCAGCTAACGGCTATCTGGCTGTACACACTCACCGGAGGGCAGCTAGCAGCTAACAGCTACTACTGCACTACTGGTTTTTTTAAGGGGGAATACACTTCAAGACATGACATGACCTGTACCCTGGAGGACATAGCCACACCACCACCGCTCCGTGGATTATCATTGGGATGATTATCACAGAAGCCTGTCTGAATACACTCACCGGACGGCAGCTAGCAGCTAAAGGCTATCAGCTAGCAGGGCAAGCTAGCTACCGGCAGGATCGAGACAGGGACCAGGGTAGGTGAATTTAAACAATGTCTGTGTTGAAAACGCATCTTGTTGACACGTAAGGGCCCTGTTCATGTGGCACAGACATATTAATTGCATTTTGTGTCTGTTAAGAGACACAACCTGATAATAAGGAATTCCAGCGCCACAATATGTCTGGACATGTCTGTTTCCACCAGAAGCGCATTTCTCCACGCCAGTCATCATGTGATTCTGTTGCTCTGCTGTTTTCTAATTACACATAGAGCTCACGTGTGTGTATGAACAATAAAACTAGGGGCCTGACCATGAAAACTTTTAAAAATGGCTTTTTAAAAGTTTTAAAAAGCCATTTTAAATCCAGTGCCAAGATGCAAGAAGGGGAGTGATGGGATCTGATTTTATAAAGTTTGTTAAAAACCTAGCAGCAACATTTTGATGGTGCTCCGGCCAGAGCAGATTGCAGCAGTCCAAGGGAGAGGAAATAAAGGCATGGACTAATTTCTCAAGATCTGAAACTGTTACAAACATTGAATCCAAGCTGTTGTCATCAGCTGAAGAAAGCATGATTGTCCGATGGTAATGCAAAAGGAAATGTTAGAGGGTTCAACCAAATTATTGGACATGATCCTTTGAGAACCATGACTATCCACAGCATAGGATGGATGGATGGGCCTGCTGCTAGAAGAACACGGTTCACTGAATTTACAATTGGCCCTTGCTTGGTTATATATTCCACGAGTTGTTAGCTGTTGTAAGAATAGGTATATATTGTTATATAGTCTGCACAGTGCACATGTGCAGTGACCATTTTATCTTTGTCAGTGGTGTGTTTTGATATAAAAGGTAAAAACCTATTTCTTTTGGATTGTTGTAATAAATTATGACAGATGCTCTCTATGATTAAAACAGAGGGGGTTTTCAGAAGGTTGTGCCCCATGAGACAGTCTGAAATGAAAGTGATAATTGTCTTCACTTCAGACATAGGTGTTAGAGGAGCTGACAGGCTGGGAAGATAGATTCACATGATGATGCATGCAATGCATTTGGTTTAAGAAAACCCAGAAAGTTTAGTGAAAACAGGTCAAATTTTTTCTAAGGGAGTATGTCAGTAGACTAAGGCACATGGGCCTTGTTATAAAATAATCTGATCACAATTGTTCTGTGGTTCACATCTTATCATCTACTGGCTTGACCTGGTCTCAGGGTCTTAGGTGCCCTAAGGCCCTGACACACCAACCAGACGGGCTGACCGTCGGCAGAAAAGGCAGTTGGACTGATCAGTCGGGTCCCCGAGGTCCAAGCGCTGCTCTGTATTGTTTCCATTAACAGTCTGATTATTTCCCAGAAAATGAAAACCGGCAGCTGATTGGACGAACGCGTCACATGGTTTTTTTTCTCCGGAAATTCACAGCCAGACTGTCATGGCGGCTTGTTCAGAATACGATCTCATATTGTACTAAAATAGTTCACCGAAACGTGTTTCTGAAAACATTTTAAGCGAGAAATAGGAATCTGTCTTCATTTCAGATTGACAAAGGTCAGTTTAAAAGATTTTCATCAGATTTTGAGAGGCTCATCTGCTCCCCATTTCCGGGTCGAGTCCCGACTGCCCTGTCTCTGACTGAACATGTTGGGTCGGCCCAAATGAAGGCCGACGGCTCCTCGGATGGCCGACGGCACGGGACACACCAAACAGACTCGAGTCACCGACCTCGCCAGACGGTCCGACGGCCGATTATCGGGCTGGTGTGTCTCCTCTCTTACGAGATCCGTCAAGAAATGCTGAAAGCTTTGGGTGTGGAGGGGTTGTTTTGGATGACACGTCTCTTCAACATTGCATTGACAGTGCCAAAGGAGTGGGAGACCAGAGAGTGTATGTGCCAATTACAGGGATATTACACTACTCTGCCTCCTTGGTTATGTCAACTCCAAGGTGCTGGAAAAGAGGGTTAGGCCGATAGTTGAACCTCAGATTGTACAACAATGCGGAACCCTTCCTGGTCGTGGAACAATGGACCAGCTCGTCACACTCGCCAGGCTCCTGGAGGGGACCTGGGAGTATGCCCATCCAGTCTTTATGTGTTTTGTGGATTTGGAGAAGGTGTATGACCTGGGAGATACTTCAGGGGTATTGAGAAAGGGGTCCCTTCTCAGTGTTATCCAATCCCTGTATGTGCCAAGCTTCAGTAGTAAGTTGGACTCGTTCCGGGTGAGGGTTGGCCTCCAATCTCATTGCTATTTGCAGATGAGGCAGTCCTGAGGGCATCATCGGTCCATGACCTTGAGCACTCACTAGATCGGTTCGCAAGTGTGAAGAAGCTGGGATAAGAATCAGTCCCTCTAAATCTAAGGCCATGGTTCTCAGCAGGAAACCAATGGAGTGTCTACTCTGGATGGGGAATGAGTCCTTACCCCAAGTGAAGGAGTTCAAGTACCTTGGGGTCTTGTTTGCGAGTGAGGGGACAATGCAGCGGGAGATTGGCCAGAGAATCAGACAGCGACGCAGTATTGCATTCTCTTACTGCACCGTTGTGGTGAAAAGAGAGTTGAACCGGAAGGCAAAGCTCTCGATCTAAGCGAATGATGATGGATGGATAGTTGTTGTCATATATTTTGGGTATTCATTGATTATTAATTATAAATAATTGCTACTTTTACGCTACACCCTAAACCTTTCTGTCATCAGAATTGGAGGGGCTGCACCCAACTTTTCTAACTTTCAGAAACCCACAATCACATCCACTATATGTAACGATTCACCAAGTGTGTGGAGGTGAAAAAGTGGACAGGATTCAAAATTCCATCAACACATTCAGACCGAGTGATCCAAATGTTCAGATTAAATGCCCTGAACGTCATCCATCTTTAACAGAGCACTATCTCTCGTCATGTTCTCTCCTCTCTAGACCTCTCAGGAATTTTTAGCTCAGCTGATGTCTAAACTCGGAGGTAAAAATCCAGAGGAGACGGGCGGTTTCCAGGAGGCCCCCCTGGCCTATGATGCTGTGTGGGCTCTAGCCCTGGCACTGAACAAAACCGTGGGACCCCTAAAGGCCAAGGGTCACCGGCTAGAAGATTTCAACTACAACAACCGGGATATCACAGCTGAGATCTACCGAGCCATGAACACCAGCTCCTTCGAAGGAGTTTCAGTAAGTACAAACCCCGGAGGGGAGAGAGAGACACACACACACAGAGAGAGAGAGGGAGGGGAGACACTGTGTGAAGAATGGAGGGGGATGTTAAAACATTAAAATTCTGTCTTTTCCTTTCAGGGTCATGTTGTATTTGACGCTCAAGGATCCCGTATGGCCTGGACTCTTATTGAACAGCTTCAAGGTATGTCACAGCACATATCCCTGCCTCAAAATAGAATTTATTTTAATCATCAACTTATTAGATACAATGTGCGGTGATCTTGTCCTTTCCATCAAACTGTAAACATATATAAGAAATAAAAAAGTGTAATTTCATGTGGCCAATGCATTTGGCAAAGCAAGACTGCTCTTTTTTGCGTGTCTACAAGAAGTATAGAAAAATAGCTCCTTGCTGACATGTAGCATCAGTTAATTGGCGACTCTAAATTGCCCGTAGGTGGAAAAATGAGCTTATATGGTTATCTGTCTATGTCTGACAGCCCTGTGGCAAATCTGCCCAGGGTGTACCCTGCCTTTCACCCTATATACTGTAAGTAGGGCACGGGTCTCCCCTTCACAGATATGCCTACTTTATGTTAATCCCATTCAGTTTTTTGAGTTAATTGGTGCATTTTAATAATTCTGCATACTGAGGTCCCTAAACAGTCCTAAATTGCATAAATCGGGTCTGACTGAACAACTGAGACTCTTGTGGATTCAGTGAGCCCAATTATATTCACGTGTGAAGATGTTAGTAGTAGCAATTTCATTGCAATGAGACCATTTTTTGAAACTTGACCTCACTGTGTAAAATGACCTGTTGTGCCCTCTAGGATAGTCACAGAAACCGAGGGCATTCAGAGGATGTATGGCTTTCCTAGGATTACTGAAAATAAGGGGTTTCTGAGCAATTTCTACATCCATTTGCCATCCAATTGCTAAAAAAATGATTGCAGAAATATCTAAATGTCAAAGATATTTGAAACCAAATTACAGCATTTATTTTTTCTATGGTGTTCCTCAAGGTCTTCGTGTCTTCATTAATTCTCAAGGGGTCAAAGGGTTTAATGTTGCACTAAATCTGTGTAACAAATGTTATCAACCCAAATATTGCTGCAACAACTTATGAGCCTTTAAAGAACATGGGAATGGCCATTATATACTTTAATCATCCTGTTCCCAGCCCTTACACTATACACTTTCAACATTTGAATATGCGCCTAACCAAAACACAATGTTTATTACAGATTCATGACTAGAAAAACTTAACAGTGTGGAGCTGCATCTCAAATTAATATTGAGGTTTCTAGCTTTCAGATTATGTATACCACTTACATACTATGCGCATCCCCCCCTATTTACCATCCACTTTTGACCTGCTATCTGTCCCTAAGGATCTCTTGTTCCTCTGCAAAAAAAGACAAAAATGGATGTGGGTCTCTGCTTGGTTAGAGATACATTATGTAAGGTGACTCACAATGGAGAAACCCCACAAATCTCTGATAAAACAAATAATAACAAACGTGGCTCAGAATTGTAAGATTCACCAAGATTAGTAGTTTAAAGTGATAAGAAACAGTACACCCAGTTTAGCCTTTCTAAACTAGGTTCATTTAAGTCAAGTTTATTTCATTTTAAATGTTTAATTGGAATATAAAACCATGTTAAAAAATACATAATTTTATGTTGCATAGCAGCAGTGTTCTACAGCCACAGGAAAACAACAACTTCTTCCACAATAATCCAAATATTATTCTGAATTACCAGCAGGCCGATGAGTTTTCATGTTGGATGGTTGCATCACTGTGTTTTCTACGGAATAGAACAGAAGTGGCTGAGGCTGAGTGATCACATGGCGACGGTAGTGTCTTATCTGTAGTGGCGTGAGGCTCTGGTTTGATGGCTGCCTTTTGATCACTGAGCCTGTGTTCATTCAGTCTGTCTGTGCATTGTGTTTCTCTCACAGCACTGACATCTGTGACTATTGGAGGCTTTCTGTGTTCTTGGGACTGATTAAAAATTAAGCCTGTTTTGATAATTTGTTTTGTTGGTGCTGGCCTCTGCCATCCCACAAAGGAAGGGGCGGTGATGAGCTGCAATTTGTTTGATGGTAATTTGGAACCGTGCTGGCCCTGGGCAGTACTTCGTTGAGTCTAAGCTAAGGGAAAGATAGACATGGAAATAAAATGTTCATTTAAGCCTCTTCCAGCTTCTCAACATAAAAGTTATTTGGCTTCACAACAGCCTGCAGGTCCACAGTTGTAAATAGTTGTTAGGCTTTGAAAAGGACAAGGCAACAGTGGAAGTTAGTTTTCTTCTAAAGGCAGATGCTTCTCTGTCATGTGGTGCAGTTTTGTAACCCCACTCAAGATCCACGATCACGACCCAGAGCGTTACAAAGTATCGCCTGGAGTGCCAACCAAGCGCGTCTTAAAATATGACCCCAAAGGGAAGCCCCAATGCATGTGACTAAGACGCTAAAGGAGACTTTTTGCGCCAGTAACAAACACCAAAGGCACCTGACCAAGCGTTGCTTTTTGACGTTCTGGGAGTGAGAATGTGTTGCATGAATTAGGTTAAAAAAAAAAGACAACTTATCCTTTTCTGTAGAACATGGTGTGATGCAGCAGATTTATTTCCACTGCCAACCTCCTCCTCACTCCACCACGTTTTACAAAATGGTTACAGTATAAGTCTGCTGTGAAGGTGTGGAGAATGGCCTGGGCTGATGTTAGATCCACGCCCTGAATTATTATCCCAGTCCAGGCCTGTCACAATGGATAATCTTGTGTTGTCAAAATGATGATGAGAAAAATACTAAATGATACAGTTAACTTAAATAGTTTGATGTGAGACTGGTAAATTGAGGTTGGGCACCCTGTTGTCTTGAACTTTGCGGAATGTATAACTGTTAACATGTAAATTTGTGTTCTGTCCTGTTTCATTTTGGCAGTCAAATCTTTATCCAGTTTGGCAAGCAAGCATCAAACATTGTCAATTATCTTCCAGCCATTCTGTTTTGGAATCATTCTTTTAATATATTAAGCAGAATACATCTTTCTTGTGAGCATGTATGAGCTCTTTATGCCCACAACAAAGGAATAATAAAGCCAATGACTTTAAAACAAGTAAAGCAAACACTCAGCAATGGATTATATGTGTCAGCTCTGTCAGATTGTTGCTAGTGTGTCCCTCTATTTTACTCCTGTCTACACCAGACGTGTTTCAATCCCATTTGATGCCTAGATAATACATCTGGCTGTCATCCAGAATTCATAGAACTCTGGTTTCAGCGTTCATACAGGCTGCCAACTGTTTGTGTTTTACTCATACACCCCAAGCGTTTTCTAACTTGCAGGTAGTAGTAGTAGAAGTAGTTTTTGTTTTTCTATTGCGAATAGACCATTGCATGGAGTGCAAGACAATGTAATAGATTTTCATCAACATCCTCTATCTACCTCTCCGGGAACCATCACCTTATCGTGGTGGAGAGGTTTGTGTGTCCCTATGAACTTGAGGGCTGTGTTGTCTGGAGCCTTGTGCTCCTGGTAGGGTCTCCCAAGGCAAAGTGGTCTCAGGTGAGGGGCCAGACAAAGAATGGTTCAAAAACCCTATGAGAGATCGAGGAAGGGATGGAGTGACCCTGCCCGGAGGAAGCCCGGGGCCCCCGTCTGGAGCCAGGCCCAGACGGAGGGCTCGTTGGCGAGCGTCTGGTGGCCGGGTTTGCCACGGAGCCCGGTCGGGCACAGCCCGAAAAAGCTACGTGGCATCCATCTCTCCAGCCCATGGGCCCACCACCTGTGGGAGGAACCGCTGGGGTCGGGGGCATTGCCACATGGGTGGCAGTGAAGGTCAGGGGCCTCGACGGACCAGACCCGGGCAGCAGACGCTGGCTCTGGGGACGTGGAATGTCACCTCTCTGTGGGGGAAGGAACCGGAACTGGTGCGGGAGGTGGAGCGCTACCGGTTAGATCTGGTGGGGCTTACCTCTACGCACAGTCTCGGTTCTGGAACCGTACTCCTGGATAGGGGTTGGACTCTTTTCTTCTCCGGAGTTGCCCAGGGTGTGAGGCGCCGGGCGGGTGTGGGGATACTCACAAGCCCCCGGTTGAGCGCCGCTATGTTGGAGTTTACCCCGGTGGACGAGAGGGTCGCCTCCCTACGCCTGCGGCTGGTGGGGGGGAAAACTCTGACTCTTGTTTGTGCATATGCACCAAACAAGAGATCGGAGTATTCGGCCTTCTTGGAGACCTTGAATGGAGTCCTGTATGGGGCTCCAGTGGGAGACTCCATCGTTCTGCTGGGGGACTTCAACGCGCACGTGGGCAATGATGGAGACACATGGAGAGGCGTGATTGGGAGGAACGGCCTCCCTGATCTAAACCAGAGTGGTTGTTTGTTGTTGGACTTCTGTGCTAGTCATGGATTGTCTATAACGAACACCATGTTCGAACATAGGGATGCTCATAAGTGTACCTGGTACCAGAGCACCCTAGGCCAAAGGTCAATGATCGATTTTATAATCGTTTCATCTGATCTGAGGCCGTATGTTTTGGACACTCGGGTGAAGAGAGGGGCGGAGCTGTCAACCGATCACCATCTGGTGGTGAGTTGGGTCAGAGGGTGGGGGAAGACTCTGGACAGACCTGGTAAGCCCAAACGGGTAGTGCGGGTAAATTGGGAACGTCTGGAGGAGGCCCCTGTCCGACAGACTTTCAACTCACACCTCCGGCGGAGCTTTTCGTGCATCCCTGTGGAGGCTGGGGGCATTGAACCCGAGTGGACAATGTTCAAAGTTTCCATTGCTGAAGCTGCGGCGAAGAGCTGTGGTCTTAGGGTCTTGGGTGCCTGAAGGGGCGGTAACCCACGAACACCGTGGTGGACACCGGTGGTCAGGGAAGCCGTCCGACTGAAGAAGGAGTCTTTCCGGGATATGTTATGTTGGAGGATGATGGGGGATTGTCGTCAATTTCCCTGGTGGAAGTTGCTGAGGTGGTTAAACAACTCCACAGTGCCAAAGCTCCAGGGATTGATGAGATCCGTCCGGAAATGCTTAAAGCTCTGGGTGTGGAGGGGTTGTCTTGGTTGACACGCCTCTTCAACATTGCGTGGAAGTCTGGGACGGTGCCTAAGGAGTGGCAGACCGGGGTGGTGGTTCCCCTTTTCAAAAAGGGGGACCAGAGGGTGTGTGCCAATTACAGGGTATCACACTTCTCAGCCTCCCCGGTAAAGTCTACTCCAAGGTGCTGGAAAGGAGGGTTCGGTCGATAGTCGAACCTCAGGTTGAAGAGGAACAATGCGGATTCCGTCCTGGTCGTGGAACAACGGACCAGCTCTTTACTCTCGCAAGGATCCTGGACGGAGCCTGGGAGTATGCCCAACCGGTCTACATGTGCTTTGTGGATCTGGAGAAGGCGTATGACCGGGTACCCCGGGAGATACTGTGGGAGGTGCTGGGGGAGTATGGGGTGAGGGGGTCCCTTCTCAGGGCCATCCAATCTCTGTACGACCAAAGCGAGAGCTGTGTCCGGGTTCTCGGCAGTAAGTCGGACTCGTTTCAAGTGAAAGTTGGCCTCCGCCAGGGCTGCGCTTTGTCACCAATTCTGTTCGTAGTATTTATGGACAGGATATCGAGGCGTAGTCGGGGTGGAGGGGGGTTGCAGTTCGGTGGGCTGGGGATCTCATCGCTGCTTTTTGCAGATGATGTGGTCCTGATGGCATCATCGGCCTGTGACCTTCAGCACTCACTGGATCGGTTCGCAGCCGAGTGTGAAGCGGCTGGGATGAGGATCAGCACCTCTAAATCGGAGGCCATGGTTCTCAGCAGGAAACCGATGGAGTGCCTTCTCCAGGTAGGGAATGAGTCCTTACCCCAAGTGAAGGAGTTCAAGTACCTTGGGGTCTTGTTCGCGAGTGAGGGGACAATGGAGCGGGAGATTGGCCGGAGAATCGGCGCAGCGGGTGCGGTATTGCATTCAATTTATCGCACCGTTGTGACAAAAAGAGAGCTGAGCCAGAAGGCAAAGCTCTCAATCTACCGGTCAGTTTTCCTTCCTACCCTCACCTATGGTCATGAAGGCTGGGTCATGACCGAAAGAACAAGATCCAGGGTACAAGCGGCCGAAATGGGTTTCCTCAGGAGGGTGGCTGGCGTCTCCCTTAGAGATAGGGTGAGAAGCTCAGTCATCCGTGAGGAGCTCAGAGTAGAGCCGCTGCTCCTTTGCATTGAAAGGAGCCAGTTGAGGTGGTTCGGGCATCTGGTAAGGATGCCCCCTGGGCGCCTCCCTAGGGAGGTGTTCCAGGCACGTCCAGCTGGGAGGAGGCCTCGGGGAAGACCCAGGACTAGGTGGAGGGATTATATCTCTAACCTCGCCTGGGAACGCCTCGGGATCCCCCAGTCGGAGCTGGTTAATGTGGCTCGGGAAAGGGAAGTTTGGGGTCCCCTGCTGGAGCTGCTACCCCCGCGACCCGATACTGGATAAGCGGACGAAGATGGATGGATCCTCTATCTATAAATTGCAGGAACGTCTGTCTGTCTGTCTGTCTGTCTGTCTGTGTGTGTGTGTTATGCGCGTATCTCTAGTAGAGCCCTGCACGGGCCAAAAACTCCAGCCCTAACCCGGCCCTGGCCCGTGGTGTTCAAGCCCTACCCGACCCCAGCCCGACAACGCCTGCAATTTTTTCAGCCCGAGCCCAACCCGACCCGAGACCAACATCAATCACTTGTTAAGCTTTCTCTGACGCGCGCGCTCTTTGATGCGCTCTCTGCTACACACGCAAACACACACACGTCACACTACTAAGAGGTAAACTTTTATTATAGGCCTGAAACATCATGACCAAACATATTGGACAAACTGTCCATTACACAGAAGCATAAACATGAAGGGAGAATATAGTGCTACAGGATCAAACCGCAAAAATAAGTAAATAAACGGCCTACCTTTGCTCTTCAGTAACTGAACTGAAGAACAATGTTCAAAACAATGTCCAAAAATAACTCTTCGCCAACTGGATAATGTTAAATAAAATTAATAAAATAAATAAAAATCCGTTGAACTGTGTGTGTCAGTGTCACCTGTTTAATGCACGTGAGTGACGCGCGTGTGTGTATGCGTGTTGCGTTTGTGTTACTTTCTTAGGCGATGTATAATATTTATAATATAATCAATATAACAATATTTCATACACACTTTGTGACGTGTTCTCTGCTGCACGAATATTATGGGCACAATGAGGAGAGAAGCTAAAATAAGCCCGAGTCCGACCCAAGCCCGATCTGTAAAAAGAAAAAACAGCCCGAGCCCGGCCCGAATGGGATTAGCCTGTCGGGCCCCGTTGGGTCCCGACGGGCTTGCAGGGCTCTAATCTCTAGAACCGTTAGTCTGATGGATTTCAAACTTGACAGGTGTCTTGCTATGGGCACGAGTAAGTGCGGTGCCAATTTTTGACGTTGTTTGGATTAGAAATGCAAAAGATATCCTTAAATATATAGGTAAAAGAAGCACCCATTGGCTTTTGCCACTCTAGCCTCTGGCCACTTCCCCTCTCACAAAATGTTGAGACATTTTAGTATGGACCACAGTGGTGGACTGGCTGTGTGTGGCTAAAAATTTAGCATAAAGCTAGCCTTATTCTTTGTTTCTTTTTTAAAAACGTCTATTTATTGGTATTTTAGAAAGCAAACATATTGTATACAAATTCCATAAATAGTTTTACAAAAGCAACATAAACAGACACAAACACAATAGATCATGTACGATCGATAATGAAATTTGATAAGTACAAAGCTTGACATCACACCTCAGATAGTTATCATAGCTAAGAGCCAAGGGGATATTTATTGCCTAGCTTCTACTATATCAATTAAGGGTTGCCAAGTCTTACAAAATGCTTCAACAGAACCACGCGATGTATATCTGAGTTTTTCCAGTTTTAGGTGCTGCATAACGTCTTTGACCAACATCATGAAGGTGGCAGGTTGTGCCTGTTTCCAGTTCAATAGAATTAATCTATGCTCTAGAAGGGTTATGCATCGTGCTACTGAGAGAAGGGGTCCTGTAAGAGGTCTGTCCTCTCCCAGTACTCCAAATACACCCAACACTGGGTTGGGTTTAACTGTGTTCCAGAATATCAGACAAAGTTTTAAATATTGAGTCCCAAAAACTGGATAACTTTGGGCACAATGTGCCCCAACAAGGCAGGAAATACCCCACACCGGTCACATAGAGGATTTACATTAGGGTACATTTTAGATAGGTTGACCTTCGAAAGATGGAGACGATGCCATACCCTGGACTGTATCAGACACTGAGTGCACACCCTTCTGTGCCCCCATCCACTGTTCCCACGTTAAGCCAATGCCCAAGTCGTCCTCCCATGCAGATTTCAGAAAATGTAGGGATGTATCAAATCGATTGGACATATATACCATATATGGTAGATACACCATATCAACCCCCTAGACAAAGGATCCACAAAAAAAAAAAGAATCCACCTGGGTTCTATCAGGTAGACTGGGGAAGGTAGTTGTTGTTAATAGCCTTATTCTTTAAATTAATAAACAAATTGAGCTTAGAGAATACAATTGCGTGGTAGGTTTCACACACTATATATTTGTGAAGGGCATCTCAGTTATACTGTTATATCGGCAGGTTATGTCTTGCCAATAGAAACAATAGCCCTCCATTTCAGCAAAGAACCACAAGGGTTGTTGCCCATATGCTTTTTTGAAAGTTGTGGAGAAAGTCTTACAGTATATTTAGCTGCCTCAGTAGAGCATAATAAGTAGATTTTAATGGAGTCATGTTAGTTGTCTGTAGTTATGCCTAATTAAGCTATAGCATAAGTTCAGTCAGGTAGAGTATTCTTTTGCATGCTTAGGCTCTGTTTATTTCTCACGCATCTGCATTCAGTCCTCACACACATGCTCACTTATTATTCCTTGATGTCCTGTTTAAGTCAATTATCTTATCAGCTGATCTCATCTACCCAATAGCTCAGTGACACAACCATTGTTAGCCTATCATCCTGCAGCTGCCTCTGTTTAAAATGATTCTCTCTCTGCCTCTAGTACAGTCATGCTGCTGTTATGCACGTGGTGTGTTTATGGCTGTTATGCTATTTAAATGTGTTCTGCCCCCCGGTGTTGGCAGCTGTCATTTCTGTGTAAATCTCACTCGCAAATGACAAACATTCATTTAACCTTTTTCCAGTCTCTTGCCATTATTCGATTCCTCAGCAGAGGAGAAACATCTTCTTCCACTCGTTCTGCTCAGGCATTATCTGCTAAAGTTACTCTAGGTCACTTCATGCAAGTAACAAACTGATCGCCACCATGCAGTCTCCAGCTAAAGGCAGCCAAGCTATCCATGCACGCCAAGCTCAGCACCTGGCAAAGCTTCAGCCTCGATCATCAGCATCCGTCATTGCTGCCATGCAGCCGACTCTGCTTTCAATCACGATTCAACCTTAACGTTACATTCATTCTGCGTCCAGCCGCTCAAAACTCTAGCAAGCAGGGAAAGTAATTGCATATAACTGGTGGTTAGTGGTTTGCCTCGCCTATTATTTAGCTGCACTCCTTAATTACTAATTCTCAAGTCACTGTCGACCTCTCTTAGCAAACCCATTTCAGGTCTCCAATGTCTTATGAATAAATAAATGATATGTTAAAAGTGGTGGGTAATGGAGACTCAACTGCTTAAGCCTAATATTGTCCTTCCTGTACACTAGCCATGCTAAATAAGCTCAAACTTGCTAGCCATTCAGGTCACCACTGACCATTTCATCGCTGGCTAAAGCCTATGTACCTGGTAGAGCAGGCGCCCATAGAGGTTTACTCCCCGACACAGCGGCCGCAGGTTTGACTCCCCCCTGTGGCCCTTTGCTGCATGTCGTGCCCCCTCTCTCTCCCCTTTCATGTATTCAGCTGTCCTATATAAATAAAGGCCTAAAATGCCCCCCCTCAAAAAAAAAAGGTGGGTGGAGGCTTGATGCCCCTGGGTTGTGCTACTGCATTGGGATATTAAAGTGCTATTACAGCAAACTACAGAATGGGCTACAGCTGATGACAGTTTCTCACATGGGCAGTTTTTTTTTTTAAATAAAAGAGGCTTGCAGGGATCCCTCTGGCCTCGATTTCATTAATAAAATATCTCATAAAGTGTATTGGTTTCTTAGAGCGGAAGAACAAGGATGCAGGGCATTTGTCTGTCCCGATTTCCCGGGAGAAAAAAAGAAAATAATGTCAAAAACTTACATTTGTATTTGAGTAAAACCAAAGCTGAATATCATAAGGGTGACCATAACAGAGAGCTGTGTCTTTGTACAAGTGAAGCTGCTGTACTGTTAACATTATCAATGTTGTGTATAGGTTTTATAATCCAACAAGGCTTTGGCCACATGAGCAACTAAAATGTTGAAATATTCCTTAATAGTTTTAGTTCATTCATTTATTTTAATTAAATTCAGTCAAAATTGGATTAAATCATTTACTGGGATATACATATAACTAGGGCTGGATATTGTTTAAAGTGTTTGATACGAGTGCTGATATGATACCTGAGTTTCAACACCTCACACACACATTTCGGTTTATAGTAACGTGGGATGCTCAACCCTACATGGTGAAACATTCCTCTCTCTCTCTCTCTCTCTCTCTCTCTCTCTCTCTCTCTCTCTCTCTCTCTCAGGAGGGAGCTATAAGAAGATTGGATACTACGACAGCACAAAAGGCAATCTGTCCTGGTATGGGAATGACAAGTGGATAGGTAAGAGACATTCATCTTTCTCAGCTCCTTTATTTCTCTCTTTCTCACTGTCCATTGCACTCCTACATTCTAATCTCCTGTTTTCTCCGACCCTGCAGCTTCACCCTTTCTGCCTCTAATTCCGCCTCTCTTCCTCCTTTATTGCACTCTCCTCTCTCTCCCTCCCACTCTTTACTTACAAGGTTGTTTGTGAATGTTCATCAATCAGTCAGTCAGGTTTCATTTAGCATGCTAGAAGAGCAATGCTTCGGATAACTTTTCACAGCTCACCAGACACCCAAGTGATGCAGCAGCAAATCGACCCACAGTGAAAGGCTCTGATGGTCCCATGTGCTATGGAGCGACTACTTCATTCCATTTACTAATTAAACAGAAGAACCTCTTCAAAGCCATGACAGCAGTACAATAAATAGAAGATGATAGTTGACAGTCTAAACAAAACAGGTGAAAGCAATCTAGGTGGTGGTGTAATAGGATTGGAATGGGCCCCATGACCTTGAGGAATGAAATTGTGTTACCTAATCAGTACACAGGAGAGAGTTGTGTGTGAGTTGCATTATTTAATTGTCTCTATTAGAAAGAAAGAGGACAGTCAACTGTGTGTGTGTGTGTGTGTGTGTGTGTGTGTGTGTGTGTGTGTGTGTGTGTGTGTGTGTGTGTGTGTGTCTCGAGTGTGTCAGTTCTCCCTCCCTGAGCACTGGAGACCTTCCAACCTTTACACATTTTGCATAGCATGCACATATTTTGATGTCAAAGTACGCGGTGATGAGTTATTTCTTTAAGTTATTCTCTTGAATAAATGGTGATAACTGGTAATGCATAAAAAGCACTGACACAGAAGCTATGAAATGTTCTGCTGTGGATGGGGGAAGCAGTTTTAAGTGTACGCTATATTTGAGTTGCAATGGCTTGTTGCCGCTTTTCCTGTAGGCTCTGCTCGTGCTTGTTGACTCCAGGGAAGAGTTCGGTTCTAATGTAGAATATCCAGTGGCAAAAGTGTACTGCTGTTTATTCACACAGAAGTATGTTGAATTATTATATTAATGCATTCCGCACACAGCAGCGGACTTCAGTGGCCTCCATGTTGAATTCAATTAAATTTTATTTATAGTGTCAAATCATAACTAGAGTTATCTCAGGACACTTTACAGATAGAGTAGGTCTAGACTACACTCTAACATTTACAAAGTCCCAACAATTTCACACTAGCAAGCATTTAGTGCAACAGTGGCGAGGAAAAACTTCCTTTTTACAGGCAGAAACCTCAGACAGACCCAGGCTCTTGGTGGGCCGCCATCTGCCGCTGCCGGTTGGGACACAGAGACACAGATATACAGAAAGACAATTCATAATAATTATAGCAATTGCAATGATTCGCTTATAGTAACAGTAAAGATAATAGAACTATGATTAGAAATAATAATAGTTGTAGCAGTGCAGGGTGTCGAGCAGGACCACAGCAGCAGCTGCCATAAACGGTCCATCTGAACCACCATATCTCGAGACATGCGAAGGACAGACACACAAACAAACACAGAATTTTTGCTTTATAGGTAGATACATAAGGAGGAATGTAATTTAAGTCATTAAGTCATATTCTTATTCAGCCTGTATTGTTATTAGATCATTATACCATTATGTAACAACCTACCTATAAAATGAACAGCTGTGTTAACCAGCTCAGAAAAATAAATGTCACCATAGCCACAGCATAGTATGTTGCTGGTTAGGGTTCGACAGCTAAAAACAAAAACATGACTCAGGCACGGGAGCTGGATGTGACAGTAACAGTATTTTCCCGTAATTTTAAATTATGAAATGGGTAGCTCAAATCAAGCAATCTGATTGGTTCATAACTGTGACATAATAACCACCATAATAACTACAACGGCTATAATTCGAATTCCTTTGCACAATAAGTATCACTCCGCGTCTGAGAAAAAAACATAGAAAACAATCAGCCAAGTACCTCTGTAAGTGTATGCTATAGTTAGAATATTTTCAGCACTTTACCTTACCGTGAGACAGCCCTTTGCTGTGGGGAACTGAAGCCGTTATCTATGCTCTCTATGCTTTTTTTAATTAACTAAAATGAAGAACATCTCTGGTACAAGCCTAATATCAGTCATATAGGCAATAGGGTCAGGAAGGCCTAAGAAACTGAAAAACAGATCTGAAACTGAAAAAAAAAGATTTGAAGCCATAAAAAAGAAAAAAAGTTTTGAATCTGAAAACATGAAATGTGGAACTGAAAACAAATATAAAAGTGAAAAATGAAAATTTATAATTTATTTAAAATAATTCCAGAATTTAATCTAAATTTTATTCAAACTGAAAAAGAAAAATTGGTACACTTATTTTTAGTTTGAATACATGGAATACATTAAAACTTCAATTTTCAATTTCAAGCTTTAGTTTTTCAACTATTTGGCCCTGATTTAGCTCCATAGGCTTACAGCCTGAGAGGGAATTTGAGAACTTGTGTCCTGGACAAAGCTACATACCTGTAGATATCTTAAAAAAAAGAAAAGAAAAGAAAAACAAAGAGCTGAAATCTGTTGGAAGGATGCAAAGTTGCAAACCATTATACAATATACAAACCATTAAATGACTTAGGGTTCATGTGTCATGCCAGTGTCATGTCACTCTTATGTAGATATCTTAAAGTAAAGGGTTACTGAAAATTGTAAAGAAAAGGTTCATTTAACATAAGTTCAAGGATATCATTGAGAAAACTGAATACATCATATCTGAAAAATATTGATTAGAGGTTAAGTGTCATCACGGTCAATCTTTTGGAAGGGCGGCCCTCCTCAAGTCCCTGGTAATAAAGTCAACTGCAGCAGCTGGATCGTGAACTTTGATTGATTCTCAGCTAGGCCGTGTAAAAGAGGCCAAATTTGGCTGGGCAGGTGTGCAGAAGGCTCTTAAGAGCTTCCAAACTGGATGTTCCTTGGCGAAGGCAGGGAAGATGGACAGTCTCTTGTCTTGGTGCAGGGGAGAGGCAGCTTCCCCCGCCCTCATTTTACTTTACTTCTAAAATAGTTAATAGATTACTTTCTAATGTAACAAATCTAATACAGATAATAATGTTTAATATCTTCTTATACATGTTCTTGTGTTGTTGTTTACTAAGACTATAGAAGTGTTTAAAAAAATGGACTACGTCAAATTATTCCAATTCTCCTACCCCCATGACGAGTTGTCTGGTTGATGCAAGGTCTGAGCTCCGCCAAGGCCTGCCTTCGTAGGGATACTTTTAGGCCAGGTCTTGGAGGTTCCCAGGGTTCCTTTTATGCTTCTAAGAATATAGTCTGATAGAAATGTTTAAGTTATTTTATGTGACATAGCTCTGTTAGTGGTATTGTTAGCTAGCGAGTGATGGTCAAAGTCACTATTTACGATTTACTTCTTTCTTTGTTTTTGAGGCGAATAAGACATGAGCTTCCTTCATTAGAAATATAAATCCCAACGTGACAGAAAGTGTGGTACTGAAGGTTAATTAGTTCAGCTTCGCCCGGTAACAGCTGGCATTAGCTGGTTCAGGGCTCCAAGGCTGCTATATATAGATATATACAGTACCAGTCAAAGGTTTGGACACACTTTCCCATTCACTTGAATTAGAAAGTGTGTCCAAACGTGGTACTCTCTCTCTCTCTCTCTCTCTCTCTCTCTCTCTCTCTCTCTCTCTCTATATATATATATATATATATATATATATATATATATATATATATATATATATATATATATATATATATATATATATATATATATATATATATATATACACACACACACACACACACACATACATATATACACTTTAAAGTAGTATTTCCATGAAAATAAGAAATGAAATAACTTCTGACACCACGTGGCAGAGCTTCAGGAAATGTGACCACCCCAATGTCAAACCAGTCTCCCCCCTAAGTTCTAAATAACCAAAAAGTTATATTCATTTTAGTGAGGTATGATTCAACACTATCTTAAGGTATAGGAGTTGGTGTGGCCGGGTTGGAAAAGTGGGTAGAGCAGGTGCACATATACTGAGAGGTTTATTTCTCGACGCAAAGGTCCAGGATTCGAATCAATTTCCTGCATGTTGTCCCTCTCTCTCCCCCTTTTCTCACCTAGCTGTCCTATCAAATAAAGTTGGAAAAGCCCAAAAAATTATCTTAAAAAAAAAATAAAAAAGGTTGTAGCAGTTGTTTTTTTATCATCCCGTATTTCCTACCGCTGCTGTGTTTGTTGACATATCAGATGTGAAGACACAAGCCAAACTGTAATGTCTGCTGGTAGGGTTTGACGTCACTCTTGTCTACTGTCCGCAGTGATACATTACTGGCTGTGTGGCAGACACTATTTTTTGTAACCAAGCCAACAGACTGCAAGGTCATCCTAGTGGCCTCTTGCTCCGATTTGACAAGACCCGAGGGAGGGCCGGAGAAAATGTCGAACTCCTGTGTCTTTGGTGTTTGACCCTGCGCTCATGCGGCTCTGAGTGGGACTGTCAGGGCCATCTGGACGGTGTTTGGAAGTCAGCAGATGCTCTTGGACAGTGGACGGGCTGATTAATACGGTACCAGAAGCCAGTTTCATGTGTGTGACAGCCAGTCACCCCAAGGCACTCGTCAAGATGTCCTCCTTCCTCCCTGCCAGTATGGGTGGTCTGCAGCATCCTTCCTGGTAGTGAACTCCAAAAATAGCCAGGATGGTGACATGACAGAATTAGGCTTCCTCAAGGTGACCAGGACTTGGTTGTAGAGTAGTTGCTACGTGCTGATGTGTCACAGCTCTGGCTTCATATTCGTTCTCTTCCCCCAAATCCCATTCTCTTCTTCCCTCTTGCCTTGTTTCATCCTTCTCTACTTCCCCTTCCATTCTTCCCTCATCCCGTCTTTATCTTCTTGTCTCTTTGTTTCTTTCTTACCCCTCTCATGCCTTCTTTCTTCTCCTCCATTCTTTCGGTCTCCTTGGCAACCACTGCTGCATCACTGCCTCTCTCATATTGCCTTGGTAACCATTATGGGGCCAGTCACCATGGTAACACCATCAAGGGCAGGGGGAGATATAAGTGTTGGAGAACACATTTTCCCAAAGGACGGGCGGACGGACACACACACACAGACACACACACACACACACACCCTTCAGCAAACGGTTACACCTACTCTCGTACACAGTGCATAATTCTGGAGCCTTACCTTTTTTTTACTGAATTAACTCTTTGCTATATTGACAAGGCATTGCTGTTGTACACAGGGTGAGGAAAATGTCATGTAAAATGCAGAAGAGAGGCAAATCAAGAGTCTACAGCCATGCTAGCGGTGGTGCTTTGAGCTAAATGCAAACATCTGCATGCTAACGTGCTCACAATGAATTCAGAAATCAGAAAAGGAAATATATACAAAATAGCTCTTTAGCATAAGAAAAAGGATGCTGAATGGGTTAACACAATAATGACATTGCTAACATACTGATGTTAACCATGATCACCACAATAACAAAGATAGCCCACGCACTTTATTCGCTCTGATAGTGACTATAAAAGAGCTGGCTTTACTTTTTCCATTTCTCCCCTTCACAATAACTGCCTGATTTAAAGTATGACCACTGAAGTCAGTGGCAAACCATCTGCAGTGGGAGTCTATTTGGAAATTAATACCTCTACTGTATGTTTCACCATTTGTGTTTCTGAGTGCGGATGCTGCTGCATATACCAACGTTAAGTTTTTTAAGAATACATTTCATCACAGCTACTTTAAATTACTGTGGTGCATACCCTGTTAATAAAGACATATTTATCTACGGTGTCTCACAAAAGTGAGTACCCTCACATTTTAGTAAATATTTCATTATATCTTTTAATGGGACAACACTGAAGAAATTACACTTGGCTACAATGTAAAGTATTAAGTGCACAGCTTGTATAACAGTGTACATGTGATGTCCCCTCAAAATAACTCAACATATACAGCCATTAATGTCTAAACCGCTGGCAACAAAAGTGAGTACACCCCTATGTTATATTCCCATAGTAGCCCATGCCAATCTCTAGGTATGGTGAAGGGTATGTGATTATGTGGGGCTATTTTAATTCCAAGGCCAAGGGAACTTTATCAGGATGCATAGTATCCTGGATCCATGAAATAACTGTCCTTTAAAAATAAAAATCTGCCTGCCTCTATGGGAATTTAACATAGGGGTGTACTCACTTTTGTTGCCAGCGGTTTAGACATTAATGGCTGTGTGTTGAGTTATTTTGAGAGGACAGCACATTTACACTGTTATACAAGCTGTACACTTAATACTTTACATTGTAGCAAAGTGTAATTTCTTCAGTGTTGTCCCATTAAAGGGGTGATAGAATGCAAAACCGATTTTACCTTGTCATAGTTGAATAAAGACAGTTTGGTTAGTAAATAATACATAGAAGCTCAAAATCCCATTGATACCCCTTTACTATAAAAATCTCATATTTTGAAACTGCTGCTGAAAACGGGCGAATCTCAACAAAGCTGGAAGTGGACGTCAGCATCCCAACTCCTAGTCTTTGTCACGCCCAAACATTTGCATAGGCTATACCACTGACCTGAGGTCAGCTTAGTCTTCTGAATCTAGATAACTCATGCAGATCTCCAGAGGTCTGCTATTTAATTACTAAATTCACTTCTGAGTTTTTTTTATGCGAGAAATCAACTATGTAGAGGTCAAATATGGGCCGTTTTACGAAAATTGATGGCTAATTGCAAATTTTGTTCGACTGTGTGTCGGGAGTTCAGCGGCCGGTGCTGCCTGAGCTAACCTCGTCTTAGACCTCTGAAACGGAACCCCTAATGTTCACAAAAATTCATTTAATTGAAATCGGACACCATAGTTAGCTTTATAAGACCTTGGGGTAGATGTTTTATAAGTGACGTGACGAAATTCAAACTGTAAATATACGAAAGTTATGCCGGCAGCTGGCAGCCAGCCAGCTCCGGAGCTCCGCGGAGCCCCAAGCCCCGGTCATCCAGTAACCGAGAAACAGTGACTTTCACTGGGTATGGAGTTTGCCGCTTTCTCGTCAGACTAAAGTCCGACACGTCTTACCAAATTTGCAATTAGCCATCAATTTTCGTAAAACGGCCCATGTTTGAGCTTTATATAGTTGATTTCTCACATAAAAAAGTCTCAGAAGTGAATTTAATAACAAAATAGTAAACAAACAATGTATAACTTTGCAGTGTCTGAAAATGAGACCTGCTTTCTCGTCTCCAATGTGTTTCTATGGGGTTCGCTCAAACCAATCAGCGCGCAGCTCATCTAAATATTCATGAGCATACCATATTTGGAAGAAAATCTCTTGTTCCAAATAGGGCCATATTCACAGGGTTGTTAAGGACCCATAAAATAGCATTTGAGCAATATTCAGCCAAACCAATGTTACATACCCTATTGGGAGACCTTAAGGAACTGTGTGAAATACCCCATAAAATCATTCTATCACCCCTTTAAAAGATATAATGAAATATTTACTAAAATGTGAGGGGTGTACTCACTTTTTGAGATACTGTATATATCTATATCTAGTAACGGAGTGTTAACCAAGGGCAAAGCTTCTTTAAGTAGCCTAGTTGAGATGGTGTCTAACAGACAGGTAGGTGGATTAGTTGTAGACATATTTTGCATTAATTGGTGAAGTTCAATAGGAGAAAAGTTGTCTAAGTATATGTCAGGTCTAAAAGCTGTTTCTAATGATAAACTAAAATTTTAATGATAAACCGTTAGAAGTTGAGGGCAAGAGGTGATGAATTTTATTTAAAATTGTCATAATTTTATCATTAAAGAACCTCACGAAGTCGTCACTACTCAGAGTTATAGGAATAGATGGTTCAATAGAGCCGTCAGCCTGGCTACAGTGCTGAAAAGAAACCTGGGTTGTTCTTATTTTCTTCTATTAATGATGAGTAATAGGCTGCTCTGGCATTTCTGAGGGCCTTTCTATAGGTTTTAAGACTGTATAGCCAGTCCAAACTAGATTCTTCCAGATTGGTGGAACGCCATTTACTTTCAAGTTTTCGCAAGGTTTATTTTAATTTGCGGGTTTGGGAGTTATGGTGCTAGGTTGTTGTGTCTTTTGGTCAGTTTTCCCTTTATGTTCTTGCTCCTGTTGTCCTATTGTTTTGTTTTTTTTGGGTTTTTTTTTTCAAGTTTACTTGTAATTCCAATTTATTTTCCTCACTTTTAATGCATCCCATAATATAGCTGGGTTCATCTCAGTATTAATGTGATTCTCTAGATACCCCTGAATACCAGGGGTTGATTTGCTCAACAGCCTATTAATATTCCTCCGTTCAATCTCCATATTGTATATTTCTGTCAGCAACTTTAAAGCTATAGTGCGTAGTTTCTGTCTCCCCCATGAGGAATTCTAAGTAATGAAAACAAAACTGTTGTTACATCCACATGATACAAGCCTTCCGTAATCATGCACCACCCCTCCCCTCCTCCATGCTAGTAACCAAGGAGGACACGGAGGATTAAAAAAACATGGACTCTTCAGAAGAGGTCATTATCTTCACTCAATTTTCTGCGAGCAAAAGTCACCAGACGACACAATAGAGAAATACAGAGAGAGTTGTGTGAAGCTGATAGTCTTTATTAGCTTTGTATCAACTCATTTGGCAATGGCTTGAACGTAACGGACGTTCATTAATACAAAAAAAAAAGTTACGCACTAAAGCTTTAAATAAACCTTTAGGTAAATGGTGCTATGATTGGACATGCCAGCCACTCCTATTTATCATCCATGTATTATATTCCTATCATCTTTCAGTATGAGAGAAGAATCTATTTTAGAGTAAATAGTGTGTTGATAAATAATGACTCTCTGCAAAGGATGAAGGTCTGTCCACACATTGAACTACATACAGCTAAAGTGTGCTCTTGTATGGTTATTGAAGTGGGACTTATAACAATCTCAGCTTTTCCTTTTTAAGTTTTGAGTTTAGTCTTTACGGATTGATGAGGCTTGGACCCAAATGCAGAGTTTGATATTTATTAATGAAGACCAAAAACCCAAAACCAAAAACAAAGAGGATTGCAGAGCAAAACTTAAACAGGTAGTCCAAAAGCATGCAGGCCAGGAAGCAAGGAAGCCAGGAACGAGCAGGCACACACAGTTCACCACTCGACAAAACACGAAAAACAGAATAGTATCTGAAACCACAGAATAGTACCTGACACCACAGAACAATGATCTACCAACAGACAAAGACAGCACTGAAACTAAATACACAGGGTAATGAGGTAACAAGGGACAGGTGACACTAGGGCTGGGGAACAGGTGAAACACATTAGGGCTGGGCAGAACAATCAAAAAAGGCGGGAAAACACAAGGCATGAAGTAAAACCAGACATGACCAGGGAGAAAAGACAGACTTCAAAATAAAACAGCAAACAGAACATACACAACCATGACGCGGTCATAAGTTTAGTCCTCCAAAAAGAGGTGTCATCAACCCTTATTGTTGACTCTCTTTTTGTTTTGAGGGGGAAAGCCTTCCAGAAAGTAAGGGTCCCCAACTATTAACAAGAACCCATAAGGAGTTAACTTACCCATACTAGACCCGTAAGCATCTGTGTTTCAGTCCCTTTCAGGCCAAAAAGACAATTACCTGAACCACCCCCCTCTAGCAATTCTAAGCTGAACATTTGCCTGTGCCTGAATAACATTTAATTTTTTTAATAAAAAACTTTTTAATTTAAACTCAGCCTAAAGTAGACATTTGTCTTGCATTGTTATTTTTGTGCTGGAGTTCTTGCAGCAGTCCTCTAGCACAACTATTTGTCCCGAGGTTCATTCTCCTTTAGTGCGTTCCAAGCCACTGTCTCTGTTGACTAGAGCCTTTCAAGGAGGGCAGAGCCTCCAGTGCCGCAGTAAATTCCGCCGGATGCATGTATTTTCCGTTTCCTTCCCCTTTCTTTGTGTTGGCGTTCTAAACTCCGGTGGATTAATGAGTACTATGGTTAACAGCTCCTCAGATCTCTGCAGGATAAATCCAGTCAGCTAGCTATAGACTGTCCAATCTCGAAAATCGTGTGTGTGTGTGTGGAGTTTAGCACCGACCATGACCGGGCGCGTCTACATTATTCAAGTCAATGCTGGATACTCGTCAGGTCTGTGTCGCGGCGCGTCCCAGAAGCATGTGTGAATTAGCTCTTTGCTCCACTTAAGATACGCGCCAGGTCTATTTTCACGTGAGCCACCAGGCATTCAAGCAGCCGGGCAGGAAGTGAAACAGCAAGAGTATCCAGTAAATTTAGCAAAACACCCCCAGAATATCGATGGTGTCTCCTCTACAACACCACGGATGACGAGAGCTTCATCTTGGAGGTGGAAAAACATAAAACAACCTCACAGATCCTTTTTACAGACAACTCCAGAAAAGAGAAGGCATGGAGTTTAGTTACAGGAGAGCTTGGAGTGGAAGGTAGATACTAGCTTAATAAACAAGTGATTGTTCTTTCAAGTAGCCTACTTGTAGAGACAATAAATCTGCGAGCAGGCAGGCAAATCTCCGCTTCTGAGACACTCCCCGGTGGAAAATCCGGATGAGGCATGGCTGGACACTCATTGATAGTTAGACCTGTAGTCAGAGTGAACACTGGGATGCATTAAGCTTTTGTGTTTCTGTAGTCTCGTCATCCTTTTCATCCTCTCCTCTGTGTTTTCTAGGCTCAGGACCGCCTGCAGACCAGACGGTGGTCATCGAGGAGTTTCGCTACCTGTCCCAGAAGATCTTTGTGTCCGTGTCTGTCTTTGCTGGGTTGGGAATCCTGCTGGGAATCATCTGCCTCACCTTCAACATCTACAACAGCAATGTCAGGTACAAAAGCTCACCTTTACTAGAAATCGATCAAGATAAAGATCAAGTTCACAGTTGCACTAAACATCAGACACACCCTGACACACAGCATTGCTTCATCTACCTGTTAAACTGATGTCTAGTTCTTATTCAGACACATGTAGTTTATGTTACTGTTCATGACATGGTAGGGCCTTTAAATGTCATGACAGCAATACAAGGAGGAAGAGTGTTTTCTGTTCTCTCTTAGAATCAGAACCAGAATCACAATAAACTCTAATAGTACAGGCATTGTGCAACATGACCCCACACAAATTGCAACAGAAACTCTTTCAACTGATCTAGTCTCATAAAATTCTCCTCTATAACATATTTAAAGTCCTAAGAGATCCGAGTGGTGGAAAGTATTGAAAAATACTGAAGTCGGTGATGCCACAATTTCCTCAGCCCATGTTAAGTAGAGACACTACAGGTGAATAGGGAAAATATTTTAACAAAAAAATTTCACCTTGAAACTTCCCCAGTTTACATTCAGACAATAGTTTTTTGTATTACAAGTTTTCTGAACTTTAATGTTTAACTATATAAATGGGACATTAATTAAATATGTGCTAATTTGCATAAATAAAGGTGTTTCTGTATTTTTCAACTTGGACCCTATTTTCCCATGCATTGGTGTCTAAGTGACTAATGTGAACAAAAATCTTTGAAATATTAAAGTCTTTTGAAATCTTTGGTGAGTGAGAACCCTGTAACCGGCAACCACGGCGCCAATGGGAAATGCACACTGTCAGTTAGCGTCCACTAAAAGTGCTGTTTCTGCCACTGACAGGCTCTGAATATTATTCTAAGTGTCTGACAACATTATGAAAATGATCCCTACAGAGATAGACATTTTTGTTAATAAGGAAGATCCTTTTTGTTTAATATGAAACAGCCCAGAAATCACCAACTCCACTTATCCATTACCGTTAACGTCACGTCTTCAAATTCAAACTGCAACAAACTTCCGCAGTCCTTCTCCTAGCCTGTTCAATAATGTGATCCAATGTCAATACATGGCCAAGTAATTGACTTCTGCTCTTCTTGCCTTTTTTTACATTTATGCAGACTCTCATTAGGGCATTTATGTTTCAGAGCATTGCATTTAACATCTGGAATACCAAAGCCTCTTATCTTTGTTCCGTAGTTGGCTATTTTGTATTTAATGCTAGTCAGTCATCCACTGAGGCCTGAAGAACTCCCCCAAAAAATTCAGAAATGGGTGTGCCTTGATAAGTGCGTCTTTTCTGTAAACTTTGTTGGCTCTTTCGGTTTCAACAGAGAATCGTGGAATGACGAATTTGTTTGGCCATGGCATCCTTTCTGGGCTGCTGCTTGATGACATGATGACTGACCTTGCAGATGATGAATCACATGAGTCAAGATAGTCCTTGCAGCGCACTTGTGGAAGCAGCATCAAGGGATTGCTCTGAGGTGACACTTTCAGTGTAGCTTTCATTGTGTGGTACTGGATACAATTTGATAACAACTTCTGGTTCGATTTTCACAACCTTATTGTGGCCATGTGTTTAATTTGAGCAGCGGAATTGAGAGTAAAAAAGTCCTCAAAGTCCGGATCTGAATATAATGTCTGCTTCACAGTCAAGTTTAGCTCCTCCATAGTTTCTGGTATTCCAGATGGAATAGTCAGCTTCTCTAGTATGTGACCAAAGATCACCCTGAGCATTGCTGATTCCAGGCTGTTCTCATGAACCATTCGTACATATAACTACAAAAAGTAAACATCTACTGCATTCCTTTGTAGCCCCTGTGGCAAGGACTTGATCAGCACCTTAGCCCCAGGCCACTCCACATGCAATGCTTTGTCCCGGTCACATCCTATTCATTCAAGGACATTGGCAAAGTGGTCCCCACAATTGCTGGCTAGCTCTTGATGGTCAGCAGGCCACTCGTGAGGATCCACCAGTTTTTCTGCGGCCAGCAATTATAATATATCTGAGAATTGACCCTGTTAAAATATTCTCTCTCATGCTTCCTGTTTAAATATATACCCTTCAAACTTTGCTCTGCTCTACATGAACCTCAACAGCTCCACAGATTGAAAAGTTCCATTCTGGGTTTCTGCTAGGAAGACCTCCACACACTCCCCTGCCTATATCTCCATAGCTGTCCACTAGCCTTGTTTCAACAGTGTTCTCTATTTGGGCAAGCAATACTGGGTAATTTTTTAACATTACCCTGAGTGTCTCAAGTGAGGTGTTAAAGATGTCTGTGAACAGCGGAAACAGCTGATCAGCGCAGTGCTTCAGTGTGGAAGGCGAGACTGAGTCTGGTCAGGCTGCTTTGCGGAGGTTTTGTCTTTTGAACAGCCTGTTAACTTGTCTCTACAGGATGGAGAGGGTTGTTGTGGAGGGGGGCTCTGGAGTGGCCAGTGATGAACAGGCCCTGGAGGATTGGCGCTGGTGAATGGAGTCACTATAATAACTATTGTTGCTTTGAGAACCACAATTTCAGAAACAATAAATAGTTTTTTAAATATTCTATACTACCTCAATTATTATCACCTTTCAATACAATGTATGTGTATTGTTTTTGTGTCGTGAGGGACGGCTGCTTGCATATTTTGAGGAGCGGCTGTGGCTCAGGTGTTAAGTGCGGTCACCTACTGATTGAAGGTTGGTGGTTTGATTCCTGGCCCTGCAGTTCCATGCCGAAGTGTCGTTGGGCAAGACTCTGAACTCACGATAGTGCGCCAATGGAGTGTAAATGTGCGTGAATGTTTTTCTGAGCAGGTGGCACCTTGTATGGCAGCCTTGGCCATCACTGTGTGAATGGTTCCTATATTTATGTTAAAGTGCTTTGAGTAGTTGTTAAGACTAGAAAAGGTCTATATAAACAACAGTTTGGTTGTTCATGATACATGTTTAGAAAAGCAGTATGTGTTTGTGCCTTTGCTACAGGTACATTCAGAACTCTCAGCCCTACCTTAACAACATGACTGCCGTGGGCTGCATGATGGCGCTGGCTGCTGTCTTCCCTCTGGGCATCGATGGCCTTCATGTCCACAGGAGGCAGTTCCCCGTTGTCTGCCAGGTACACTTTGAAAGTTGCTCCAAACACAATTAATTGATTTCAAACCTACTGGATATCAGTTTACTGTGGGAAGTGCAAATAAGGATTATCGTTATTGTCAATTAAAAATTGTCATTGTTCATACAATATAAAAATTATATCAATCATATTTTGTTTATTGAGCACACAGCTGCAATATCCACAGCAGAGAACACCAAGGAGACATCTGTTGTTTGGTTTGTTAAAGGTGCCCTGCCACACGTATTTCATGACTTTGTGGTAATGTCTGAAGTTCTACCATAGACTGTTATTTTAATGGACAATGTATCCGGTTCGGCGAAGTGCTGCAAATGCGGAAGTGCCTTAAACCTGCATTCTATCTGGATTCCAGCAGAGTGCGACACGTACTGTTGCAAAAGTAGGTCGGTTTCTGTAGAAGTCTATGAGAAAGTGACCCACTTGATTTATTACCTCAGTAAATATTTTCATATTGAATTTATGGTCTCAATCACTAGTCTTCTGCAACACAGAATTATGTTAATTTTTTTAATTATGGTCTCATTGATTTTAAAATCGGCGATAAAGCAGGGGGTGTTTTAGGGCATGGCTATGATGTGACTGCCAGTGAAAGTGTGTAACGTAACGTAGAGTGTAAGCAGCTCCTCCCTCACTCCTCCCTCTCGTCTAAAATCGTCACATCCGCAACCAGGATGGCTGCGCCCATAATGGCAAACTCGACGACAGATAGCAGATCTCCACAAACCAATAGGTGACGTCACACATGTGCTGTCCATTAATATGCAGTCTATGAGTTCTACCATGGACTCTGTAACATTTTTTTTAGCAACAACATGTTTCAAGCCATTCTAGCATGGTATAGAAAGCCTGCAGAAAGACTCAGCTCGGTTTGTGCCAGTTCTCATTAATATTCAACGAGCTAAGCTGCTTGACTCTGATTGGCTAACAGCTAGCCAATGAGATCCTGGCTATCAGCATCCTTTACCCAGCGCAAGTGGGCGAGCTCATGAATAGTAATGACTGACCAGCTTTTGTAATTGGCCTGATTTCTCCACTTATTTCTTTTCAGTGGTTAGAGCTGATAGAGGAGGTAGCAGTTCATTTTCACATTCACAACATAACACAAACACATATGGACCTAACATATTTCAAAAAATACAAGTAAAAACGTTTTTTGTGTGGCAGGGCACCTTAAATGAGAAAAGGGAGCTCTGAAGGAACTTTAAAGCTTCTTTCTTCGTCTTTAAACAGATCAGTGAGTTTTAAAGGTGTATTTTGTCATCACATCATCACATCCCCTTCACCATACCTAGAGATTGGCATGGTTTTATGTCGGTTAGCCTAATAGCTGGTTTGTTTTGCATTGAGAGATGATTTTATGGAAAGTACCCCATGCCAATCTCTAGGTATGGTGAAGGGTATGTGATTATGTGGGGCTATTTTAATTCCAAAGGCCAAGGGAACTTTATGCATAGTATCCTGGATCCATGAAATAACTGGCCTTTAAACATAAAAATCTGCCTGCTTCTAAGGGAATTTAACATTTTAACAGGGGTGTACTCCTTTTATTGCCAGCGGTTTAGACATTAATGGCTGTGTGTTGAGTTATTTTGAGGGGACAGCACATTTACACTTAATACTTTACTTCGTAGCAAAGTGTAATTTCTTCAGTGTTGTCCCATTAAAAGATATAATGAAATATTATTTAAATGTGTTATTAAAGTGTACTCACTTTTGTGAGATACTGTATGTATATATATATATATATATATATATATATATATATATATATATATATATATATATATATATATATTTAAGGGGATAGTACACATTAATGTCAAACAATGAAGCCTGATAATCAGAATGATTTGCCTTTTTTCACTTCATTCAAATTTACATTGTGTTAGCCCTAACATTTTTCATGACAATTTAAAAAATAAATGCTAATTTAAGAGTTGTTATCGCTGTAAGTCTACTTACAACAACCTGTACAGCTGTGTCCATCTCAACCCACAGATGTCACCATTTTGTGGCCATTTTTCTCTTGGTACTTTCATGGATGTAGCTAAATAGCTAGCTAGGAACATGATGTCTATGGTTCAAGCTTGGAAGATGACATCCCCATTCTTATTCCTGCCTACAAAGCTGTGGTTGGTCAATTGTTCCCCCACTCGCGACAAACAGCCATCACTGAGCACAATACATTCACATGTCTGGAACCAGCCTAAATGTGGTCTTGAAGTGAGAAATCAGGATTTTTACATTTTAACGGAAAGAAATTACACTTTTTACCATAAAATGCCTTCATCAGGATTACCGGTTAACATTTCTTTGGTAAACCAAAAGTCCAAGTTAACATTTTATTACATAACAGTTATTGTTGGTATTCTATTGGTGTATTTCCTTTAGTCACTATTATATAAGTGTGGATTGCTGGCTCCATACACATGAAAGTGTCATTCCCCTAGAAAGAAGCTCAGAGCCTAAACAAATCACTTTAAAATAGGGAGAAAATATAAACCACAAAAATATTCTGTAGTTTTAAGTCTTCAAGCTTTTCTGTTTGCCCGTGTTGTCAGTTGTCTGATTCTTGTCTGCCACAGTAAAGGCAGATATACAGTATCACTGCTGTATTATAGAGGTTATTTTCATTTCAAGGTCCTTTCTGAAAGGCTATTAAACTCAAACAGAGCTTAATGATGGAGAATGACTGATTTGATATCTTAATCAGTTTAATAATGAAATTAATTTCTTCTCTTCTCTGCTAGTTTCGCCTGTGGCTGCTTGGTCTGGGTTTCAGCCTCGCCTACGGCAGCATGTTCACCAAGATCTGGTGGGTCCATACTGTCTTCACCAAGAAGGATGAGAAGAAGGACAAGAGAAAGGTAAATGTGGAGACTGTCCTCCCCTGAAAAACGCTCACATAAGTTGTTAGTTGCAATTACGACTTTATTGACCTCTTTGCCTGAACTTGCCTGCACTTCCGCATTCCGTCATTTTGTAATCTTACTTCCATTTTAGAGCAGAAGTAAGATTACTTCGCTTAGGGTCGCCAGCTTGAGCATCCTTTACTTTCTTTCCCCTGCCCCAGACACATCCAACCAATAAGAGGAGTGAACGTTCTTGCGTGATTTGTAATGACGCATTTTGGTTCTCTTGGATTTGTCCAGGTGTGAAACCAAAAGTTTACAAACTCAACTGATTTGGACCAAAGTAAACAAACTCTATCTGTAAAAAACCCTTAGACATCAATTCATGGGCAAATGGGGTCCATGTTGAAAAAAAACAAAAGTACCCTTTAAATACTTCAGGTTAGGGGAAAATCCTGTCTTATGGTTAAACAAAAAGGCAACCATCTGTTGGATTTTGACGGGACACAAGCTCTAGAATCCTTCACCACCCGAACCGCCCTCTCTTTGTAATGCAGGTTACACTGCTGTAACCCCCCCCCCCCCCCCTGCTATGAGGCCCCTGGCCATTGCAATGCTTCATCAGGATTAGAATGCTTGGAGATAGATGTCACATCAATAAAGGCTTTTTAATATTTTTTTCAACAAGATTGCCTTGGATTTCATGTAGGGCTGCACGATATGAGGAAAATATCTAATTGCGATTATTTTGACTGATATTGTGATTGCGATATGATTCACTTCATTATTCTCATTTTCATTGAAAATGATTAACATTGAAAGAAATTAAAATAATTATAGTGGATCTGTACCAAACAAAGATTTTTTTCTTTAGTCTGTAGGATACGATTTGTAGGCTGGGACATCTCTGCAGCACCACAATACTTAATTCAGAATGGTTTGACACATATTTTGCAAGTAACAAATATTGCAAATCCTCTGCAATTTGGATATTGCACATATTGTGATTTCAATACAATTGCGATTAATTGTGCAGCCCTAATTTTATGCTGTTCTGTAGTGTTGGACCTGTTCCCAAAAAAATCTTTCTCTCTTTAAAGCTGAATATATAAAGGAACACCTTTATTTATTGACTGAGTGAGGGAGGGAGCTGTGCGTTGTGATCAGTATGGCCTCTTTGTCTCTTTCCTGTCATGGCCCAGTGCTTTAAGGGCAGATTGAATTGGCTACAGTCAGTGATGGATCATTGTTTTCACCTCCAGCTTAGGCTAGTCTATTTGTGGCCTCATAAATCCCTCCCTTACAAAACCAGAAAGAGAGGATTTGTGCCTTTTCCTGATCCCTTGCCATGCCCCCGCAGTGACCATCACACCCCTCCCAACCCCCCCTTCTGTTTCCCAGCAGCACCTGGAACCATGGAAACTCTATGCAACCGTTGGTGTTTTGCTCTGCATCGACATCCTGTCTCTCATGATCTGGCAGATTGTGGATCCTTTACATATCACAGTGGAGGTATGCTCATCCATTTATTTAGTTATTTATTCACAACTGTGCAAAGGAACATTCTAAATTAATCTTAAAATAGAATGCGTTCATGAGGGAGAACCTTATCTACTACTGTAACGTTGTTGGTGTGTCTAAATAATTACTGAGTTGACTGGGGAAAGTAATAAAGCAAGTAGAAGGATGACAGTTATAGAAGCTTATAGCTGGCAATATTAAAATAAAATAATCTAATCAAAGTGATATCTCAATTTCCATTCTTGTGTGCATGTCAAAATCAATGTTGATTTTAATGTTTAAAATGCATATAACAGAAAAATTAAAATAAGAACTCGCCCTACTAAACCTAACAAGACAATGTGCAAGCTAAACATTTGAATTATTTTATTTTATTATTTCCAATTAAAGTTTCTTGAATGACAGGATTCTCTCAGGCCACTTTTGTGACACACACACACACACACGAGTGGAGCCGAGCGCAAGCAAGTGGGAGGATTTTGGATGGAGCGCAGAGCTCGACCATCGCTTTATCCACACCAAAAGTTCAGAGCATGCCAGAGCCAGACCCGTGTGGGTGCTCATCTGTGTGATGAGCACCCACACTATTATCTGTCAGAAACCGGCTGTTGTGGCGAGTTCGACAATGGTACTTTGAGAAAGTTAGCAATATGAATGGAGCGGAGTGAAATCTGAGCGTGAGGGAACAGCTTCGTGAGAAAGTAGTGGAATTCTCAGCACTCCACCTCACTCACATGCTCTGACTCTCTCTCTCTCTCTCACACACACACACAGACACACACACACATCTAGATGCAGCAGCGAGAGAGAGAGGTCTTTTGCAACTTTCTTTTTTACAAATAAATTTTACCCCAAAAATATATGACATCCACTGTTTACTAGGGCTGGGTACTGAACTTCGATACTTTTAGGCACCGATTGAATTGCGATTATTGAAAAATGCCTCGTCATTAATTACATTTTATTACTAAGGAGTAAATCTTATCAGTGTCAGTAAGCCAATAAGCATGCAACATGCTTGTACCAAGATCTAATAAGCTTTTGATTCTAATGTTATACATAATAGAGGCATGCAGGAAAAACTCTACGTTACGCACAGAGATGGGGTTCACATGTGTGTTGTTGTATTTTGAGAGGCTTGACTACAGTGTGCTTCACATAGGTGTAAAGGAGCTGAACAATTTAAAAAGAAATTGTACCGTGTAATGTGTAATTCAGTGTCATTCATAACAGAAGTTATCTCAGTACACTTTACAGAAAGAGTATGTCTAGACCGCACTATAATGTAGTAGTATAACCATAGGCGTCGATTTCGGTGGGGACGGTGGGTACGCGTACCTACCGGATTTCGTCATGAGTCATTTTGTACCCACCACTTTTTTGAAAACCTCAAGCTCAATTTAGTTTAAAAAGTCCATAACATATAATTCTTGAGCGACAGATGCCAAAAAATCCACAACAATCTCTATCCCGACAGAGCAGACACAGCCGCTCTCCTGCACGCTTCTCTGTTCACTACACTGCCTGTCGGGACGTTCTGCTTAATGTTAAAAAAAAGCTTAACGTGGTTTAATGTACCTAAACAACAATCAATCATCACCAAATTTATCATGGCCAAATCTTGTAATGAACACGTAAGCCTGTCAAAAGAACTAAACCGAAATCCAACGATTATAGAAGTTATCTCACATTAGAGTTGTCTTCTTCATGGTGCCTATGGCGAGGAAAAAGGTTGTACCTAAACAATGATCAATGATTACCAAATTTCTCTCTCATATTGCTCCTCATAACCACTGAAAATGTGATGTGGTGATGATTGATCGTTGTTTAGGTAGCCTACATTAAACCACGTTAAGCTTTTTCACGGTATGACTTATAAAGCCCATGAGAACCGTGGGGAGTCAACCCTCAGCCGCTCCGCTGCCCTGCTGAAAACGTCCATAATAATAGGACTTTGGGTTCTATTATGATATAATACGAGAGAGAAATTTGGTGATGTCTGATCGTTGTTTAGGTACCTTAAACCACGTTAAGCTTTTTCCTTACATAGGCTCTAATGAAGCAGAAACGCTTAATGTCAGATAACGGCCATAATAACTGGACTTTGGGTTCGATTTTTTTGACAGTTTTCAGGTTATGAGGAGCAATATGAGAGAGAAATTTGGTAATCATTTTATCATTGTTTACGTACATTAAGCCACGTTTTTATTCATTAGTAAGCTACAGGACAGCGTCTTTCAAAACATGACCTGCGCGAAAGAGAAAAAAAAATATTCATGCGTCTCTGTCCCCAGCACATTTCAAACCAAACTGATGCCCATGAGTATAACCCAACAATATTAATAATAATGAACTTCATGAAATGGTATTGAAAAGGTAGCGTTCAGGAACCAGTATCTAATTCACAGTATGGTACCGGTATTGAAACTTTTTGAACCATGCCCAGCCCTACTGTTCACAAATATATTATTTTTTTTATAGCCCAGCTGCAAATACTTGCACCTTGAGAAGCACTGATTTAGTCTAATGGAATCTTCAAATTTGAGAATCTGGAATACAGGAAATATTTTGCATTTTTGCATAATAAATGACTGAATCAGTTATCACATTTGTTGACAATTAGTTTTCTGTTGATTGACTAATCAATCGAATTATTTTGACACATTGACAGGAAGTAAAACTAGACAAGACTAGGGAGGAAAACATAGACTTCAAAATAAAACAGGAAACACAAACTCACAATCGTGACACAGCTGTGTTTTCATGTTGTATGTATGAAAGCAGAAATTCACCAGAGAAGCCCCCAAAGGAGACCTGGATGTTCTGATTCAGCCTTTACTGGAACACTGCAGCTCAGAAAAGATGAACACCTGGCTGGGTGAGTAGAAATCAGTTTACTATACAATATGATTTTGAAAATGTAAAATGTTCTTCTTACTTAGTACTAATTGCTCACTAAGTACTGTGAGAATGTACTCTACAGGGTACTTAAGTCAACATTATGCACAGTTGTTTAAAAAAACAGCTTAATAATCATTTTGATCATACACAGACTTGTAATTTCATTCCCACGCCGATCTTTAGGGAGCGGTACGATCTCCCAGGAGAAGCGTGTAACAATTTACGGCACTAAGCCACACACCGCCAGCTAGCTAGATGAAGCTAGCGTGGTATTCTCAGTTTGGACCGCATTTATGTTTTGTTTTTAGATGAAAGTGGCTCAGTCTAAGCTGTATAACGGCAGCAACAGAAAGTTTGCTAATCATATCAGACCGCCAGCACTAGGGTTTGCGCTGGCTGAAATGGAGTTTCTACAGTCACTAACTGAAGGTCCATCTGCTGCGCTGCTGCCCGGAGACTTTACGGTTTATCAGCTACTTAGCTGATAACCGTAAATTCATTAAATTTCATTTTATTTATATTTTTAAGATGAGTTATCTCAGGACAATTTACAGATAGAGTAGGTCTAGACTAGGGTGACCAGATTTCCCGGAACTAAAACCGGGACACTTTGCGCGTGACCGTAGTGCTCGTGCATGCACACGCTTTTTAACGTGAACATATGCCAGCCCAGGTCAGACATGGACACAG
Organism: Zingel zingel; assembly: GCA_023566125.1. Taxonomy (NCBI): domain Eukaryota; kingdom Metazoa; phylum Chordata; class Actinopteri; order Perciformes; family Percidae; genus Zingel; species Zingel zingel. The sequence goes on from CM042330.1 coordinate 30,862,519, forward strand.
ACAGATTAGACACAACAGCACACATAGGCCTACTGCTCACAATATAATGGGGTATCAGTTAATATTCATGAATTTTCTTGGTATGTAGCCTATCTACGAAATAATATTAAAAGACATTGAGTGAGTTTCGTGTGGGACCAACTTTATTTTTCAGAATTAAAGCATTCTTTTGGAAAATGCACCCACTGAACTTGTGAAAAACTTGAAACTTGAAAAGATATTTTTCATTGCATGGCACTAAAATTATTTGCTGCCACAGGCTTGAACTAAAGTTATGGTAACACTTTACGGTACAGGTACATGAATTATGAATTCATGCATGAATTTGTGCATTACTTCATTCCTTTATATCTTATGAATCATCAGGAATTGACATGAGTTCATAGCCTCTCATTCATGACCTCATGCATGAACAACACATCAACTAAAGAATTAAGTAAGGTGGGTACATCATGATGCTCAAGTTGTGTCTGAAAGCTTACTGTGAAATTGTGCACAGGTGTCAGCAAAATTGGCCTGTGTGACAAGTAGCGCCTTTAAGGTGGTCATTTGTTCATGAGTGAAAAGATCCGCTCAACAGGAGCATTAGACACATGGTGAACTGACAAAGGAGGCCTACATTTCGAACGGAATCTCCCTGCTTTTGAAATACATTTCCACGGGACATTCTAAAACGCTTAACGTAAAAAAAAGCTGAACGTGTTTTAATGTACCTAAACAACGATCAGTGATCACCAAATTTCTCATGGCCATATCTTCTCGTGAACACTTCAAAAAAACTAAACTGAAATCCGAAACGATTATCAGTGAAACGATTATAAAAGTTATCTCACATTAACGTTTTCTTCTTCATTGCTGGTGCCTATGGCGAGGAAAAAGCTTAAGGTGGTTTAATGTACCTAAACAACGATCAGTGATCACCAAATTTCTCTCTCATAACCACTGAAAACTGTCAAAAATAGAACCCAAAGTCCTATTATTATGGACTTTATCTGACATTAAGCGTTTCTGCTTCATTAAGGGAAAAGCTTAACGTGGTTTAATGTACCTAAACAACGATCAATGATCACCAAATTTCTCTCTCATATTGCTCCTCAAAATCAGAGCAATATGAGAAAAAAATCTGGTGATCACTGATCGTTGTTTAGGTACATTAAACCACATTAAGCTTTTTCACGTTTATAATGTCCCCATTTCTACCCAGCGCTCATCCGCTGACTTTCCAGCGGACCTGGAGGGACTGGTTAAAACAAGACAGAAAAGAAGAGGCATTGCAACAATGTTTACAAATATAGCCTATATTGTAACGCTGGCTGCACAGATTATGCAGACCGCTACTGACACACACACGCATTGTTAAAATCATACGCTGGACGCTTTATTAGTCTACATGGGTTTAGTTAATGATCAGGCTATAATAAGACCACGTCGGCTATGTAATGGCTGACAACCGGGGAAAATGTCATAGTGGTTGGTGTAAACCGGGACATTTTAGCGTTCCAACAGGCTTTTGTCGGGACTTGGGACATGCAATTCAAAATTGGGACTGTCCCGGTCAAACCAGGACGTCTGGTCACCCTAGTCTAGACCACACTCTATAATTTACAGAGACCCAACAATTTAAATTACCATCCAAGAGTAAGCATTTGGGTCAGTGGAGAGGAAAAACCTCCTTTTTACAGGCAGAAACCTCGGACAAATCCAGACCCTTGGTGGGCCGCCATCTGCCGCTGCTGGTTGGGACACAGAGACACTGATACAGATGTACAGAAATATGATTCATAACAATGATAGCAGTTGGCATTTGTAGTAACAGTAAAGATAATATAACTATGACTTTATGTTGACCTATATGAATTCAGTGCTACATATCGCTATTTTTCCAAACTACTGTAGCTGTATATTTTGCGGGACCAGCGTGAGTATGGTTTCAATGAGAAGTGTATGGACTTTATGGCAGAGAGGACGTTGACGGAGGAAGCAAAGAAGAGAAAGGGAGAGTGACCGGGCAAGAAACTGGACAAGAACAAACCATCTCCAACAGAAAACACTGTTCACTAACTGCTCCAAACAGCTCTATTGTAGTCCAGCCTTTACTTCAGAGACAAACGTGCGTCACTTTATAACACACGTTATAATGCTCGCCTAGCTGCTAGCGTGGGACACCCTCCTACTCTGCTTCTGACTGGCTAGTTGTCTTTACCTAGGTACTGCGCATGTGCGACTCCCAACAAAGATGGAACAGAAGTGAGATGCCTCACTAAAACAGAGAGCTCAACACACAGGGTGAAAAGAGGAGCTTCAGCAATGTGCAGTACAAAACAAAAAATACAAAAATATTATGTTTTTTGAAAATTTAACAACACAAACCTATTCTGGTACAACCTCTAAATACAATTATGAACCTGAAAATGAGCATAATATGAGCACTTTAAGACCATGATGAAATAAAAGGCTGCAGCCGAGCTGGCCTTCTTGTTGTTGGATTAGTAAGTAATATTAGCTGGATGGTTTGTCTAGTGTTGTTAAGGTTTAGCTTCTGATGTCGTATTTTGCGCTTCCAAATCCTTCAGCTGTCCATGCGGGGTGTATATCACACATTATTACAATATTATATCAATTCTTAGGACAATGATACTTAAAATTGACTGATATCACAAATCTGCCATGATACGAGTTTGATTTGATTCAATTCAGGGGCGATCCTGCGATCGATAATAAGCCCATTTAACACAATTAGTTACATTTATTTTATTAACTAAAATATGATTTGACAATTTAATTACTAAGCTCTTCCATTGATATATGGATCCAGATGGATGTATTGTTACACCCCTACTGTCCATGAGGCGGGACAGTGTAAATGGACTGTTTTTATATAACGCTTTTCTAGTCTTAACTACTCAAAGCGCTTTTACATAGTACAGGAATCAGTCATCATCCACACACATTCATACACTGTGTCCGAGGCTGCCATACAAGGTGCCACCTGCTCATCAGATAAACACTCACACACATTTACACTCCAGTGTCCAGGGGTTCAGTGTCTTGCCCAAGGACACTTCAACATGGGACTGCAGGGCCACGGATCGAACTGTCAACCTTCCAATTGGCAGGTGACCACTCTACCACTGAGCCACAGCCGTGTTGTCCTACTCCTAAACTGTAGGGGCACCGAATGGCTAAAAATACAGATTCTTGCATAGTACTGTGTGAAATGAGTAGCTGTACGTGAAATTACAAATCCCACTATGGCCCGCCCTCCGAAGCCACTCAAGGCATTTTACCTGATTGGTCAGGAGATAGGACCTGTAGAAATGGGGTTACGTTACCTTGCGTAAGCATGGACACCTGGCCAATAAATGCTATTGAAGGGCGGGTCTTGGCGTGGCCATAGTGGAATTTGTAATTTCGCTAGCTGTACAAACAGTTCCATGATTCCTCACAGCGCCAATGTTGTCTCCTCTCTGCAGGTGTTGTGTATGGTTATAAAGGTTTGCTGCTGCTGCTCGGCATCTTCCTGGCCTATGAGACCAAGTCCATCTCCACAGAGAAGATCAATGACCACCGAGCCGTGGGCATGGCCATCTATAATGTTGCTGTGAGTTCACTTTGTTGTATATGTGTATGCGACAAAGCCATTTTTTAAAAGTTGGAACGTCACTTTATCTCCCGCTCTAATTTCACTCCGGTGCCGCTTGCATGCCTGAGGCTTGTTTTACTTTACTGCATTTCACACTTCTCTCCGCTCAACTCCGCTCACATGCTCTAGTTCATTCAGAACATTTGGAAACACCTCTGTGTTTTGGGCCTTCCACAATTGGAATCTTTGAAAACAATGGTCTTGTGTTGAAGAGAAAACGTTTGTGTGCTTGCCAACCCTAAACAAATATGGCCACAGGTATACTTCATTGTATCCAATCCTAAAACCAACTGGTAACCAAGGGATGGAGTATTAGGATTATTTCTTTGCTTTGTTTTAGCAGGCGACAACATCCCTTATAAGCTGGAGGCTATTTAGTATTTTTATGTATTTATATATATTAAAAGGGTATGGTTTTATTAATAAAATTGGAGTTCTCACAAGAAAAAGAATTTAAAGAGTGATCAAAATCAATGATGCAGAGGCTGAGATATTCTGACTTTTACTCCCTAGTATGGGTCAAATTACAACTCCCCAAGAGGTTTTACGTGTAAAATCAATAGATTCAATAGATAGGCACTTTAAAAGAACACTGCACTTCACTGAAATTGATCTCGTTTAGGCAGGGCGACCTTCAGTGAGAAAAGATTGAATGCATGTTTGAAATTATTTTGCAGATAACGCTCGACTTTTCGCCGAACACTGTTTAAGGAGAAACCCTGCAGTGTACGCATCATCATTTAAGCACCATACAATATTATTTTATTTATACCATGACCTTCATTGTTCTGAGAATTACTGCAGGAGGCTTAACAGAGCATCATTCATCCACCACTACTACCACAGGATATACATTCATGCACCACTGTAGGGTAATCTCAGAATTAATCTGGAAATAAAATGTTCCTGTGGACTGAGTTCTACGCCTGGGCAGCCTGTGACCTCTCTCTCTCTCTCTCTAGATATATATGCTCAGCATATGAAAAGGCTGATTAGTGTGTGTGTGTGTGTGTGTGTGTGTGTGTGTGTGTGTGTGTGTGTGTGTGTGTGTGTGTGTGTGTTTGCAGCTGTAGCTGCTGGCAGCAAGACTAATGTGTTTGTCAGTAGCGTGCCTCTCTGCAGGCTCTGTGTCAGTGTGCAGATTTGCTCTTTCACTTCCAATCCTTCTCCTTTCCTTTCACACTCTGCTGATGAAGCTATGCCGTCCTTGGTGGCGAGGCTAACCTCCAGCCTAATTTGTGGGCTTAAATGAGGCTGGAGCCGGCTGGTAGGCTCTGCAGGCCGGGATGTGTGCACTAAATGACGACAGCACCACATGCACGAGGCTCCGCAGCATGTCTAGAAAACACAGAGAGCTGAACTGACAGGGCTGTGATGTGTCATTGTCAGGAATAAAGTCATATGTCAAAATTCTTCACAGATACATATTCCACATTAGACCTCTGTATGTTCCGTATACACACTTATAGACACATTTTGATTAACTATTTTGATAATCGTCTGAGTCTATTTTCAGGAAAACAATTTTATGCCAAATATGACCTAGTGCCAGCTTGTCAAAAGGTAAATATGTTCTGCTTTTCTTTATGTTATAAATATTATTTTACTTAATACCCGCGTATCATGTTACTGTGCCCTGCACTCTTATAGTCTGAATGGTGAGCAACAACTAATACTCGAAAACTCTGAATACATTTGGAGGTGTAGACCCGAGGCAAAATAAAACTGGATGCTCCTGGCTCTTAAGTCTTTGCACTGACAGGTTATGACAAAATGGGGCTCGGTCTTTGTGTTCGGTTAATGTGAGCTGTGGTTTAGTTTGTTGGGAGCGTGGCAGCCCGTCGGACTGGTGAGAATTTTTTTTATTTATTTTTTTTGCTTTGGTTATTGTTTGCTTGTTTTGTAGTGCGGTGGTGCTGTACGTTGGTAAGGTGTAGTGAGGGCTTGTTTTCTGGCATTTGTATTGATTTTGTTGTCTTTTTTGTTTTGTTTTGTAAGTTGTTTGTTGGGGCTACGGTCGACAGGTGATCCGGGTAGCTGGTGTGGGTCCTGGTGTGCGTGCTGTTGGTTGTTGTAGATGGAGTTTCCTCTTGTAGGCTGTAGCAACGGTCCATTTTTGGGCTTGTTGAGCTGATTCTTGATAGTGTTGTGGCGAACGTGGGTGAAGCTTTTGGCTTGGGAGCATGTCCGTGGTTTTCGGAGGGTTGCTAGCGTGCTAGTTGCTCTCCCTTGCCAGCGTTCATTTGTGCATAAGTACCCACCACAAGTAGCTGCATGAAGACTAGGGTTGAGTAAGTTAGCAGTTTGATCTAGATAGCGTGGAAGCTCCAAACCGGGGGGGTTAGTCCTCTTAATGCGCACGGGGACGTTGCACCGTCTTGCTGGGTCTGTGGCTGTGGTTTTGTTTTGCCGGTTGTAATTTGTTGTAATGGCGGAGTGTGATGCGTTTATTGCGGCTCCGTCTGAGGAGGCGTTGGGGCGTTGTACTAAGGAGCAGTTGCTGAAGATTGCGGATCACTTCTTGGTAGTGGTAAGTGACAAACGCCTTAAGGAGAACATTAGGGTAATTTTGAAGTCTGAGTTGAGGGAGAAAGGTGTGTTGGCTGTAGATTTTGGTGATGATTATCCAGTCTCCACGGTTTCCGCGGGTGCGTTTGTTCAGACTCAGGGCTTATCGTTTGATCAACAGAGGGAGCTGTTGTTGCTTCGGCTTGAGCATGACAGATGTAAACATGAATTGCTAATGAGCAATTCATGTTTACATCAAGAAGCAGATTGAGGTGGAGAGGATTCGGTAAGAAATAGAGCAGGCCAAATTGGATCTGGAGGGGCGCCGTTTATCTTTAGCAACAGTACGGGGTCCAGTGGAGCTCAGAGCGGGCAGTTGTCTGGAGCTGTGCGTTCCTTTGATATTAATAACTTATGACTGCTGCCACCGTTTAATGAGAAAGATCCCGATACGTTTTTCTTGTTGTTTGAGCGTGTCGCTAGGGTTTGGCCTGATGAAGATTGTGCGTTGATGCTTCAGTGTGTGCTGACGGGACGGGCACAGGAAGCTTATTCATCGTTGAATACAGAGGATAGCTCAGGCTATGCGACGATCAAGTCTGCGGTGTTAAAAGCATATGAGTTTGTGCCAGAGGCATATCGCCAACATTTCAGGTCCCGGGAGAGACGTAGTGGTCAAACTTATATGGAGTTTGCTCGGGACCTGACTGGTCATTTTAAACGTTGGTTGGCTGTGCTAGAGGTCACTACTTTTGAGGGTCTGTGTGATCTTGTGGTTTTGGAGCAGTTTAAGGATATGCTTCCTGGTTGTATTGCAACATATGTTAGTGAGAAGTAGTGTGTCACAGCAGCGGGTGCAGCTGCGTCAGCAGATGAGTGCTTGTTGATTCATAAAGGAGGTTTTAGAGAGTGGGCTACAATGCGTGAGCGTTCTTGGAGAGCTGGTGCGCCAATATCGGTGGCGGTATCAAGAGGTGATGCTGACCACACAAACTGTAACTACTGTCATGAAAAGGGTCACTGGAAGGCTGATTGTCCGCTCCTGCATTTTAAAAACAGACCTGGAGTATCGAAGGTTAAGCCTGTGGCAGCCGCTGTGCCGGTTATTGTGGACTGTGTATCTGAGTTGCTTCCTACAGAGCTTGAACCGGATGTCTTGGCAGCCTATGCTCCTTTTATTAAAGATGGCTTTGTGTCACTGGTAGGAAGTGGGGCTAAGGTGCCGGTAAAAATCCTGAGGGACACAGGGGCTTTTGACTCCTACATTGTGGGATCTGTACTGCCACTGTCCGACGACACTGATACATGCGATTATATATCTTAGTCGTGGCATGGGTTTAACTGTTTTGCCCATACCATTGCATAAGTTGGTCTTGGACTGTGAGCTGGTGAAGGGCGAGGTAGCCGTTGGGGTGCGTCCGGCGTTGCCGATTGAGGGGATTCATTTCATTCTGGGTAACAGGCTGGCTGGTGGCCGTGTTTGGGCTGATTCTCCTCCTTTGCCAGTAGTTACATCTTGCCCGGTTTTGTCCGCTGATTTCCCTAGAGTTTTCTCAGCCTGTGTAAGTACACGAGCTATGAGTAACGCTGAGTCTGTGAGGGAACCTGATGGGGGTGAGTTTGAGTTTCAGGCTCCATCACTGTCAGATTTTCCGCTATCTGTGTCATTAACCGAATTGGTACAGGAACAGCAGAGTGACTCTTCTCTTAAAGTAATGTTTGATTGTGTTGTGTCTGCTACGGAGATCATTAGTGTGGGTATTTTGTTCAAAATGGCTTGTTATTTAGGAAGTGGTTGACTCTGGGTACTGACTTTGTTGGAGATGCGGTCGTTCAGTTGATGGTACCGACTAAATTTCGTCCTCTTGTCTTAAAAGTTGCTCATGATGAGAGTGGGCACTTTGGTGTGAGAAAGACTTATCTTAACAACTTGAAGCATTAGTTTTGGTGAAGAAAGATGCTGCGGCATACATTAAGACATTTCATGTGTGTCAGCTGACGGGTAAGCCCAATCAGTCTGTTAAGCTTGCTCCCTTACAACCTATTCTGGTTGTAAATGAACCATTTGAGCATCTGATTGTGGATTGTGTGAGTCCGTTGCCGTGCTCTAAGTCTGGCTGTAAATATCTACTAACTGTGATGTGTCAAAGCACTCGGTATCCTGCTGCGTATCCGTTGAGGGCTATTACCACTAAGGCGGTGGTGAAAGCACTAAGTCAGTTTATTTCGGTCTTTGGCATTCCGAAGGTCAGCCAGAGCGATCAGGGGTCCAATTTTTCTTCGCACGTTTGGTCAAGTTTTGAAGTTGTTGTGTGTCCGTCATAACCAGTCATCAGCTTATCATGCACAGAGTCAGGGGGCCTTGGAGAGATTCCATCAGACTCTGAAGTCTCTCCTGCGTGCATACTGCACAGAGCTGGATAGAGACTGGGAGGGGGGGGGGGGGGTCTTCTTTGGCTTATACTGGCTGCAAGAGAAGCTGTTCAGGAAAGTACCGGGTTTAGTCATTAGGATGGTTGGTTTTTGGACAAAAAGTGCATGGGCCCTTGGCTGTTTTAAAGGATGGCTTGGTGGAGGCCATTCCGCCGAGAAATTTGGTTGATTTTGTCAATGGCTTTAGGCATCGTTTGCTTGTTGCAGGTGAAATGGCGAGGAATAATTTGCAAGTGTCACAGAGTAAGATGAAACTTGTTATGATCGCCGTGCGGGACATCAGGAGTTTAGTCCTGGGGATCAAGTTCTTGCTCTGATGCCTGTTGTGAGCTCGCCATTTCAGGCTAAATATGCGGGTCCTTATACAGTTGTTGAGCGAAGGTCTGACCTTAATTACATCATTGCTACACCAGGTCGTAAAAAGTCGACACAGTTATGTCATGTCAACCTTCTCAAGCCCTATTATGATGTGAGGCTGATGTAAGCCAGTCAGTGAGTGACAAGGTGCATCCTGTTTTGCTTGTGAGTTCGGTGTCTGATTCGCAGGGCGTAGATGGCGTGCCGGAACCAGATGACAGTCTGTTGGTGCATTTAACTGAGTCTAAGCGTAATGAGTTGTCTGGTTTGATACAGCAGTATCCGTGTCTGTTTGGCGATGTTCCTACATGCACAAATTGGATCGAACATGATGTTGATGTTGGAGATGCACAACCAGTTAAAAAACGTTTTTACCGTATGTCTCCAGAAAAACGTAAACATCTGGACTTTGAAGTTGCTTACATGATGGAAAATATTGCTCTCCCGTCATTTTCTAGTTGGTCCTCTCCGTGTATTTTGGTCCCGAAGCCTGATAAATCGCCTAGGTTTTCTACAGACTTCAGAAAGGTAAACTCAGTAACTAAACCAGATTCCTTTCCGCTGCCGCGGATGGACGACTGTATAGATCAGGTTGGTTCTGCCAAGTTTGTAAGCAAGTTTGACTTGCTTAAGGGATATTGGCAAGTTCCATTGTCTGCGCGTGCTCAGGAGGTCTCGGCATTTGTTACCCCTTCTGGACTCTATTCTTATAGAGTCATGCCGTTTGGTTTGAGGAACGCACCGGCCACATTTCAACAATTGATGAATCGCGTTGTGTCTGGTCTAGAGGGTTGTTCTGTTTACCTAGATGATCTTGTCATATATAGTGACACGTGGCACTATATATTGACAAATTGACAGGTTGTCTGAGGCACGTCTGACTGTCAATTTGGCCAAATGTGAGTTTGCGTGGGCTACGGTTACGTATTTGGGACGTGTAGTGGGGCAGGGCCATGTAGCTCCGGTCCAGGCCAAGTTAGGGCAGTAGAACATTTTCCTGTGCCTACTACTACAAAAGAGTTAAGTTTTTTGGGTCTGGTCGGATACTACAGGAGCTTTTGTAGAAACTTCTCTACAGTTGTTTTTTTCTCTGACGGAGTTGATGAAGGCTAATGCACAGTTTTTGTGATCTGATGAGTGTCAGCAGGCCTTTGAGAACATCAAGTCTTTGTTGTGTTCGTCTCGTGTTTTAATAGCGCCGCGGTTTGATAAGCCTTTCATGATCCAAGTGGATGCAAGTCAGGTTGGGGCGGGTGCTGTTTTGCTGCAGGAGCATGGTCAGGGACTGGCGAGACCAGTTAGCTTCTTTTCGAAAAAATTCAACCGTTATCAGCTGAATTATTCGGTGATAGAGAAAGAAGCGCTGGCACTCGTTTGGTCTTTGCAGCATTTCGAGGTGAACGTTGGTGGGAGGCCCCTTGTGGTCTATACGGATCACAATCCGCTGACATTTTTTAAGTCATTTAAATGTCCCAATCAGAGACTCATGAGGTGGTCGTTGTTTTTGCAAGCCTATGCGCTTGAGATTAGACATATTAAAGGAGTGGACAACGTAATAGCTGATGCATTGTCACGTGCCCCTTTGCTGTAGGTCGATATTGCCATCTTTGTGCCTTGTTTTTTTTTTGTGTGCCTGTTCTCTTCCTTTGCTTCCCAGGTATCTGGTTTTGCTGAAGATGGGACGGGGTTGAGCGGTCATCCCGGTGCAATTTGCAGGTCAACGGTTCCTTTTTGCTTGGTATGAGTCTGTGTATTATATATATATATATATATATATATATATATATATATATATATATATATATATATATATATATATATATATTTTGGTAGCACTTGTTTGTTTTTTTTTTTTAATGATGTTCGGTTGTGATGGCTGGGTGGGGTAGTTGGTTTTGCTGTTGGCTCCTTTGGGCCACCAACTTTATGGGGGGAGGTGTGATGGCCCCTGTGTAATCTGTGAGAGTGATACCTCTCTGGTCTTACTTTGTTTGAGTTGATTGCAGATCTGGTGCACCTGGCAGCTGTGACCTAGTGGGGATAAAGCTCCACTTGGTCAGACTACAGTCTCTCTCTTGACTGCATTCCAGACATCAACCATGGCCTGATCACCCAGCCTGCTATCTTTGTGTTTTAGGTTTATTTAAGTTACAGAGACTCACCTTGCACATTACAAAATATATGTTTAGTTTATTCTTTTGTTAAATAAATCATTTGATAATTTATGATGCCTCGCTCCCTCTTTTGTCATGGCCTTTGAGCCAGGTTATGACAACTCTTAAGCCTGCCCACAGGCTGCATTGTCACCAGCAAGTGATCCAATGAAATGAATGACGTTGCCGCTCAAGCTTTTCAAGCAAGCTCAATGAGACAGACACAGACGGTAGCTATTAGCCAATATGAAATGCAAAGCAGCTTGTTTTCATTTAAATTCAGCAAGAAACGCTTCGAGGAGCAGGAGGAGGAAACTCCTGCCATTTTAAGTAACGCGGTTACAAGTGACGAGTTACCATCCTGCTCGGCCGCCCTCTCCCCATCAAAGTCCTTCCATGGCCACCCCCTCACACCAGCAAGGCAAGTAGGCAACAGTTAACGTTTAGCTGCTTCCCGACTGAGTAGTTACAGGAACGTAGTTATAGGAAAGGTCCACTTCTAAACAGATCTACTAACTACTCTCCCCCAAAACTGTTTTTTCCAATTGCATTCCCACTGGCCAAGTGGCCATAGGGACTGGTAGGAGGGGTAAGGGAAAAATAAAAGCCTCTTATTTACGAGAGCGGTCTGAGAGACCTCCAGCTCACAGCGGGGTCTCTGAGCATAACTGGCCGAGCGACGAGCTAGCGGCCGGGGCAGGCACCTGCTGGCTGTCGCCTCACTTCATGGAGCTCCAAAAACTTTGAAGGAAATTGTCAATTCGGCATCAATTTTCGCAAGACTGCCTATATTCGAAATCTAAACAGTTAATTTCTCGCCTAAAACGTTGTCATAAGTGCAATTAGTGATGAATAAGATGGCGAAAATTGTTAAAATTGTCCCGTTGTTGGTCTGTCTGTACCGGAAACCCGACCCTCGTTCACCTAGGTTCATATGCTGAAAAGAGAAGAGACCCTGCCCTGAAGTCGGAACACGAGAAAAAAAGGGTTCTAGGAATTTTATGTTCTAAGAACTGCAAAAATCCCTCCGGACGGAAAGCGGCTGTTAACGTTAGTGTCTGGCTGTAATAATTCTGTTTCAGTCTTTTTGTAGGCTTACTGCCAAGGTGTATGTCTTTGTCCACTTCAGCACTGAGCTGAGGACAGCGACACAAGAGCCACACAGGTAGGCTACTGAGTCGCTGTCCTCAGTTTTTTTTTTTTTTGGCTTATTTTAACTGGCCCATCCAGTTTTCTGGAGGCCCACCTACAATCAAAATCCTGGCGCCGCTAGTGTCGCTCACGGATGCGTTTCTTTGTGAGGGAGACGTCAGGTCTCTCCGACTGCACTCTCACGGGTCCAGGGCTCCACACTGGATTATTTCAAAGACTTTTTAATCAGTTTTAACTACTTTTATTGCAATACCTCCACAAGGTAGGTATCGTTCAACGCGGGGTCTGCTCTCTTTTCTTCTAGCAGCTCAAGAGGAAGTGAACTCTGCTCCGTGCAGGTCAACAGTCCGAGCTTCTTCCTGATTGGCTGACAGCACGTCTCCAACCCATCTCTTTCAAAATAAACTTCCTATTTATTTTCTCTTTATCTCAGTTGAATTGCTTTTTAGACAAATATCAGTTTTTAATATTTAACATTAATAACGTACTTCATGAATTGACTTTTTAAAATAAACTTAGCTTGGTTACAATGACATCTTATACACTCATACATTAGAAGACTTTGAACAGGCTTGCATCTCACAGCTAATGTTAAAGACTGTCATACTATGTAAAGACTGGGGATAGTGCAGGGTCACACATTGCAAGACTACAACTAAATTTGTTTTGAAAAATGTAAGCAAGCTAGCTACCGCTTGCGTTAGCTGGTAACTTAAGGGAAAGTTTGCAGATTTTCTGTTCTGCCGTACATGCAGATGAATGTCTCCAGTAGCCAGAGGTCTGCGTTTATCCGCCCTTAAATCTCCCGTTGAATGACGCACCTCAGAAGGGTTGAAAATTGTCAACTTTCTCTCTTTAGTGTTTAGCTCTAGCCGTTTGTTGCTTCCTGTTTTATGTTGGAGGGAGCGCACCCATTGGTTGTTGACAATGTTCACATGATTTGACTTCTTACCACCAAGACTTAAAACTTAAGATAATATCAAACACGTTTGATGTTATCTGAATGTCTAGACAGGAAAAAGACTGACTGGGACTGAGTTTATGACCACCTTAAACAAAGCGATTGAGAAGACTGGAGCGCCACAACTCTAGCAAGACTCAGGATTTCATTCAGATATTGGAAATTAATCTGCGACAGTGGAATCGCTTTAAAAGTTGTTTGGTGTAAGATCGGCATTAATCAAAATATGACCGTTCTCTGTAACGCAGTGACACAGTAACCGGAGCGCGAAGATGACGTGACTGTTACGTTTAGGCACCAAAACTACTTGGTTAGGGTTGGAAACAAGAAATCATGGTTTGGTTTAAAATAAGTACTTCCGTACATAACTACGTCACGTTCAACATCACTATGTGAAGCCAAACTTACAAGTTAACTTACGAACGTCACTTATAATAACAACTTTGACTTTTCGTTTCACAGGGGACGGTAACAGCGGTCTCCTGGGTGAAACCATCCAGCACCCTGACCTTCCCCTTATGTGGACTTCATCGCTCTAATACTATGTCATGTGACTTCCTCCTTTGCTCCCATTATAATTACTATGGCCACTAGAGGTTGCTGCCTAACAAAAAATATGGATCTAAATGAATACCTAGCTTGTACTTTTAGAGTACATTACTTTTTGTAGGTATATGTACGAACAGTGAATGAGGATGGCCTGCAGACACAGTTTCTAAATTAATGTGAGCATACTTCTTGGTATTTATTATACAATATATCTGTGATATGTGAAAACCAGCACATAATATTGGCTGTTTATCAGTTGGGCTTTAATAAGAAGTTGCACTGCTTCTAAAATTCAGAACTTTGAGTTCTGTCTTTCTAAAAGTATAGGCAGAAAAGGCATGACTGACCAGAGGCCTGTACTACGAAGCAAGTTCAACATGCCCTTTTTTTATTTTAGTTACCTGGCTTCACCTAACCTAACAACCGCGGTCCCGCAAAAGCTGTGACACAACGGTGGTTAACAACTATTCAATCAACCCAAGGTTTCCCAATCCAGCAACGCACTCGTTCACATAAAAGAGGCGGTGTTTGCACAGCATGACCAATCGCAAACATCTACCAGAGCCGCATAACACTCATTCACTAAATATGAAGAACACAGACACAGTTTTACAGGCAAAATGCAAAACACTCGCTGCTTCCTAAAATAGGAAGGACAGCTAGCAAAAAAATAGCCGATGCTGTAAATGTGTAAATCACAACGTTTATCAATATTACTTCCCCATCAGTTAGACACAACAAGATCTGACCATAATTACACTTGTGCTTTCCATAAACTGTCGTTGCTGTAGCCTATTCTTTCAGTTGCAACCCAGGCAGTGGTAAGCGATCATGAGAGCAAATAAAAAATGTGAAAACATAATTCGACAATGTGCGCATTGGCAACACACAAATAGCCTATACACAATTCCCTCCGCGAAAAATCTATATCTTCATAAAAAATACTCATCAGGGAATGTTAACGGGGTTGTTGGTCTCTCAATGTTTTAACTTTTATGAGCGCACCTCTCTCTCTCTCTCTCTCTCTCTCTCTCTCTCCCTCTCTCCGCGCACCAAGCTCCACCGGATCTTCAAAGAACGGTGACACCGTTATCAATCGAGTATTGATTGATCAGTAGGCGGTGCTAATAAACAAGTGATCCACAGTTGTGATACACAAAACCCTGTGTTGAAACTGAAATTACCTCATTAACGCCAAAATCTTGCTTCGTAGTACAGGCCTCTGGTTTCTGTAGGAGTGAGCAGTTGCTCAGTGTGAATAACTGACATTCTCCCCTCAAATATTCTTCAAAGACATACAGTGGGGCAAAAAAGTATTTAGTCAGCAATTCTGCAAGTTCTCCTACTTAAAAAGATGAGAGAGGCCTGTAATTCATAGGTACACTTCAACTATGAGAGACAAAATGAGAAAAAAAATCCAGAAAATCACATTGTAGGATTTCTAATGAATTTATTGGTAAATTATGGTGGAAAGTAAGTATTTGGTCAATAACAAAAGTTCATCTCAATACTTTGTTATATACCCTTTGTTGGCAATGACAGAGGTCAAACGTTTTCTGTAAGTCTTCACAAGGTTTTCACACACTGTTGCTGGTATTTTTGCCCATTCCTCCATGCAGATCTCCTCTAGAGCAGTGTTTTGGGGCTGTCGCTGGGCAACACGGACTTTCAACTCCCTCTAAAGATTTTCTATGGGTTTGAGATCTGGAGACTGGCTAGGCCACTCCAGGACCTTGAAATGCTTCTTACGAAGCCACTCCTTCGTTGCCCGGGCGGTGTGTTTGGGCTCATTGTCATGCTGAAAGACCCAGCCACGTTTAATCTTCAATGCCCTTGCTGATTGAAGGAGGTTTTCACTCAAAATCTCACAATACATGGCCCCATTCATTCTTTCCTTTACACGGTTCAGTCGTCCTGGTCCCTTTGCAGACTTACAGTCCCAAAGCATGTTCCCAAAAAGTTCTATTTTGGTTTCTTCTGACCATATGACATTCTCCCAATCCTCTTCTGGATCATCCAAATGCTCTCTAGCAAACCTCAGACGGGCCTGGACATGTACTGGCTTAAGCAGGGGGACACGTCTGGCACTGCAGGATTTGAGTCCCTGGCGGCGTAGTGTGTTACTGATGGTAGCCTTTGTTACTTTGGTCCCAGCTCTCTGCAGGTCATTCACTAGGTCCCCCCGTGTGTTTCTGGGATTTTTGCTCGCCGTTCTTGTGATCATTTTTACCCCACGGGGTGAGATCTTGCGTGGAGCCCCGGATCGAAGGAGATTATCAGTGGTCTTGTATGTCTTCCATTTTCTTATAATTACTCCCACAGTTGATTTCTTCACACCAAGCTGCTTACCTATTGCAGATTCAGTCTTCCCAGCCTGGTGCAGGTCTACAATTTAGTTTCTGGTGTCCTTTGACAGCTCTTTGGTCTTGGTTATAGTGGAGTTTGGAGTGTGACTGTTTGAGGTTGTGGACAGGTGTCTTTTATACTGATAACAAGTTCAAACAGGTGCCATTAATACAGGTAACGAGTGGAGGACAGAGGAGCCTCTTAAAGAATAAGTTACAGGTCTGTGAGAGCCAGAAATCTTGCTTGTTTGTAGGTGACCAAATACTTATTTTACCGAGGAATTTACCAATAAATTCATTAAAAATCCTACAATGTGATTTTCTGGATTTTTTTTTTTCTCATTTCGTCTCTCATAGTTGAAGTGTACCTATGATGAAAATTACAGGCCTCTCATCTTTTTAAGTGGGAGAACTTGCACAATTGGTGGCTGACTAAATACTTTTTGCCCCACTGTAACTGCTCTCTGTCTATAATTGGCTGGGTCTGTTCGCTCTGTCACACCGCCAGATAAAGTAATCAATTGTTGAGCGTTTTAATGTGTATCCAAGAACAAGATGTCCTTTCACTGCAATCAAATTTCAAATCAAAGTCTTGTGTTTATTGCTGTTTCATCTCTTCCTCCTGCTTTGGTCTGATTTCCATGAATGAGTGGCCTGTCATCCCCTCTCTTTCTAAAACAAATGCGCTCTACAAATGTTGGTTAGCTCTGGGATCTATTTATTGGATCTACTTCATGTTTTGGATCAAAGCATAAAAGTGGTTGCATGCTCCTTTTGGAGCAGGAAATAGTCCATAGAGACTATTTCTGTTGGAGAAAGTGGAGTAACACTTTATTTGAACGGGTGTGCATAAGTGACATGACACCTGTCATGAACATGAAAGTGTCTTTATGAGTGTTTATGACTGGTGTCATTAAGTGTCATTCAGTATATTATTTATATTATCACTTTTAATGCAAAATTGGTATTGTTTGAGGTGTTCGTGTTATGACAACTTGACATTTATTGATTCTAAGTTGCAACTCAGTACCAACGTTAATCTGCGCTGCTCCTGGCGAATAAACATGATTCTGTCATTATGACATTATGGTACTGAATAGGAATTTAGGAAATGTCAGGGCAGGAGGGTAACAATGATGGAATAATGAAATTTCATTTTCATCATTTTCAGTCAACACTGAAGCTGTAGTGAGGTTACTAGAAGCAGTTCACTGAACTTTTTTTTACAACATACAAAGCATATATCGATTTAAGAGTTACTATTGCAGTAACTTGACTTACAACAACCTGTACAGCTGAATCCATCTTATCCATGCTTTCTAGTAAACTAGAAAAATGCCATTTCCATTCTTTATCTTGTCTACAAAGCTCTGATTGATTCATTCATTTTTACAACCAGGGAGCACATCATCAGACATATTTGAACCATTGAACAAACTGAGATTCAGAGGTCTGGAACCAGGTTCGGAATGGTGGACAAACTTATGCACTTAGGCCTTGCTCTTGGATGGATGGATGGATGGATGGACGGATGAATGGATGGATGGACAGGCGGATGGATGAATAATTGAATGGATGGATGGACAGATTGATGGATGGATAAATGGATGGATGGATTGATGGATGGATGAATGGATGGATGGATGGACGGATTGATGGATGGATGGATGGATGAATAGATTTATGAAAAATATGAATAGATGGATGGATGGATATCCTTTAAAGTTTTCTTTGTACAGGCTGCAGACTGTAGAAAACAGTCCATCTCCAGATAAAGGACAGGAGTTCTCACAAGACTCCCACAGTGCACAGAAATGCCATTTGTGCCAGTGAGGTTGGTGAAATGAATTGGACAAATTATGTGTGAGTGGAGGGCAGGATTGTGTTTGTGTATCGCTGTGTGTGAGTAATGACACAGCAGAGAAAACATGGCTGCGGCAGGTGTCGGACTGCTGCTTC
Organism: Zingel zingel; assembly: GCA_023566125.1. Lineage (NCBI taxonomy): Eukaryota > Metazoa > Chordata > Actinopteri > Perciformes > Percidae > Zingel > Zingel zingel. The sequence continues at coordinate 30,880,579 of CM042330.1, forward strand.
CATTTGCCAGTCTGGATGGGATTTTCTAGCTTTTGCACTGAGATGACTGACTGTTGATCAATATGTATTGATTTCCAGCCTTGCCTCCGTCTCTCTCGTGTTTCATTTGATGTCGTTCTCTGTCTCTTCTCTCCCTGCCACCTCTCTTTCACTCCCATTCTCCTTGTGATTCGGATTAAACTTTGTTGGCATGACAGAAATTAATTTTGCATTGCCAAATGGACCATACCCGTACATACCACAATCATATGAGATACATACAGTAAATTAAATTCAAGAAATTATAATGCCGTCCTTAATGCAGATAGATGGAGAATTCAAACAATTTATTATTTGTCCCATAGGGCAATTTGTGTCGCAGCAGGCATAAAGCAGAAAAACATAGATACATGTATAAAAAGCACACAAGATACACAGGAAATGTATGGCATGCATAAATTATACATCAAGCAATTCAATTCAATTTGATTTTATATATAGTATCAAATCATAATTAAAGCTGCAAGCTTTAACTCTGCTGAGTTCAATGATACCTCACACAAGACTCTACCTTAAATGGGTCACCAGTTATGAAAAGGGGCGTGGTTTAAGCATTGGGAGCGGGCTAAACCATCACCAATGAAGAAGGAACTCTCTGCTGAGTTCAATGATACCTCACACAAGGATCTACCTTAAACGGTTCAAATGTTATGAAAGGGGGCATGGCTTAAGCATTGGGAGCGGGCTAAACCATCAGCAATGAAGAAGGAAGTCTCTGCTGAGTTCAATGACACCTCACACAAGACTCTACCTTAAACGGTTAAAATGTTATGAAATGGGGCGTGGCCTGAGTAAGTGGGCGTGGTTAAAGTATAGGGGTCACTATCACATGTAGACACACATAAGTTTCATGTAAATCGGATGGTTTGTCATATAAGGCTGATTTCCTGTTGCCAAAATTGACTTTTGGTCATAGCGCCCCCTATGACCAAAAGTCAATTTTCACCTATAAATGTCCTCAGGTCTGGACCCTTGTCAATCGTGAGAAATTTCGGCCAAATTCAATAATGTACACTAAAGTTACAACAACTTCTTCGTTCATTGATAAATGCGCAAAATGGCCGCCATGCCCACACCATTGGATGAAAAGTTTTGCTTTTAATAACTTTTCATCATCAAGGTCTTAAGATGGTGCAGACCAAATTTGAAGTCCATCAGATGAACTGTCTAGGAGGAGTTTGTTAAAGTATAGCACATTGACTTTTAGGTCTACTTCCTGTTGCCACTAGGGGGCGCTATGACTTTGAGCCAATATCGGCCTGTAGATGTCGTCAGGGTTGGACTCTTATGAATCCTGAAAGGTTTCAAGCCAATTGGACAATGTACACTCAAGTTACACCCACTTCTTGTTTTGATGATGAAACACACAAAATGGCTGCCCCGCCACGGTCATGCCCTATGACGAAAAGTTTTTCTTTTAATAACTTTTCATCTTTAACGTCTTAGATGGCACAGACCAAATTTGAAGTTGATCGGATCGGCCTATTCCCAAAACCCTTAAAATACGTACATTTTCACCAGGTTTGATGCAACCTCCAATTTTGGTGAGTTTTTGAGTATGTTAAGCCCCTCAAAAAGGCAATTAATTTGCAGGGGGAATAATTCATTCCGTTTCAATAGGGCCTTCGCCGCTGTCGGCACTCGGGCTCTAATAAAGATAATGGAACAGTGACTAGAAATAGTAGTTGTAGTAGTTCATGGCACTGCAGAGCGTTGCAGGGTGTAACAGGGCATAGCAGGGCGGGCAGCAGGACTACGACGACAGTTGCAACCATGATTTAGGTGCCACCCTAATCCAAGGAATCATGCTGGGCAAAAAAAAAACATAAGGACTCTGGGGAATAAGCTCCCAGAGCTAGGTTAGTAACAAGCATTTCTGGGACATGGATGCACACAGATGGAAAGAGAGAGGAGAGAGAAGCTCAGTGTGTCAAAGGAAGTCCCCCGGCAGTCTAAAACTATAGAGGGATTTTTGCAGTTCTTAGAACTAAACGTTCCTAAAAACACTTTTTTCGTCATGTTCCGACAGGAAAAATTTGGGAAGTTTCTCTGGCCTCAGTAGCATACTGTTTTAGCTCATACTTCAGAGCAGGGTCTTTTCCCTTTTCCTAGGTGTGCAGACAGAGCAACAACCAACAACGGGACATTTTTAACAATTTTCACCATCTTATTCATCATTAAATTCACTTCTGACAATGTTTTAGGCGAGAAATTAACTGTTTAGATTTTGAATATAGGCAGTCTTGCGAAAATTGATGCCGAATTGACAATTTTGCTTCAAAGTTGAGGAGCTCCATGAAGTGAGGCGACAGCCAGCAAGCGCCTGCCCCGGCCTCTAGCTTGTCGATCGGCCAGTTATGCTCAGACACCTCGCTGTGAGCTGGAGGTCTCTCAGACCGCTCTTGTAAATAAGAGGCTTTTATTTCGCCGTTGCCGGTTCGTTTGTTTAAATATCACAACACATGTCCATTATAAGATTAACGGGAACCTGTGGTTTAACTGTCTTTTCGGAGTTAAACTCCACAAGCATGTCCTGCGGCTCGCCGGCCATCACACACACACACACACACACACACACACACACACACACACACACACACACACACACACACACACACAGGTCCACAGCGCAGCAGGCAGAGGCGGGGTCTCTGTGTTGAGCAAAACATTACGTGAATTACTACTAATTGACGTGCATTTAATATAGTTTAAAAGTGCACAAGTATTAGCATCATTTGTTGATGTTGTATGTGGCGCTAAGGTCTAGTAACGATGCTATAAAGACCGTTGCCGTGCTTGCGTCACTCCCTTACCCCTCCTACCAGTCCCTATGGCCACTTGGCCAGTGGGAATGCAAGCGGAAAAAAAAGATTTTGGGGGAGCGTAGTTCTTAGAACTGCTTAGAAGTGTACTTTTCCTCTAAAAAGTACAATTACTATCCGGTCGGAAAGCATTCTTATAACAGTAATATAACAATAATTAGGTCAAGGTCAAGGTCACTTTATTATCCCCGAGGGGCAATTTGGATTACAGCCAGCAGTAACAAATATATATATATATATATATATACCAAACAACAACAACAATAACCACAACCACAATACAACATAATTTAAATTTGAATTCACAGGATAGCATTAACAATGGGGATAACAGCCGGGATGAAAGACCTTTTGAATCTATTTGTTCTGCATCGCGGCAGACTATATCTACGCCCGGAGGGTAGCAGCATGAATTCACCCCACAAGGGATGACTGGAATCAGCCAGGATGGCTATCGCATTCTTCAAGGATCTGACCTTATACAGGTCATGTAGGCCATCTAATGGTGTGCCTACAATTTTGCTGCACACCTTCACGATACCTTGCATTCGATTTTTCTGTTTAATAGAAAGTGACCCATGCCAGAAGATAAAAGTGAAAGTAAGAACTGATTCGATAAAACAAGAGTAAAACATTTTCATAAAAACAGTGTCGACATTGAAACTGCGAAGCTTACGAAGAAAATACATGCACTGATGTGCTTTTTTACACACAGCATCAACCTGGGATTCAAAGCACAGTTTACTGTCGATCACAGTCCCTGGATATTTGTACTGCTGCACTCGTTCAACTGGTTGATTGTCCATTACAACTGGGGAAATGACAGCGGGATTTCTTCTATAGTCGATGCACATCTCTTTTGTGTTTGCCACATTAATGTTTAAAAAGGAGGATTTACACCAATCAATAAAATCATTGACTACAGGACCGTATTCAGAGTCGTCACTGCTGAGGAGGGACACAATGACAGAATCATCCACAAATGTAATAATGTGGCGCCGTTCCTGATGGCTTTGGCATTCATTTGTGTATAAAACAAATAAAAGAGGAGAGAGGACACAGCCCTGGGGAGACCCAGTAGAAGATAAAAGGCATCTGATGACACTGAACACTGTTCACTCTGACCCGTTGTGACCTCACTGTTAAAAAATCCATCAGCCAGCAGATCAGTCCATTATCAATGTTATGAGTGTTCTTCAATGTGTCTGCTAAGGCATGGGGTTGAATACAGTTGAAAGCGGAGGAGAAGTCAATAAATAGTAGACGAACAAGGGACTTGGCCCCCTCAAGATGTTTAAAAATCATGTTTAGAAGTGTCCCTGTTGCGTCATCCACGCCTCTGCCCGACCTGTAGGCGAACTGGAGAGGGTCTAACTTATCCTGTACAGTGTCCAAAAGTGCATCCTTCACTAGCCTTTCAAAAGTTTTCATGATAAGAGATGTAAGTGCCACTGGTCTAAAGTCATTGAGGGTCTTAGGAGTTTGAATCTTAGGCACAGGAACAATTATTGAGTCCTTCCAAAGACAAGGGACCTTATGCAACTGTAAGGACAACTGGAAGATGAAACAGACGATGTCTGCCAACTGGACAGCACAGTTCTTCAAAACCCGACCCCCAATCCCATCGGGACCTGGACTTTTCCTTTCTTTGACACCACGGAAGAGTTTCGAGACCATGAATTTATCAATGGGCACAATACTATTTACAGGATTACGATCAACATTTTTAAAGACAGACATCTCCTCACTAAAGTCATGGACATTAAAACGATTATAAAAAACATTCAGTTCATTAGAAAAGTCCAGGTCGGTTTTCCCATTCTGAGAAATAGAACACTTTTTGGACTGCAAACCCATCATGGTGTTCACGCCCTCCCATGCAGGACGTGAATTTCCAGTGCGCAAGAAATTTTCCACTTTGTCTTTATATACGCACTTGGCAAGCTTAAGTTCCTTCTTCACCTGTTTTGATAATGCCCTGTACTGTATCATGTCGCCTTGATTGAAGCTAATGTTCCTCTGATTGATTATGCTTTTAACTGATTTGGAGATCCAAGGTTTATTATTTGAATAAATGGAGATGGGTTTACGGGGGATGATAATTTCCTCACGAAAAAGATATATAGGCAGACACAGTTTCTGTCAATTCATTTAAATCCAGACAGGCATTTTTAAACACATCCCAATCAGTTCCAGTAAAACAGTCCTGGAGACACAGAACGGAGTCTTCCGTCCTACCGGAACAAATCTTCGTTCCGCCTTGTGCCTCTTCAGGACCGATTTGTACGTCGGAACTAGATAAACAACATTATGGTCTGACGTTCCAAGAGGGGCTCTACGAAGAGATTTGTAAGCCCCCTTAACCGTCCCATAACAAAGGTCCAGACACTTCGAGTGACGGGTCGGACAAGTGACATACTGGTAAAAGTTACAGAGAGACTTCCCCGGTTTACAGTGATTAAAATCACCCATTATTAGGATCGGCGCGTCCGGCGTTATCCCTTGTAGCCGCTGCACAGATCTGGTCATGGCTTGAGTGGCCATATCAACATTAGCCTTCGGGTGAATATAAACAAGAGTCACAAATAATTGGGGGAATTCCCTCGGAAGGTAAAAGGGACGTAAAGATACTGTAAGGAGTTCAATGTCCGGCGTACACAGTGACTCTCTGACCACAACTCTGTTGCACCAGCTGTTGTTAACGTACAGACACAGACCCCCGCCAAGTGACTTACCGGTCACTGCAGGGTCTCTGTCCAAGCGGTAGGGAGCTCCGAAGCCATCGATCTCCAGATCAGACTGTATGTCGTGTTCCTTAAGCCATGTTTCTGTGAAGGCGAGAAGACAGGCACTGCTATACTCCGCCAGGAACTTGACGTTTGCCTGAAGCTCGTCCACTTTATTCCGGAGTGACTGGACATTAGCGAGGATGACTGTGGGAAGTGGAATCCGCCTGTGTCCCTGTCTCTTGAGCCTCTGGCGCACACCGCCGCGTCTCCCTCTTTTCCTCGATGTCGGCTTCGTCCGGAGCGCCCTGTTCATTGCGTAGGGGTCTGGCAGCCGGAGGATCTCTGGGGGAATAACTGCAGAAGAGTCCACGGTGCCTACACCGGTGCTGTGCAAAAGCAGAAGGAACTCCCGACTATACTGGAGAGGTTCTCCATACACAAAAAGTCAGCATAAGTGACATGACAGCGTCAACAAGAAAAGGAGGCCTGTCAAATTCAGGTGAGTCATCATGTTGCCTCCGGTCATATGCAGATCAGTCCAATAAGGTTAGTAAAACAATAACATAGACAGACAGGACAGGTTAAGAACCATAGTTAAAAACTGGTGAATAAACACGTGGTTTAAAACCAGATGAAAACACGGTTTTCAATACAACTACTCTCACACACTGCTGCTGCGTGTCGCCATGCGTGTTGCCACGACCAGCGCCATCCTTAATTAAGAGAGACAGGTTAAGGAGAGGAGCCTGGTTGGGCTAGAACTCTCCCCTGCCGGATTGGGCTGTACTGGCCTATCTACCTCTACTTTGATTATATCATTGGTTATATGGTAGATTAATCTAACGACTATGAAGAGAAGCAGAGAAAAGATGGGGTGCTGCGTCTGCAGACATACACCCTCCCCCGCCGGTTTGGCTGAACGCTGCAACTCCTCACTCCCTAAATATAACCTTTATTGAAGAGGAGAGTTTTAAGTTTACTCTTAAATGTGGCGACGGTGTCTGCCTCCCAGACCCAGACTGGGAGCTGGTTGCACAGGAGAGGAGCCTGGTAGCTGAAGGCTCTGGCTCCTATTCTACTTTGAGAGACTCTAGGAACCACAAGTAACTCTGCTTTCTTGGAGCGCAGTGCTCTAGTGGGACAATAAGGTACTATGAGCTCTCCAATATATGATGGTACTTAACCATTTAGAGCTTTGTAGGTCAGGAGAAGGATTTTAAATTCAATCTTGGAAGCCAATGCAGAGAAGCTAATACAGGAGAAATATGATCTCTTTCTTAGTTATTGTCAGAATACGCGCTGCAGCATTCTGGATCAGCTGGAGAGTCTTAAGGGACTTATTTGGGCAACCTGATAGTAAGGAATTACAGTAGTCCAGCCTAGAAGTAACGAATGCATGGACTAGTTTTTCAGCATTGTTTTGAGACAGGATGTGCCTAATTTTGCAATGTTACGAAGATGGAAAAAGGCTGTTCTTGAGGTTTTAAGTGGGCGTTAAAGGATATATCCTGATCAAAGTAACTCCTAGATTTCTGACAGTAGTGCTGGAGGCCAGGGCAATACAGAGTAACTATATCTTTGGATAATGAGGTTCAGAGGTGTTCAGGGCCCAGCACAATAACTTCAGTTTTGGTTTAAAGGGGTGATAGAATGATTATATAGGGTATTTCACACTGTTTCTGACAATATATAACTTTTCTGCATTAAAATGTCTAAAAACGACCATACCTATGTTATATATTTTTTTGAGTTGTGTAGTTACACTATCTCAAATGTTTCCACCAAATGGCAAACCAAGAGAAATCTGTTATTTTATTTTCAGACACGTCACGTTTCATTAAGTGGCCCGTCAGTGGCGTCATATAACCTTTCACCATCTAGTTACTCATAACTTCCGTCAAAACACGGGCACCTAGGTGCTACGTTCGAGAGTAATTGTAAATAATACAATGTCACAGAAAAAAATACTTGTAGCACTGCTTTTTCTGCAAAAGGCATCATTTTGTGATTAATTACATGCCACTTTGCGACACAGTAATACAGCAGAAACCTTATTTATTAATACATATCAATATTAGTCCAGCTTAATGTTACTACAATGTATGTGCTGGTTGACAAGTAGCTAACATTAATGCTAGCTAATGCTTGGTGGATAACATTATAGGGTATGGAAAAGGGGTATAGGAGGAGGCTAGCTAGCTAGCTAGCTCTCATTGATAGAGCTCCAGCCAGCTGCGGGCTCTATCAATGCGACTCGCGGACAAGAGGCGTTTATTTCCCCGATCATTTGTTTAAATAACTCAACACACATATCCATTATTAGATTAACTGGAACATGTGTTAAGAGATTGCAGGCGTAACAACCTTGCTGAACGCGTTCTCACTCACACACACCGGCCATTTAGCAGGAAGAGGGGAGCTGCAGGCCCTGGAGCTCTGTCAGGGCAGCGGCGTTTGGTAGTCCACTAAACCACAAACGGTGACTTTGCGCGGGTATCGAGCACTGTGGGCTGCCAACCGTGACAGAGCTCCATCTAGCTCACAGCGGATCGATCAGAGAAATAGGACTTAAACCAGCTTAATGCGATTCCTTTATTCGACACTATGCAATAGTGTCGAATGCAGCACTAAGATCTAATAAGACAAGTACAGAGACAAGTCCTTTGTCTGAAGCAGTTAGAAGGTTGTTAGTAATTTCCACCAGTGCCGTCTCTGTGCTATGATGCATTCTAAATCCTTAATTGAGGACTCAAATAAACTATTGCTATGTAGAAAATCACATACCTTCTCAAGGATCTTGGAGAGAAAGGGAAGGTTAGATATAGGTCTATAGTTGGCTAAGACCTCAGGATCAAGGGTGGGTTTTATCAGAAGAGGTTTTATCACAGCTAATTTAAATGACATAACCTGTTAATAAAGACATATTGATCATATCTAGTAATTAAGTGTTAACCATGGCTAACACTTCTTTAAGTAGCCTCGTTGGGATGGAGTCTAAGAGACAGGTAGATGGCTTAGCTGAAGAGACCTTTAACATTAATTGTTGAAGGTCTATAGGATAAAAGCAGTCTAAGTATATGTCAGGTCTTGTCGTTCTTTCTAGCAGTCCTGCGTTTAAAAGCAAGACATATCGTCACCCTATCATCAACATTTACAAAGCTACATGTACATTGATTACTATAACTGTGAATTAAAACAGTGTTCATGTCATTCTTCTCTAACTTGGAGTCTTGCTGATAATATCAAGTTGTCTGTTTTCTGTCAAGTAGCTGTTATGTTGGAGGAGTAACCCAATAGTAAAGTGAGAAAGTGTTTGAGTTTTGTTTTTTTAGTTTGGATAAAATATATTTAAGTAATAATAACTATATAAATAAATATAAATAAAGTAGTTGTATGCCAATTATATAAAATATTATAATAAGAATGCATAAACAAGAAGAACCACTAGATGGCAACATTATTCAGCTTAGCCTTTAGAAGAATGGGGAGGTCATTTGTATATTTGGTTTTCATAATTCTTGGGTTCTGTCTAAAGCTTTAACTTTCATTAACAGTTCAACAATGATCATTCAACAAAGAGTTTTGAAAGATAATTGTGGATTATTAGAACTTGGTTCTTATTTGTGTTTTTTTTTGTTATGATCACATTGTGCTCACCAAAGTATTTCTGGGAAACTGCTCAACTGATCAGACGAACTAAACTGGATAGAAAGAGAATGTTCTTTCTTTTCCTCAGATACCTGTCAGTTCACTGTTAGGAACATTAATTATTCATCTATTTTAAGAATAATGGCAAAATAAAAAAGAACCTGCTTTACCTTTTTGACGTGCAAGCACATAGTGACCTGACAAGTACACAGTGTCTTTTTCTGTAATAAAAGAAGTGAACATGTTAACTTTTCTTTGTTTTTTTCAGTTAGCACACGTTGTCCAGATGTTCAGGTTTGTGCAGTTTTAAGTTGTCTGGAGGTGAATGAATGTAACACGGGATTGGATCATTTAAATGCCATATAATAATATAAAACTAGTGTCACTTAATGTAAATGGGATGAATAATCCAGTTAAGCGGAGTAAGGTCCTGGCTAAATTGAAAAAAGAAAAGGCTCAAGTGCTATTTTTACAAGAAACTCACCTGCCTCAACAAGAACATGAAAAGCTAAAACGTTTTGGTTTTAGGAATACATTTTACAGCTCTTATAAACCTAGCCAGAAGAGGGGAGTGGCTATCCTCATCACAAATGCAGTTCAATTTGAATGTCTTAGAGAAATTAAGAACACTGAAGGGAGATTTGTATTAATTAAGGGGAAGCTGGAGAACAGAATAGTGACATTGGTCAATGTATACGCCCCCCAGATAGTACCAAATGTTTCTTCAAAACTCTGTTTGACACTATTGCTATAGAAACTGAAGGTATTTTGATATGTGGAGGAGACTATAATGTGGTCATGAACCATAACTTGGATACAACAAGCCCCAAAAGAAGCAAGATGCATCTAACCAAGTTAATCAATACATCAGTCCAGGAATTGGGACTAATTGATGTGTGGAGAGAACTTCACCCACTAGAAAGGGATTATACACACTATTCAGTACCTCATTCTGTCTACTCCAGAATTGATTACTTTTTAATTAATACAAGTAAAAGTCACAGGGTCACAGAGTGTAAAATCGGGGTGGCGGATGTATCAGATCATAGTGGGATCAGCTTGACAATACACCTTAATAATAGGAAAATAAATACTGTATGGAGGCTAAATGTGGGCATCTCGAACAATAAGGCAAATGTGGAGCAGATAAGAGAAGAAATAAAATGGTATGTAGAAGAGAATGATAATGGGAAAGTAAACCCTGCAATACTGTGGGACGGTATGAAGGCAGTCATTTGTGGGAAACTAATCGCCTTGACAACATCACAAAAAAAGGCTCGGCTAGCTATATATAAACACAAAGTAGAAAAACTGCAAGAATTGGAGAAGAAACATAAAAATACAGAAGATCAGTCTGTATTGCAACAAATAAAGAAGACAAGGGAAGAGATAAATGAGATACTCAGGACAGATATAGAAAAGAGGGAAAGAAGCAATTGTTACCGTAGGCAAAAACAAAGAAGAATGCAAAAACTATAGGCAGATTTCACTTTTAAACGTAGACTACAAACTATTTACATCAATTATTTGCAAGAGATTTGAGGCCCTCATACCAGATCTGATTGATGATGATCAAACTGGGTTTATTAAAGGGCACCAAACACACGATAATATTAGAAGAACCCTCCACATTTTGCTTTGTTTTGGATCATTGTCTTGTTGGAAGACAAATCTCCGTCCCAGTCTCAGGTCTTTTGCAGACTCCATCAGGTTTTCTTCCAGAATGGTCCTGTATTTGGCTCCATCCATCTTCCCATCAATTTGAACCATCTTCCCTGTCCCTGCTGAAGAAAAGCAGGCCCAAACCATGATGCTGCCACCACCATGTTTGACAGTGGGGATGGTGTGTTCAGGGTGATGAGCTGTGTTGCTTTTACGCCAAACATAACGTTTTGCATTGTTGCCAAAAAGTTTGATTTTGGTTTCATCTGACCAGAGCACCTTCTTCCACATGTTTGGTGTGTCTCCCAGGTGGCTTGTGGCAAACTTTAAACGACACTTTTTATGGATATCTTTAAGAAATGGCTTTCTTCTTGCCACTCTTCCATAAAGGCCAGATTTGTGCAGTATACGACTGATTGTTGTCCTATGGACAGAGTCTCCCACCTCAGCTGTAGATCTCTGCAGTTCATCCAGAGTGATCATGGGCCTCTTGGCTGCATCTCTGATCAGTCTTCTCCTTGTATGAGCTGAAAGTTTAGAGGGACGGCCGGGTCTTTGTAGATTTGCAGTGGTCTGATACTCCTTCCATTTCAATATTATCACTTGCACAGTGCTCCTTGGGATGTTTAAAGCTTGGGAAATCTTTTTGTATCCAAATCCGGCTTTAAACTTCTCCACAACAGTATCTGGGACCTGTCTGGTGTGTTCCTTGTTCTTCATGATGCTCTCTGCTCTTTAAACGGACCTCTGAGACTATCACAGAGCAGGTGCATTTATACGGAGACTTGATTACACACAGGTGGATTCTATTTTTCATCATTAGTCATTTAGGTCAACATTGGATCATTCAGAGATCCTCACTGAACTTCTGGAGAGAGTTTGCTGCACTGAAAGTAAAGGGGCTGAATAATTTTGCACGCCCAATTTTTCAGTTTTTTATCTGTTAAAACAGTTTGAAATATCCAATATATTTCGTTCCACTTCATGATTGTGTCCCACTTGTTGTTGATTCTTCACAAAAAATTACAGTTTATATCTTTATGTTTGAAGCCTGAAATGTGGCAAAAGGTCGAAAAGTTCAAGGGAGCCGAATACTTTCGCAAGGCACTGTATGTGCTCTCTGAGGTGGTTCGCGTATGATTCAGAGTTTAAGCCAGGGATGTATGATCCAGTATTCAAAGAATGGGCACAAAAAGGTATGACAGCAATATGTACAGTTTCAGCAGGTGGAGAATTTCTAAGCTTCCAAGATCTAAAGACAAAGTACGGCCTCGAAAACAAAGATTTCTATAGATACATGCAGTTAAGAGATTATTTCATAAAAGAGATAAGGCCAGTTGAAACTATAAATAAGGTGATCGGAGTCATTATGGATTCATACAAACAGAAGGGGTCTCGGCCCATCTCTGCTTTCTACCAAGCTTTGGGTGAGAGCAGGGGGGAATCAACACTCTATATAAAATCAAAATGGGAAACGGAACTAAAGATCCGAATACAAGAGGAGGAATGGTATCACATGTGCGAGACACAATGTACATCTACAAATTCATTAATATGGAGGGAGTTCTGCTGGAAAAACCTAACTCGCTATTTCATAACACCAAAAATAAAATCTAGGCAACTCGCTATACAACAAAATTGCTGGAGACTGTGTGGGAGTGTGGAAGCAGACCATGCACACATCTTCTGGAACTGTACAAAAATGAGGACCTACTGGCAAAATGTTAATTTAGTTGTAAAAAATGTTTTGGGATATGAAATCCCAAATAATTGTCCAGTGATGTACCTTGGGAACATTGAGGATGTTGTAATGAAAGATCTGTACTTGACTAAAGTATTACTTGCAGCCAGTAACAAAGTGGTCACAAGAAAGTGGCTCAATGTAAATATCCCAAAACAGAACCAGTGGTTGGAAATTGTCCAAGAAATCTTTGTTATGGAAAGATTGACATACCTTTTGAGAGTCAAAGAGAATGTATTTGAAAAGAACTGGGAAAAATGGAACATTTACAGTGAGGAAAATAAGTATTTGAACACCCTGCTATTTTGCAGGTTCTCCCACTTGGAAATCATGGAGGGGTCTGAAATTGTCATCGTAGGTGCATGTCCACTGTGAGAGACATAATCTAAAAAAAAAAAATCCAGAAATCACAATGTATGATTTTTTAACTATTTATTTGTATGATACAGCTGCAAATAAGTATTTGAACACCTGAGAAAATCAATGTTAATATTTGGTACAGTAGCCTTTGTTTGCAATTACAGAGGTCAAACGTTTCCTGTAGTTTTTCACCAGGTTTGCACACACTGCAGGAGGGAGTTTGGCCCACTCCTCCACACAGATCTTCTCTAGATCAGTCAGGTTTCTGGGCTGTCGCTGAGAAACACGGAGTGTGAGCTCCCTCCAAAGATTCTCTATTGGGTTTAGGTCTGGAGACTGGCTAGGCCACGCCAGAACCTTGATATGCTTCTTACAGAGCCACTCCTTGGTTATCCTGGCTGTGTGCTTCGGGTCATTGTCATGTTGGAAGACCCAGCCTCGACCCATCTTCAATGCTCTAACTGAGGGAAGGAGGTTGTTCCCCAAAATCTCGCAATACATGGCCCCGGTCATCCTCTCCTTAATACAGTGCAGTCGCCCTGTCCCATGTGCAGAAAAACACCCCCAAAGCATGATGCTACCACCCCCATGCTTCACAGTAGGGATGGTGTTCTTGGGATGGTACTCATCATTCTTCTTCCTCCAAACACGGTTAGTGGAATTATGACCAAAAAGTTCTATTTTGGTCTCATCTGACCACATGACTTTCTCCCATGACTCCTCTGGATCATCCAAATGGTCATTGGCAAACTTAAGACGGGCCTTGACATGTGCTGGTTTAAGCAGGGGAACCTTCTGTGCCATGCATGATTTCAAACCATGACGTCTTAGTGTAATACCAACAGTAACCTTGGAAACGGTGGTCCCAGCTCTTTTCAGGTCATTGACCAGCTCCTCCCGTGTAGTCCTGGGCTGATTTCTCACCTTTCTTAGGATCATTGAGACCCCACGAGGTGAGATCTTGCATGGAGCCCCAATCCGAGGGAGATTGACAGTCATGTTTAGCTTCTTCCATTTTCTAATGATTGCTCCAACAGTGGACCTTTTTTCACCAAGCTGCTTGGCAATTTCCCCGTAGCCCTTTCCAGCCTTGTGGAGGTGTACAATTTTGTCTCTAGTGTCTTTGGACAGCTCTTTGGTCTTGGCCATGTTAGTAGTTGGATTCTTACTGATTGTATGGGGTGGACATGTGTCTTTATGCAGCGAACGACCTCAAAGAGGTACATCTAATTTAGGATAATAAATGGAGTGGAGGTGGACATTTTAAAGTCAGACTAACAGGTCTTTGAGGGTCAGAATTCTAGCTGATAGACAGGTGTTGAAATACTTATTTGCAGCTGTATCATACAAATAAATAGTTAAAAAATCATACATTGTGATTTCTGGATTTTTGTTTTTAGATTATGTCTCTCACAGTGGACATGCACCTACGATGACAATTTCAGACCCCTCCAAGATTTCCAAGTGGGAGAACTTGCAAAATAGCAGGGTGTTCAAATACTTATTTTCCTCACTGTATATGAGATGTGACACCAACTGAACAAATGCCAAATAGAATAGTGGACTGAATAGTGGATCATCTCCAGACAGTTTGTTAGTGTTATCACTATTGTTATTTTAATTTGTTCCTCATTTGCTGTATTGTTATGTCTATATGCATGTGAAAACTCTACATATCAACATATCCTTCTCCAGCCAGTCGTATGTTTTACTCCAAGACACAATAAATGTTGTTTGAGTTTCTCGTATGTTGTTCATCATCTCATCTATGAAGTAAACAAGCCGGTGAGGTCACGGTCTGTTAGAGCCAATGTTCAAGTGAAGTCAATAAAAATGTAAGTTACAAAAAAAAAGAAATGAACATGTTGCTTCTCTCCACTGTTTCCCTTCCAGGTACTGTGTATGATAACAGCTCCAGTCACCATGATCCTGTCCTCTCAGCAGGACGCCTCGTTCGCCTTTGCTTCCTTGGCCATAGTCTTCTCAGTCTACATCACCCTGGTGGTTCTGTTCGTCCCCAAGGTAACAGCAGAGCACTGTCTCCTTCCTGCAGATTACAGCAACACTCCAAGTGTCAGATGTAATGGATTGCCTTTCATCAGGGATTTGAGTAATCTAGGCTGGTATAATATATCCCATAATGAGCTGCAGATTGGCCCTGCCTTGCTGTGTCAGCATCAATACTCTGTGTGTGTAATTATTTACTTTCTCGAGACCAGTTTGATTTTTAAATATTTTACAGAGAGGAGAGAGTTCATGGTCATACACTTAATGGCATGTGACATCTCAACATTTTGTCACATTTGACACAATTTGTGACTCCATGGGCAGATAATGTATTGCTATAACAGCCTCCACTCTGCTGGTTTCAGGCTTTAACCAGATGTTGAACCTGGCTGCAGGAATTTGCTCCCATTCAGCCACACTCAAGTCCAACACTGATAAGGCCAATACGTTGGCTGCATTTACGTTCATCACTGACATGCAAAACAAACAAGATACAATATTTTAATTAGTGAACTTATTAAATGTATTTTAGAATTTTCTCTGCTGCTTCCAGTCTTTAAACTCAGCTAGGCTAACCACATCCTGATTCCAGCCCTGTAACACACAGACACACTTGTTCTCATACTTACTTAAACTGATATTTTGATGATTTAAATCCAGCTCTGGGTAGGTAGTGTTTGCAGATGAACGGTGTGTGTGGCTTGCCTTCCCTCCGTGGCCACAGTGCACGGAGCTTGGAGCAGCTGCAACACATACTCAATCCCATCGTGTCAAATAGCAACACTAGGTCAGGTGCCTTTGGAGACTTTTTGCATTTGCAATTGACGCAAAAAGTCTCCTTTAGCATCACATTTAGACGCGCTTGGTCGGGGCGTCCCTCTAGTGGACAGAACGTGTAACAACAACCACATGCATGTGGTTGTTGTTCCCTTGTTACAATGCATTGGCATTAAATGCTTATGTGGTGTAACAACCACATGCTTATACATAAGCCTGAGGAGTATAGTACAAATGTATAATATCAACTGCATTTGAGCATTAAATATTCAAATATTATTTGACTATTAAAAAAAATTACTTGCAGAATATTCGTCAATGCCACTATAAGCCTGAGGAGTGTAGTACAAATTTATAATATCAACTGCATTTGAGCATTAAATATTCAAATATTATTCAACTATTAAAAAAAATTGCAGAATATTCGTATTACACACACGTTAAGGGACAGGAACTACACTCCCCTGCTTGAAAGCCCTTTGTTGATGACCCAGCCATCCACCCTGTTCTCCTACCCCATGCGGAGCAGGCAGCAGTCACTGTGGTGTATACAGCAATAAATACATGGAATACATGCCAATTACAGTGCTTTACTTTTCAGAGCTATATGTACGAATGGTTCATGAGAACAGCCTGAAAGGATACAATCCAAAAACTGACCCCTGATGAACATTCTGGACAGGTCTTCACATGTATAGTAAGGGAAACCTGTGCATGATTTTCAGATGCGACGTCTGGTCACACGGGGTGAGTGGCAGTCAGATGCCCAGGAGACCATGAAGACTGGCTCGTCTACCAATAACAATGATGAAGAGAAGTCCAGACAGCTGGAGAGAGAGAACAAGGAGCTCCAGAAGATCATCCAGGAGGTGAGCGAGGCCCTTTCTCTTTTTCCTGTGAAAATCAATTCTTTGTTTTCTTTATATTTAAAGCTTTAGTGCGTAAGTTTTTATATTAATTACATATATATTATACTGTTACATTCAAGCCAAATAAGTTGTTACAAATCTAATTAAGCCTATCAGCTCCACAAAACTCACTCTGCATTTGTCAGTATGGCTATGTTTATAAAAATGGTGTTATCCGGTGACTTTCGTGCACAGAAAATTGAGCGAAGTTGATTACGTCTTCTGAAGAGTCCATCATGTTTTTTTAATCCTCTGAGTCCTCCTTGGTTACAAATAACTGCGTGGAGTAGGGGTATGGGTGGTGCGCGATCACGGAAGGCTTGTGTCATGTGCATGTGCTGAAAGTTTTGTTGTCATTACTTAGAATTCCTCAAGGGGGCGACAGAAACAATGCACTATAGCTTTAAAGCTTCAGTGTGTAACATTTTTATATTAATGAACATTCAAGCCATTGCCAAATGAGTTGAGTGAGTGTTTTGTGTGTTTATTTAGTAAAATTTTATTAAAACACATGTCCGATTTTTGTATTTGACACAATTTCAATACTTTTAATTATTATGGTTTATTGACTTACAAACCCTTAGGGCTTAGGTTTCACTGATTTTATGGAAATTAATCATTTGAAGATACTCCAAGAAATAACATCATGATAAGCAAAAATACCAATATAAGCACTGGCGGACCATTTTTTATTTAACAGTTCAAAGGGTTAAACACTCAATTTGTTAATACTTTGAGTAGAACACATTCAATTCCATTTACTTATATTGTATTTGTGTGAAGGCAGAAATCTCGACAACATATTATAAAACCTGTGAAAATAAATCGTTGGATGTGAGCAAATATTTTTTTTAACTTCAAGCTGTGTTTAGGGAATCAGTCTGAAACTAGCCTAGCTCATCCCCCTTTTCTAGTTTTTCCAGATAACTCCTGTGAACTATTGAAAAAAAATTAAAACATAAGCCGTCAGCAGTCGTAGATGATTGGAGGACTTGTCCCTAGAGAAGATTAAGTTGTTCCCATTTGTCCCCTCAGAAAGAAGAGCGTGTGTCTGAGCTAAGACACCAGCTGTCTGAGCGGCAAGCCCTGCGGTCCAGGAGAAGAGCGTCCACTGTCTCTAATCAGAATCACAGCTCTTCATCTCCTGCCATTCCCCAGAGTGACCCCAGGTCCCTTGCCCCTCCTCCAGGGTATCCCGTCCCCATCTCTGACCTCCACCCCATCCCGCCGTCCTTCGGCAACTCATCCAGCCTCTACCAGCCAGACAGCAAGATCAGCCGAAATAACTGCCACACCAGCCGGCTGCAGCTGCTCTACAAGTGAGGGATGAGGACAGCAATGAGGTTCATAACTACATAAATATTTGAAAAAGAACCAGATCATTACCTGTTGGAGGGGCTGACTCCAAAACTTGTTTCACCAATCAGCAGAGGCTGGAGGATAACCAGTTTTGGAGCTGATCAATCAATATGTTATTTTTCTTTTCTCTCAGAAAAAGGATGTACATATGCCCACATCTTGGTAATCGTACAATTTTGCCTCTAATCTGCCATTGATTTATCATGTGCTATCTACAGTTTGAAAAAAAATTGCAATCAGAATTGACTGTTTGCTAAGCACTAGCCCCCTTAGCTACAGTTGCTTGTCAAGCTTTCCATTGTAACACTGCTCGTAATGCAGTTTACTACAGATTTACACCAAAAATCCTTGTCTATAGATTAAAGAAGACAAAAGCAGCTTCTCATTTGTGGCAACTGTTGAATATGTCGTCTGAAATCACAACTGTCACTGGGAGACTTATTTAGTTTTAGATGATTTTCTTTTGCTAATTAACATTCAATCTATTTGTAATCTATTAGTAAACTCCAACTGACTCATTTTAAAATAAAAAACTATTAGAAGGGTTTTTAATATAGATACAAACGTACATTAATATATAATGTATTTGGCTAGATACATGGCATTGTGCTAACAGTCTAAAGCTAGGTATCTGGGGAAAAGTCAGCATCCCCATCAGTTGATAGAGAAGACACTGAAAAAAGGAGCAGAACTGTTCTTGTCCTGAAGGGTAGTTAGCCCTAGGATTATAGTGCAGTGTGAAAATGAAAATGTAAGATCAAACTGTTATTTTGTTATAACTAGTGTTGGGTATAGAGAACCAGTTCCAAAATTCCGATTCCAAAGGAATCATTACGAAATTTAAATTTCAGTTCTGTTTTTGGTTGCTAAACAACTACATATCGACATATCCTTCTCCAGCCAGTCATATGTTTTACTCCAATAAAATGTTGTTTGAGTTTCTCGTATGTTGTTCATCATCTCATCTATGAAGTAAACAAGCCACGGTCACGGTCTGTTAGAGCCATGTGGAGACAGTCCAAGTCCTCTTATGGCTAGAGCGTAAACCTTAAATATAATAAAAAGCACAAGAGAGCTGCTAACGTTGCCTAAATATTGTTGCATCCAGGTCTGGCTCCCATGCTGTGGATGTCCCAGTCCAGACAGGGACCTGTAAACCCTCCAAATAATAAAGTTAACAAATGACTCTTGGCTCTGGATGTAAGGCTAGGTCACAACTGTATGTAGTAAGCTAACATGCTTACCTTTGCTGCTTAAGTTAGAACAGATAAACGTGTTTTTTGGGCTCTATTAAGAGTGATACTTGGTATCCAAATCATTTGGAGGGTGGTATCTTTCTTTATCTCCCTTCCAAAACCAAAAATACAAGAGCGAAAGCACAAGGAATTTAATATTGTTTGTTATTGTATTGTATAGCTTTAGCCTTAGCCTTTTAGCATGATATGTCTGTAGCCTTCAAGTGCATATGCAAACATGAGGAGCCATGTTTAAAGCCTAAATATTTAGGACCCAAACATGGCTCTCATTTTAAAATGAGTCAGCTAGAAGCAAAATTAACCCTTCTGCCATAACTGTGTTGGGGTTAGTTAGCAAGCTATGGCTAATACAATCTGCTATTGACCGTTGTCATAGCAAGATACGGCTAATATAATCTGCTAGCGTCAGTTGTCATTTCACCTGACAAAAGAGACACCTGACCTGAGAAGACTGCTTTTGGTTACTTATGTGTGAAATCAAAGTCCCATTGTTTAAAAATGACTTTGAATTGTGTTGATAAATCTGCTAACGTTATCATTGAAAACTAAAGTTCTAGAATAAAAAAGTTCAACAGATAGCAACAGTAGCTAATAGGGGGTGTGGCTTACAGGCTCCATTGGAGACCAAGATGTGAAGCTTTTATTATATCTGTACCTTAAAATATTGCCTCCTAATGTGTTTAGATAGTGCTATGTACTGTATTAAGAGGCTGGACAAAAGGACAGACTTCATGATGATGTCAGTTTTGTGACAAAGTAACTGGTTGTATCCAAAACAAAATAGGTTTTGTTATTTCGGCTTCTCTTGTTAAATGTTTGATGGTGTTTTTTTACATTATTAGTCTCTGTTCAAAGAGACTGCTCAGTCATTGTACATAGTTGTATGTGTTCATGCTAAACCCCTCACTGTGGATGAACTTAGTCCTGTTGATTTAGGGCTGAAAAGAAAAGTAAGCTGAGGACACTGCTGTCATCTGAAAGGTTTTAAGAGTTGTGACTGGCACACTCAAAAGCTGAAGGAGCATTACATGATGCTAAAAGCCTCAATTTATACACCGTATGTGTTTGTTTAATGTTATGCTGCAGCTGTGTCTGGTTGTAGACTACTTGTTCTCTGTGGACAAGACAGATAAATACCAGAAATGAAATTCAATGGACCAGCTGTCAACTGACAACACTTAAATGTCAAACCTAAAAGCTAATTCAGTCAGATTTTGTTGGTATGCAATATTTAAGATTTTTGAAGTTGTTCTCCAGGAGCTGAATTATTTTCATGTCCAAGTGAATCAGCGAGTAGTTATAATTTCTTAGTAGGTTTTGTCTTCTTTTTTTTCTTCTTTTTTTTTAAATAGATACAGATTTAACAGAAGTTACACAGTGCATTTACAATTCTGTTCTTTTTTTATGTGACAGTACATTTAGGGGACTGAGCTAAAACAAAGCAGCACTGTTTCAACCTACAGTCTCAAACGTTTTGAACCATCAAAGCCTTTGTGATTTTTATTTTGGTCACTAAATACAGTCACCTCAGTTTTGTATTTATTCAGCAAGAGATCATTCTGGCGTGCACTAAGAATGTGAGTCAAGGGGACCATAGTCAGCCAATGAAAAAGAGATGTAGATTTAAGTATCAAATATAATTATCAATGTTCTTGTTAATCAAATCTGGCCTAACAATGTTTAGATTGATTAGAAGGGGAACGTGTTGATTATTGTGGTACTCCACAAGTCATGCTAACTCCCATAGAAGTGACATTGCCCATGGCCAATCTTTCAATTTATGAAATATAAATTTAGATTAAAAAAGTGAATTCAATAGAAATTCAAATATGAGCAGCACCACAATATGGACTAAAACCGCACATGACCTACAAGGACAGCAGTGTGTCATTGATTTTTGTTTTTTCATGTCTGACCAAAAGTGTTCGATCAAATCCCCCATGGTTAGTTAGTAACAGAGGCCATCATTTGTGCCTTCTCCAACTCTGTTTATATAAATAAACAGAGTTTCTAGCTATTCTTGAGAACAAAACAGACCGGCTGCTATGAGAATTTCCCTGTAACAGCATGGGGCTTTCTGTCTCTCCTTGTGTCTTTATTTTCATTGAGGGTCCAGCTGTGTGACTTTAATGTTTCTTTGTGTGCAATACATGCTCACAAGCACCTTTTAATAAGCACTGTCTTAAACTCTCATATTGTGTAATCTCCAGCTGAGGTATAGAGTTTGTCTTGACTTCCACTTCAGTCTCATGTTCTCTGTGTGGTAGCACAGCTTGTTTGATAAGCACGTCTGAATTGACTGATAACTATAGTATGAGGCGCAGATGTATAAACCATGAGAACATTGTGCAGTGTTCCTGCTACGTTTTTTTTAAAAGTGTAAATACTGACTGTATGTTTGTCTGTAATGATGTGTTTTAACTGTCGGGTCTGTAAAGCAGTGAAGATTAAGTGATGTTCATACACATGAGAATATGCACACTGACTGTAAAGTGCCTTGCGAAAGTATTTGGCCCCCTTGAACTTTGACCTTTTGCCACATTTCAGGCTTCAAACATAAAGATATAAAACTGTAATTTTTTGTGAAGAATCAACAACAAGTGGGACACAATCATGAAGTGGAACGAAATTTATTGGATATTTCAAACTGTTTTAACAGATAAAAAATTGGGCGTGCAAAATGATTCAGCCCCATTAAGTTAATACTTTGTAGCGCCACCTTTTGCTGCGATTACAGCTGTAAGTCGCTTGGGGTATGTCTCTATCAGTTTTGCACATCGAGAGACTGACATTTTTGCCCATTCCTCCTTGCAAAACAGCTGGAGCTCAGTGAGGTTGGATGGAGAGCGTTTGTGAACAGCAGTTTTCAGTTCTTTCCACAGATTCTCGATTGGATTCAGGTCTGGACTTTGACTTGGCCATTCTAACACCTGGATATGTTTATTTGTGAACCATTCCATTGTAGATTTTGCTTTATGTTTTGGATCATTGTCTTGTTGGAAGACAAATCTCCGTCCCAGTCTCAGGTCTTTTGCAGACTCCATCAGGTTTTCTTCCAGAATGGTCCTGTATTTGGCTCCATCAATTTGAACCATCTTCCCTGTCCCTGCTGAAGAAAAGCAGGCCCAAACCATGATGCTGCCACCACCATGTTTGACAGTGGGGATGGTGTGTTCAGGGTGATGAGCTGTGTTGCTTTTACGCCAAACATAACGTTTTGCATTGTTGCCAAAAAGTTTTATTTTGGTTTCATCTGACCAGAGCACCTTCTTCCACATGTTTGGTGTGTCTCCCAGGTGGCTTGTGGCAAACTTTAAACGACACTTTTTATGGATATCTTTAAGAAATGGCTTTCTTCTTGCCACTCTTCCATAAAGGCCAGATTTATGCAGTATACGACTGATTGTTGTCCTATGGACAGAGTCTCCCACCTCAGCTGTAGATCTCTGCAGTTCATCCAGAGTGATCATGGGCCTCTTGGCTGCATCTCTGATCAGTCTTCTCCTTGTATGAGCTGAAAGTTTAGAGGGACGGCCGGGTCTTTGTAGATTTGCAGTGGTCTGATACTCCTTCCATTTCAATATTATCGCTTGCATAGTGCTCCTTGAGATGTTTAAAGCTTGGGAAATCTTTTTGTATCCAAATCCGGCTTTAAACTTCACCACAACAGTATCTGGGACCTGCCTGGTGTGTTCCTTGTTCTTCATGATGCTCTCTGCTCTTTAAACGGACCTCTGAGACTATCACAGAGCAGGTGCATTTATACGGAGACCTGATTACACACAGGTGGATTCTATTTTTCATCATTAGTCATTTAGGTCAACATTGGATCATTCAGAGATCCTCACTGAACTTCTGGAGAGAGTTTGCTGCACTGAAAGTAAAGGGGCTGAATAATTTTGCACGCCCAATTTTTCAGTTTTTTTATCTGTTAAAAAAGTTTGAAATATCCAATAAATTTCGTTCCACTTCATGATTGTGTCCCACTTGTTGTTGATTCTTCATAAAAAATTACAGTTTTATATCTTTATGTTTGAAGCCTGAAATGTGGCAAAAGGTCGAAAAGTTCAAGGGGGCCGAATACATTCGCAAGGCACTGTAAATAATGATGATTTAAATAATGTTGACATTAGCAAGCAGTATTTCATGTGGTACAGTATTCAAAATATATTTCTATATGCTGTAATATCGGATATCACAGATTATTAAGAATGACAATAAAACTGTTTTTTTTTCCCAAACTATTGTCTGCATCAGTGTTAGCCAGCCCATATACAAAATAGCTGTTTTTATTAACAGCAGGCAGATTGTCTTTGTGTGTGGTTCTACAATAATAATAGATGAAACGAAAATATCAGCAGACAAGTTAAACATCAGTGCTGACAGGATACAATCAGCAAACCTACTAAATGCTTATATAAAACATAATAAATAGTATTACGTGAGAACACACATAAGTACAATAATACTGTTTAGCATGCGGCTAGCGGACATTTAATCTAATGTATTGCATTTCAACTAAAAATGTTAGGACATCGTCAATTTAAACTTAACACACTAAAATACATATTTAGATATATTTACACCAGTCTACTCATGTTTCTGAACGTGCATGGATGATGACTCACATATGGCAACTACTACACTTCACAATATCTACCTTGTCCTCTATGCACACCCACACAAAGGTGCTGATTGGCTGATCCTTGCCACCTCGAACATGAATGGCAAGTCCTTTATCACAGTCTTAATAGTTTATATCCACAACGTTCCACTTCTGGGATTGCTCTGTTGCCAATGGAAATTCCGCTGGATTTCACTCATTTAGTTAGTTTATTCGTTACCTTGGGCTTTCTTTGTGTTGGAATTTTAAACTCTGGTGGATTTATGAGGACTATGGTTAACTGCTCCTCAGATCTCTGCAGGGTAAATCCAGACAGCTAGCTAGACTATGTGTCTAATCTGAGTTTTCTGTTGCACGACTAAAACAACTTTTGATTGTACACGTTCCACCAAAACAAGTTCCTTCCAGAGGCTATTTTGCAGAGGCACCGTTGCTCTGCTCGGCGCATAGCGCTGCCCAAGACGATTGTGATTGGTTTAAAGAATTGCCAATAAACCAGAGCACGTTTTACTCCCATCCTGGAATGCTGTGTGGACTTGCCAGACCTTCTTTCACAGCGCTATGGAGGAAGGTCTGGCAATGAGAGACTACAGTCTTAATAAACGCTATTGTGGGCAGAGGAGAGAAAGAGAGAGAGAGAGATCAGCCGCTTGGACAGCGCTGCGGGACACAGTCCACATGTTTTACCACTTGTGGTTCCTACTTTAAATAGAGCTCAACATTCAGCGCCCTCTTTTTGAACGGCTCTAGTTTTGGAAGTGATTTTCCTCATTCAATATCTCCATTGATGTTTCATTAAATGCTTAAATAAAGAGTTTTAAGCCTGGAACCAAGCCAATCAGCTACGAGATGAATCATGTTCATATGACTGAAGACCTAACATGGTTGCTCCACATCACCTCCCTAGTAAAGAAGGCCCGTCAGCGTCTCCACCATCTCAGACGCCTGTGAGACTTTAAGCTCCCCGTCAGAGTTCTCAGGAACTTTTATACCTGCACCACAGAGAGCATTCTGTCTGGGAACATCACCACCTGGATGGGCAGCAGCACCCAAAAAGACTACCTGGCCCTTAGGAGGGTGGTCCGCTCGGCTGAGTCAACCAATGATTACCAAATTTCTCTCTCATATTGCTCCTCATAACCACTGAAAACTGTCAAAAAAAAATCTAACCAAAGGTCAAATTATAATGGACGTTATCTGACATTAAGCGTTTCTGCTTCCTTAGAGCCAATTGTAACAAAAAAGCTTAACATAATGTACCTAAACAACGATCAATCATCACTAAATTTGTCTCTCATGTTGCTCCTCATAACCACTGAAAACTGTCAAGACAATTAACCCAAAGTCCTATTATTATGGACGTTATCTGACATTAAGCGTTTCTGCTTCACATTTTCAGCAGGGCAGCGGAGCGGCTGTGGGTTGACTCCCCACGGTTCTCATGGTCCTAATGTGAAAAAGTTTAACATGGTTTAATGTACGTAAACAACGACCAATCACCAAATTTCTGTTTTTTTTTACAGTGATGTTATGAGGAGCAATATGAGAGAGAAATTTGGTGATCATTAATCATTGTTTAGGTACATTAAACCATGTTAAGCTCTTTCCTCGCCATAGCGCCAATGAAAAAGAAAACTTCTATAATCGTTGGATTTTGGTTTAGTTTTTTTCATGTGTTCATGACAAGATATGGCCATGAAATTTGGTGATCATTGATCATTGTTTAGGTACATTAAACCACGTTAAGCATTTTAGAATGTCCCGACAGCAGTGTTGTGAGCAGAGAAGCGCAGCAGCACAACAGCAGTGTCTGTGCCTGCCCTGCGGAGAACAAGTATAGACTTATACAAAATGAATTGTCTTGTATCACAACAACTAACAATTTAACTACAAGAATGAATTACTTATCAATTACCATATATCATGGTATTTTAATAAACAATGATTTATCTTTTTAAACCACTTAGTAAACATTCATCTTTTTATACATTTTTAACATTTCACATTTTAAACATGAAAAGTGAATAGAATTATTCCTTCACTAAACAAGTGCATTTTAACAACCAAAATGAATTAAATCACATTTAAAGTAGATTCATTCTGCTAATCAAGGTGCTTTAGCAGCAACAAAATAAGTGAAATGCTCCTTGCTCCACCATGTCTGTATTGCTTTGCTGACATTGAACACAACCGTGTAACTGCATCTCTAAACACAAGGGTTTAGTAGCCCTATATTTCATATGGGTTATATATATGCAGAACCGTCGCATGGGTTGTGCCAACTGTGCGACCGTACAGGGCCTCGCGTCTGCCTGGTTTGCAATCGTGCAGTTTTTTTTTTCTCTTTTTTTTTTCTTCTTTTGTTTTTTACATTCTATATTTGTTGTGATGTTCTTGACTCGATGTGATCTAAATAGCTCTTATCTTATCTCATAGCTAGTGTGTGCAGTGCCTAAAGCAATTTGTTACCTCGCGACACCTGATGTCACGCGATACTTCCTGATGCTAAGGCCGGCGGCTCGCCAGCCAAAAGTTGCAAGGGTGGTTTTTCCACTCACAGGCGCTAGGGGGAAGCGAGACGACCACCATTCAACCCCAAAAAGTCATATAACCATTCCAATGACTCTGAAGCTGTTCAGTTAAGGTAAATTAAGCTAAAAAAAACTGCAAGATGTTGATTTTAGTTGATTTAAGAAGAAGGAGACGGGAGAAACCGTGTCAGTTACATAAGAGCCCGGCCAATTTCACAAACACTGGACTAAAAAGACTTTATTGCTGAGTTGCAAGAAGGCAAGGAAAGTGACTTTCACTTTCACAGCATGGAAAGTCGGACGCTATATAAAGCTATAGAATGAATGTAAAGTGACATGCAGCTAGCTGCCATGCCGTAGGTCAGACGGCCTATTATTCTGACAGCTAAATAAATTAAATACAAATCTCTGTGGCATCATCTATTTTGGCATGTATTTCAGCAACATGGACAGGCATACGTCAGCATTTAAGACGTGCACAAGGCACACAAGAACACACACACACACACACCCACACATGCTGTCTGAATAACGGCAGTCCCCGTGCGTATATATATCTATATATATATATATATATATATATATATATATATATATATATATATATATAGAGAGAGAGAGAGAGAGAGAGAGAGAGAGAGACTTTGTGCTGCGAGATTCTGTCTGTGAGCAAAGCAGCCTAGCTTCACAAAGTGTAGCCTTTTTATGGCCATGTCCACATGTGCAGCATTATCAACAGTAGCAGCAACTACCTTGTCAAAAATGCCAAATTCTGTCAGGATGTCGCTGATCTCCTCTGCCACAACTTGAGCAATGCTAGTCCAAGAGTCACAAGTGAGGGAAACAGAACGTATTTGTTTTTTCTACCTTGTACCAAGTAGGGCTGTTGGAACGAATCCGAAAGTTGTATTGATTTTTTAAACTATTCGAATTACTCGAATAGTTTAAAAAATCAATACAATTCGAATGCTGAAATTAGTATTTGAATGTGATTTTTTTTAAAAGATCACAGAGCTAATGTTACGTACCGAGTACATACAGGGAGGAATGACAGGCTGCAGCTGGAAATCGGAAGAAGGGTGGGAAATTGTTTTAACATTACTTTAAAGGACAATTCCGGCGCAAAATGAACCTAGGGGTTAATAAGAGATGTGTACCCACTCGATCGGTCTCTGTTTTTATGCTAATCAACTGTGTTTGTAGCTTGAAAGAAGCTAGCGCGGACCGCTGATTAGCTTACAACGCCAGTATTCGGGGCACAGGGAAAGTAAAAACAAATCGCTATTTTGTACCACTAAAAAGGCTCAAAATATCACCAAACTTCAATGAGAGTCCCTAAATGTTAACCGAAGCATTGAGAACTTTGTAAGTGTACAGACAGTTCATTGAAAAGATAGATTATAAAGACACTTGCGTTCATGTTTAGATGCGGCCCCCATCTTGAAAACCAGTCATGACTTAGAGCTGGTGATGCAAACCAAAATCAAAAGCAATTTGCTCAATATATCTGAAATAATCACACCGATGTAAAACATAATTGTCTAGTGTACTTACTCGGTGGATAACTGTCCATCTGGTCCCTCCGGTCCATTTTCATCTCTGAACCTGAAAATGGGCGTAATATCTCACCTTTAAACTGACTACTAGAACATTTTTTTGTTTTTGCCTTTAGTCTAGGTACAATTTGTAGTTATTTTAATATTTGTTTTACCTTAAGACAATTCTTCTTTTAAAACTGAATTGAATATATCTTTATTGAATTTCCAAAGGGCACATACAACATAAAGTAAGCTAACCATGGAGTAAAGAATAAAGTCCTCCTTTTAGCCCACCCGCAACCCCTTAAAAAACAACTAAGATAACAAAAACAACTAAACAAAAACAACAAAAACACAGAAGGTTTGAAGAAGGAGGCATATTCAACGTAATCAGTCAAAATTGGTTACTTAAGCCATTGTGTGTTATCTGGAAATGTACTTCGAGATCTCAGACCATGCTAGACCATAGAGGCCACTCCGAAGGGTCCGTGCACTATCCTCCCCATTATAGTCCAAGAAGGGGTCCCAGATTTTGAAAAAGCGAAAAGGCATGTCTCTGAGCCAGAAGCTAATAGCTTCTAATGGGAGAAGTTTGAACACACTGCGAGTCCATTGTGAAATCGTGGTAACAGAGTCTGAGATCCACAGAAGAAGAATGCATCTCCTTGCATTAAAGAGAAGCACCTGCAGCAGCTTTAGTTTGGAGGAGCCGAGACCCAATGCTTTAGGATTTAACCCCAAAATACAGCTGACGGGAGTAAGAGCTAGTTTTTTCCTTACATATTTTGACCCAGAAGTCATAAAGTAATAAAGGGGCATTCAAATATACAGTGGAAATATCTACCTGCATAAATCTTACATTTATTACAAAATTTTGAGAGCAATGAGTTAATCTTATTACGTTTCACCGGTGTGATTTGGAGCCTGTGTATGTATTGCATCTCCCTGACTTTGTTGGTAAATAAGCAACCTACAGGGCCTGACCAAACCCCATCCCATACATCGTCCAAGATAGTGTCCCCAAAATCCACTTCAACCGTACAGTCATTGGTTGAAATTGACAAGGCCTTGTAAAACCTGCTAATAAGTTTCCTGGAGTCAGGCTTCAGGAGAGCCTTCTCCATAACTGAGATGGAAAACCCATTAGGATACAACTTAGTATTAGAAAGAATGAGACTGCGTATTTGCAAATATAAACAAGTTATTCTGTGGAAGATTGCACTTCTCTCACTCTGAGCTGATCAAAAGACAACACAGTGCCCTCTGTCAGCAAGTCACCCACAGTCTTTATACCCCTACTAAACCACATTGAGAAGGCTTGGTCGACCAGACCAGGAGGAAAATCTGGGTTCAAATGAACAGGTGTGAGGAGAGGAAAAAAAACATCTTAGTCTTCTAACTTTCTTATGATCCTCCAGACTTTTAAAGTGTTCTGTAAAATAAAATTGCCCTTTAAATTAAGGCGAGCCCACTCCTTAGAGGCATATAATATATGACGCAAAGGAAAAGGGGCCACTGGGGCAGCTTCTAAACTAAGCCAGATGGATTTAGCGCCCTTGTCAAACCAGTGCCAAATATAGGTGCAAAGAGATGATAACTGATAGCGTCTAAAATCCAGTACTGCCAAACCCCCTTCCTCGAGGGGGCGCTGTAGCGTAGTGAGTTTCAACCTGGCTCGCTTGTTATTCCAAAGAAAGGAAATAAAATTGCTGTTTATAGCATAAAGTGATTTAATGGTTAACAGAGCTGGGATCATTTGGAAAGGATACAGTAATCGGGGAGTATAGTCATTCTAATAAGATTCACCATACCTAGGAGAGACAGTGGCAAAGCTGTCCATTGGGTCAGGTCTTCCTTAATCTTACGAACTGCAGGTACAAAATTGGCTTTGTAGAGGCCTGAGAGTAAGGGAGTAATGTGTATCCCCAGGTAGACAAAACCAGATGGGGACCTGTAGAAAGGGGCAGAGCATTGCGGATAGCAAGATACATGAGAAGTGAGGGGCATAGCTTCAGATTTAGAGTAATTCATTTTGTAACCTGAAAATCGGCCAGAAATTAATTATGTCAACAACCCGTGTGATAGAAGATTCAGGACTGCTTAGGTAGAGAAGGACATCATCACAGTAGAGTGAGATTTTATGACACGTGAGGCCCATCAATGCCTGTCACCAAAGGATTAGATCTAATGGCCTCTGCTAGGGGCTCCATTACAAGGACGAATATAAGTGGCGAGGCCGGACAACCCTGTCTAGTGCCCCGTCTTACCGAGAACGGGGAAGACCTCAGGCCATTTGTAATAACAGAGGCGCGAGGGGCAGCATATAGAAGAAATATCCACTTAATAAAGTTGTCACCAAGGTTACATTTTGAAAGAACACCCAGCAGGTAGGGCCACTCAATCCTGTCAAAGGCCTTCTCTGCATCAAGGGAGATGACGAGAGATTTGGCCTCTGACGTTGAACCATACTGTATGAGGTTCAATAGCCTCCTTACATTATTGCGTGAGTTATGACCCAATATAAACCCAGTTTGGTCCAACGAAATTAAATCTGGAAGGACACCCTCAAGCCTCTTAGCCAGAATTTTAGCCAATAATTTTTGTTCTAAGTCCAACAGGGCAATTGGTCTTTTAGGGAATTAGGGAAATGTTTGCATCCATCATAGTGTCAGGGAGAGCCCCATAATCAAAGGAATGGGATAGCATATTAAGAAGAGGGTCTCCAAAAACTTTATAAAATTCAGGGGTCAGCCCATCAGGTCCTGGGGCCTTGTTATTTTATAAGTCACTGATAGCCTCTATCACGTCTTCACGGGTAACAGGCCTATTCATTCTCTCTTTCTGAGTCTCAGAGGCTTGAGGGAGTTTGACAGATCATAAGAAATGATGCATCAACTGCCCAGAACTGTGATCTGATTCAGAATTGTGTAAGTGTTCATAGAAATCAAGAAATTAGTTTTTTTGCTTTGTTGCTATGGACCAGTTGTAAAGACCAGTTGTAAAGAACAGTACCAGCACTGTTCTTTACAACTGGAATAGCCTGGGAGCCAGCATTTCCCTTAATCAAATTGGCTTGATACTTTCTTGGCAGTTGCCAAATGAATATATCTTATGCTTACCGAACACTATGGATTTCTGAGCCTCTTTAGATAGAAGAGTGTCCAGAGCTGCTGTGGTAGTGTCAATTTGGAGCCTTAAGGCCTAAGGTTTCTTATTATTTCTTATAATTCTCTCTGCAATTTGTTTAGTTGGTCCTCAAGAAGCTGTTGTTCTGCTCTCTGTTTTTTCTTAAGATTTAATAAAAACGATATAGTAGAGCCCCGAATAACAGCCTTAGCAGTTTACCAAAGTAAGCTATGAGATACTGTACATCTGGGGTACTGTTCCCAGTAATGAAATAATTAAACTGTTCAATAAGATATGTTGGGATTTTTAAGTAGGTGGTTTGGAAAGCGACATTGCCCCCTAATGCTTTGAGCCCTGCCAGACATCACTAAAAACACTGGCGAGTAATCACTAATAACTATATTGCCAATAGAGCAAGAAAGGGCATTGAAGGGCATTTTTAGAGGTAAAAAAACAGTCAATCCTGGAGGATGATTTATATACTTTTGAGTAAAATGTATACTGCTGATCGGTGGGGTGAAGGGTCTTCCAAGTGTCAATACAAAGTGCATCCATGCAGCAGCCAAGTAGAGATTGACCTTGCCCCATATTGGACTGCACAGTTTTACTAGATCTATCCAAGTACAGGTTTAGGCAACAGTTAACGTCGCCAGCTATCACTGAGGACTCAACAATCCACTCAGAGAACAAACAAAATACCTTGGTGTAGAAATCAGAGGGACGAACCGGGGGGGCATTCACATTTAAATAGGAGACGGCTTCCCCAAAGAGTGTCCCTTTAATCATTACATATCTACCTGATGTATCAGCCCTAACTTCCACCTCTGTCAGAGGCAGAGATCTGTGAATTAGGATGGCTACACCCTTGCTATTACTTGTGAAAGACGAATAGTAGATCTGGTCCACCCACTCTCTTTTTAACTCTCTTTTATGTTCATTGTCATCTAGATGGGTCTCTTGTAGCAATGCAATCTGTTCTCTTTTTTTAAGTAATTAAGAATCTTTTTACGTTTAATGGGGCCCTGAATCCCGTGGACATTCCAAGAGCACAATTTAATTTCTGTAATATCAACCATGATCCCAAATTGTACGCACAATAGATTTGCTTAGATACCTGTGCAGTATTAGACTGTGTACAACACCTTCTGATAAACATATTAACATAACTAAAAAACAATGTGGAGAAAAAGAGAAAAAAAGAAAAACAAACCAATCCAGTCCTCATTCTCAAAACGCTTCCCTGAACTAAGCGTCTACACCCTATTATGCATCCTAACTGTGCATCAAAGCAGTGCTCCACATAACCATATATAGTTATAAACGTCTATAAAACACGTTATAAAAACACTATTTAAACAGGACAAAGCATAAATAATATTCTGACTCACCACCGTCACACACATATAGAGAAGTCGTGTATAACAGAGGAGCCTACATAATAAGTATCTGAGAAAGAAAAGAAAAAAAGAGGATTGGCTAACCAATCTGGATAGATTGGTTAGCCAATCCTCTTTTTTTCTTTGCCAAGAGGCCGGTAAGAAGTTATCCATTAGTGTCGTTCACCCGATCCACCCGGAGAGTCGGGACTATGGTCTCACTGCCTCCTCCACTGTAACGAAGCTGTACTTGCTGCTGTTGAATGAGATTTGGAGCCTAGCGGGGAACAGCAGGCCGTATCTGATGTCTGCAGCCCAGAGCTTCTGCTTGATGTTGGTAAAAGATGCTCTCCGTTTAGCGGCCTCAGCAGTAAAATCAGGGAAGATATGCACCACGAGTCCGCTGAAGTTGAGCCGTCCCTTCTCCCTGGCCAGCTGGAGGATGCGCTGCTTCACTCTAAAATGGTGCACCTTTACAATCATGGGTCTCGGGGGAGCATTTCGACCTGAGGCTGGCTGAAAAGCTAGGCAATGTGCCCAATCTAACATCTCTGGCCCGTCAGGGATTTCCATGCCCAGAGTCTCGGCAAAGAAGTCAGTCATAAATGCTGTGAACTGCAGGCTCCATGTTTTCAGGTACACCCACAACACATAAATTCTGTCATCTGCTCCTCAACTCGAGGCCCTCCAATTAGCTACTATAGTAGGGTGCAGGGTGCCCAGTGAACTGTGCGTTTCAGCCCTGAAGCTTTCAATAAGATTTACCAACCGCAAGTGTGACGGGCCTCCTTCGTCGTCGTTGCCGTCATGTGCGGGAGAAGGCTGGTTAGCTTTCTCGTTAGAATGTCGGTTTTGAGCTCGAGCTGGGCGTTCTTGACAAGTAGAACCCTTGTTTAAAACAAAATTAATGGATAAATATGTAGGAGCTGGCAACGGCGCGTCTACTCTCTACCCATGCTCGACAGCCTGGAACCACTTTTAAAAGTCATAAACTCAATATAAGGTTAGTTTTATAACCAGACAATAACAATACAATCTTATTTGACAGTGAAATATGTTTTGGGCAAGAACAGTTTAATAGTACAAGGTTACATATTGAATCAGTCTTCACTCAAATCAACACAACATGTGCACAGACTTTTAGTGAAGTGAATATATACTCTTCAAGGTGAACAAGATCGGTGCTTTCCCCACAATGTCCAAGCTGAGTACCTAGTATACTAGTACTAGTATAACTAGTAGTTATTTTTATTTCTCTATACATTCTCTCTACTATATACTATTATTTTAGTGATCTTAGTATTTGAAGAATACATCAACATTGCTTGTAACACTAATCCATATCATAACCCCAACACACTGTATGTAGTGCAGTGCTAATCCTGACCATGTGTTCATGTCATGCCAGAAAGGACAGGATGACTACCTTTGATAACTTGTTGGAGGAATAGTTTTTTACACTCTGACTGACATGACATTACACTACGGGAAGCAGTGTGTGTTGAGTTCATGGCTCTGTGGTCACAGCTTCTATTGGCTCCACCTGTGGCTCAGTAGGTGGGGTGGAGATGTCCTCCACCTGCTCTGAATCTGGTTCAGTCACAACAACAGCCACCTGTTGACACACAGAAAGCAGCAAAATGTGAACATGACTTGCAGAAAACATCAACCTGGTAATAAACAAAAAAAAGATGCGCTAAGCGCTGGACGGAGCAACGGTGCCTCTACAAAATAGCCTTGGGAAGGAACTTGTTTTGATGGAACGTGTTTAATTCAAATTTGAGTTTTAGTGGCAACAGAAAACTCAGATTCAACAGATAGTCTAGCTATCTGTCTCAATTTACCCTGCAGAGCTCTGAGGAGCAGTTAACCATTGTCCTCATAAATTGACTCGAGTTTAAATGGCAAATACAAAGAAAACGGAAGGTGACGGACATCCAGCTGAAATGAGGGACATCCGGTGGAATTTCCGGCAGCACCTGAACAATCCCGGAAATGAAACGTCGTCGATATAGACTACTAATACAGTAATATCAATGTGCAACTATATTAACTAATATTTCATTTTCTGCTTTGATGTAGACTAAGAAACAGGAATTAGCACACCTTAAAGGCTCTATTTTCAAGCAGAGCACAATGCAGGGTCATAATGGATGAATGGATATGCAGTATGCATGGGCTTAGTCTGTGATTTGAGTTTATAGACATAATATAGTGGAATTAAAAAAAAAAACTCAAGAGGGTCTGGTGTGAGTCATTGTCGTACACATCAGCTTCTTTCCTTACTTTAAATGCCCTGTGTTTATTATGGCAGCCCAAATATGTTGTGCCACAGATATGCCAAGTCATGATTCCTCTCACTTCGGCACACAGTGAATCAGCAAACTGAGGCAACTATGAGGCAACTGAGGAAATAACCTCAGTTAGGTACCACCTACTGGGCGAGAAGCAGCACCCTGCATCATGTCCCTGCATAAAAATAGGGCCCTAACAAAGACTGCGTTTGTGGTACCTGAGATGGCTCAGCTACAGCTGGAGCAGCCTGCTGCACGGCTGGAGCAGGTGGGGGGCGCGTTTGTGGATAGACAGGTCTCTGGCTGGGAGCCTGCATGACACACACACACACACACACACACACACACACACACACACACACACACAGCTCTTACTGCTATGTTTGGTAAGTAGTAGTTTCATCTCAGCCTTCTGTCAAACTACAATATCGGCAGTATTGACAGTAACAGGACACACTTTTACTGGTTCTATTACATTTTTATTTAAGTGAGCACAAAGACTCGCTTTGTGCTCACAAAGCTTGGAGCTGCACAGTCTGAGCTGTAAGACATTGTTGTCTTTGTCTGGTGTGGGATCATTGTTCGGTGTTGCTTCATGTCAAGTTGTTTGCTGTCGTCGTGGCTAGTCTTCTGTGTTTTGCTTCCTGGTCTTCATACCTGTTTGGATTATTGTTGCGTTCCTGCCTGCCAACCTCTGGACACTTTTTGTGTAATTTTGTTACAATAATAATAAATTCCTTCTAATCTGCATTTGGGTCCAAGCCTTGTCAATCCCTCGGCAATCCTTGACAGAATGATCCCACCATCACGGACCCAGCAGAATATTTAGAGGATGAACTTTATGATTTGGCCTACACTCTTATTTGTGTTTTTGGAGAGTGGAAGAGAGCACCTAGTTGGGAGGTTAAACAGGCAGCTCTAAGGTTAGCTCACCGTGAGTTATCCACTCGGCCCTGGCTCAGGAGCTCCTTGCCTGAGTGGATTCAGGTCTTCCTAGAGACCCCTTGCTGTGAGCCTTCATCTCAACATGCTAACAGGTTATCTTCTCTCCAGCCCTCTAGCAGTCAGCTACCTCCCTTGCCAGTTTGCAACAAGCCTGCAACGTGGTCTGTGAGTACCCCCGACCAACAGCATTCCTATGAAGGTACCCACCTGGCTATCTTTTCTGGGAGCCGTGGAGGCTGTAAGAGGGGAAATGGTCAACATGGTCCCCGACGCCGTGTACAACCTCCTTTCCCCAGATCCTTCGCTGGCAGGCTGTCCAGAGCCCGTGCTGTGCAGCGGCTCAGAGTCAGTGCTGTGCAGCAGCCCAGAGCCCGTGCTGTGCAGCAAGCCGGCGCACGTGTAGTCCAGTGGACCGGTGCACGTGTTGTCCAGCAGACCGGGGCACGTGTTGTCCAGCGGACCGGCGCAAGTGTTGTCCAGCAGCCTAGAGTCTGAGCTGTCGTCCAGCCGTCCAGAGTCTCAGCTGTAGTCCAGCTATCCAGAGTCTCAGCTGTCGTCCAGACGTCCAGAGTTTCAGCTGTCGTCCAGACGTCCAGAGCCTTCGATGACCGCTCTTCAGGAGACGTCCAGTCGTCCAGAGCCTTCAATGACCGCTCTTCCAGAGTCTACATCGACCGACCTCCCAGAGTCTTCTCTTTCGGGCGCCCCTGAGACTGCCCCAGTGACTTTGCCGGTCTCCGGCGCCCAAGAGACTGCCCCATTGACTTTGCTGGGTTTCAGCATCCCAGAGACTTTGTCGGTGGTCCGACTCCTGCCCCCCGTGTTTTGTCGGTGGTCCGGCCGACTTCTGCTCCGAATCCTGATCCTGTTGCCTTGTTTCCTGTGACTGTTCCAGTTACCTTGTTGGCAGACACTGGCCTAGCTGACTTGTCGCCTGTCTCCAGTTCAGCTGACTCGTCGCCTGGCTTCAGCCCAGTTGACCCATCACCTGTCAGAGGTATCGCCTTCGCCGCCGGCCACCAGAGGGGTATCGCCTTCGCCACCGGCCTCCAGAAGGATTCTGCCTTCGCCGCCGGACTCCAGAAGGATTCTGCCTTCGCTGCCAACCTTCAGATGGGGTTCGCCTTCCCCAGCAGCCTCCAGAAGGATTCTGCCTTCGCCGCCGGCCTCCAGAAGGATTCTGCCTTCAGAGATGCTCAGCCTTCGCCGACCTGCTCTGCCTCCTGAGAGTTATCGATGTCTTGCCCGGCCTTCCGCTGACCTGAGAGGCTTCGCCTTCACCGCCGGCCACCTCAAAGTCCTCAACGTCCTGTTTGGCTGCCGGAGGGTCTCCACCTTTGCTGTCCTACTCGAGATCAAGAAGGTCTCCACCTTTGCTGTCCTGCTCGACCTCCAGAGGATCTCCACCTTTGCCGTCCTGTTCGACCTCCTGAGGGGCTCTACCTTCGCCGGCCTGTTCGGCCGCCTGAGGGGCTCTACCTTTGCCAAACTGTTCGGCCGCCTGAGGGTCTGCGCCGCCAGCCTCCTGAGGATCTTCGCTGTCCCACTCAACCTCCTGAGGGTCCTCGATGGCCTGCTCAGCCGCCCTACGGGTTCCACCTTTGCTGCTGTCCGCAGCCCTGGACCCCAGGCCTAGCTGGCCGCAGCACCTTGGTGCCCGGGCCCCTCTGTCCTCAGTTCCCTAGGCCCCACTGTCCTCAGTTCCCTGGCCCTGTATGACTCTTGTGCCTGACCTCGGGTTGCTTTATTTTGTTCCTCCGTTCGTCCTTTCTCCGGTCCCCCTCCACCCGCCCTGGGTTTTGCTTCATGTGTTGGGGGGGGTACTGTCATGGTTGTGTATGTTCTGTTTCCTGTTTTATTTTGTCTTTTCTGTCTTGTCTTGTCTGGTTTTACTTCCTGTCTTGTGTTTTCCCGCCTTTTTTGATTGTTCTCCCATCCCTAATGTGTTTCACCTGTTCCCCAGCCTAGTGTCACCTGTTGCTTGTTTCCTCATTTACTCTGTGTATTTAGTCTCTGTATTGTCTTTGTCTGGTGTGGGATCATTGTTCGGTGTTGCTTCATGTCAAGTTGTTTGCTGTCGTCGTGGCTAGTCTTCTGTGTTTTGCTTCCTGTTCTTCATGCCTGTTCCATGTGTGTTCCTGCCTGCCAACCTCTGGACACTTTTTGTGTGTAAGTTTTGTTCAATAAATTCCTTCTAATCTGCATTTGGGTCCAAGCCTTGTCAATCCCTTGGCAATCCTTGACACATTGGGGGACTTGCTCAGGGGCACCTCAGCAGTGATGAAGATGGAGGCTGCTCTTTTACTTTACCACACATATTTGTTTGGGAATAAGGAGTACTGAGGAAATGTATTTAACCACCTCATTCATCACCAAGATGCATTGATATGAATAACATATCTCGCCTCCCTACGCCTTCGGGTTGTGGGGGGGAAAACTCTGACTCTTGTTTGTGCATATGCACCAAACAAGAGTTCGGAGTTTTCGGCCTTCTTGGAGACCTTGAGTGGAGTCCTGTATGGGGCTCCAGTGGGAGACTCCATAGTTCTGCTGGGGGACTTCAACGCGCACGTGGGCAATGATGGAGAGGCGTGATTGGGAGGAACGGTCTCCCTGATCTAAACCAGAGTGGTTGTTTGTTGTTGGACTTCTGTGCTAGTCATGGATTGTCTATAACGAACACCATGTTCGAACATAGGGATGCTCATAAGTGTACTTGGTACCAGAGCACCCTATTTATAATCGTTTCATCTGATCTGACCACGATCCCCATGGTGGACACCGTTGGTCAGGGAAGCCGTCCGACTGAAGAAGGAGTCTTTCCGGGATATGTTATCCCAGAGGACTCCGGAGGCAGTTGCAAGGTATCGAAGGGCTGCAGCCTCTGCCGTGAAAGAGGCAAAGCAGCGGGTGTGGGAGAAGTTCAGAGAAGACATGGAGAAGGACTTTTGGTCGGCACCAAGGTGCTTCTGGAAAACCGTTCGCCACCTCAGGAGGGGGAAGCGGGGAACCATCCAAGCTGTGTACAGTAAGGATGGGACGCTGTTGACCTCAACTGAGGAGGTAATAGGGCGGTGGAAGGAGCACTTTGAGGAACTCCTAAATCCGACTAATACTATAAATAAATCTATGGTAGAGGCAGAGCTGGAGGATGATGGGGGATTTTCGTCAATTTCCCTGGTGGAAGTTGCTGAGGTAGTTAAACAACTCCACAGTGGCAAAGCCCCAGGGATTGATGAGAATCGTCCAGAAATGCTTAAAGCTCTGGGTGTGGAGGGGTTGTCTTGATTGACACGCCTCTTCAACATTGCGTGGAAGTCTGGGGCGGTGCCTAAGGAGTGGCAGACTGGGGTTGTGGTTCCCCTTTTCAAAAAGGGGGACCAGAGGGTGTGTGTCAATTACAGGGGTATCACACTTCTCAGCCTCCCTGGTAAAGTCTAGGTGCTGGAAAGGAGGGTTCGGACGATAGTCGAATATGAAGGTAAATATGGTGCAAAACGGCGGAGCTTATAAATGTGATGTGAGCACTTGAAGAATATGATGTGCGAACTTGTACAACTAAAATTTAACTCGTAGATGTGATGTGAGCACTTGAAGAATATGATGTGCGAACTTGTATAACTAAAATTGAACTCGTAGATGTGATGTGAGCACTTGAAGAATATGATGTGAGAACTTGTACAACGAAAATTGAACTCGTAGATGTGATGTGAGCACTTGAAGAATATGATGTGAGAACTTGCAGAACAAAAATCTGTACTTGTATGTTAACATTTCGCTTGTATAAAATATTCACACACATGAGCTTAATTTGAAGTCACAGAAAGGAAAAAACACAAGAGCTTGTAGATAAAAAATCTGTACTGCAAATTTACTTTTTACTTTTTCCAGTACAACCACAACTCGGTGATCACAGCTTCTCGAATCGGTCTCTGCAACCTCACAAGTGTGCTCTATCGCATCACAAAGTGACGAATCTGTGCACCTTGGCTTTTGCTACTATTGTTGCGATACAGTTGGTGCAAAACAAACTTGCACTTGAAGATGTGAGAGAGCGGAGGGGGCGGGGCCGCAGAGCGGGATAAGCCAATCAGAAGACGAAGCAGTCTTTTCTGTTCTTCTTGTCGACGAAGATCCGCAATGGCTCAACAAGGAAGGGTAAGTTGGTTCCAAAAGCTTTGTTTTGGTAGATTTGTAACGTTACTGTGATTAACGAGTAAATAAATGATGCCACAGACACCTCACATTCCTAATAACGTGTTACGTTAGTAACAAAATAAGAGTCAATGAATGCACTTTGGCTAACATTAGCTCTAATTAGTAACGTTACTGTAGCTAGCTAAATGACGATGCTGTAGCGGAAATGGTCGTCATTCAATAACATTATGCTGACGTAGTTCCACAGGGATTGTGCTTTTATTTTTCTAATCTGTACAGAACAACTTGTTTGCTAACTTTTGCTAACGTCCTAAGGGGTATGACTGTTGATGATAATTGTTGATTGTGTTTAGATATGCCAAATTGAAA
This sequence comes from Zingel zingel, assembly GCA_023566125.1. Lineage (NCBI taxonomy): Eukaryota > Metazoa > Chordata > Actinopteri > Perciformes > Percidae > Zingel > Zingel zingel. Next base: position 30,920,848 of record CM042330.1, read on the forward strand.
TTATATAAATGATTATTGGTTGGACTGTTTAGCCAAGCTACAGCTGCCATTTGTTGCCATTGCAACTCCAAACATCCTGGGGCTGTGGCCGTCTAAACATACATTATTGTAACACATTGTTTTTTTCCCCTCTAGGAAAAGCTGCTCGATCATTTATTGACCAGGCTGTACAACAGACTATCAAGCGCCCTCGATCGTGCCCCTCTGGACATAGATTACCTCGAGTTTATTTGTTCGCAGGAGCTAGTTGTACTCAGCTCACTATCAAGCCAGCTTGAGATCCCTCAAACTGTGTATGATGCCATTACTGAGGTGCATTGCTTAGTCTCTAGGAAAAATGAACAGGAAACAGCTGTAACAGTTTTGCTGGAAAGGGGAAATAGTGGCCTCCCTAGAGTTATATTAAGCGAGGAATGCTGAGCTTCTTAATATGGGCCTATCTGTAAAGTGCATTGCGAAGCTTGTAGGGGTTTCTAGGTGGACACTGCAGAGACGCATGAACAAATGGGGTATTTTTTCTCCATGTCAATTAAGGTACAATATGGTGCTATTCGGAGGAATTGATGGCTACTCAAGAAAGGTACTAATAATCACACATGCCTTTTAATTTATGCATAACAATTATGTTAAGACTAATTATTTGTTTATGCAGAAAATCTCAATTTTCATATGGACACCTAGTAGTTTAAAGTTCAGGTCATGAATGTAATCTTGTATACCTAAATCAAAATGTGCGGTTTAGGGTGTGATGGAGTGTTTTCTGTATTATTCTCACAGATAATGTATCTTGGTGTTGCTGATAACAACAAGGCCGCCACCACCCTTGCCTTCTTCAATGAAGCGGTTGAGAAGCATGGCTTACCACAAAGGTAAAGGTTCTTCATTAAATTGAAAACAATGTATACCTTTAACTATAACAAACTTCACCTATAAGGATTCGGGGAGACCATGGGGTGGAAAATGTTGATGTGGCCCGCCTTATGTTCTCCGTTCGAGGAGCTGGGAGAAACTGCTTCATCGCGGGAAAAAGTGTGCATAATCAGAGGTAACGAGAACACATACATAAATGTGTTAAAATTGTTATGCGATTATTAAATGGCATGACATCAATTGATTCTCACTTCCTCTATTGTACTTTAAACAGAATTGAACGACTCTGGCGAGATGTCTTTAGAGCAGTCACATGTCTCTTCTACAATCTGCTGCACCTGCTGGAAGAGGATGGTCTTCTTGACCTGTCGAGTAGTGCTCACCTTTTCTGCTGCCACTATGTGTTTATTTCCCGCTTGCAAGCCCAGCTTGGTGTGTTCACAGATGGCTGGGACAATCATCCCCTTTCAAGTGAGAGAAATCTCACTCCCAACCAACTATGGCACATGGCACAACTCAGAAGAGTACAATGATGAGGTATGTATTTCTGAAATATGCTCAGCACAGCATGGAGTTAAGGCAGAATAAATAATTAGTTCTGATCTTACAGGATTTGCACATCCCTCTGATTGACTGGGAGAGTAGTGGCATTATACTCTCTGATCCAAACAGTGGCATCCATGTCCCTGAAAGTGATTGCCCTTTGAGACCTGATGAGCTGGCTGGACTTTGTGCTGCTGTGGACCCAATGGGACCTTCAACATGCATGGGAGTAGACAGATATTTAGCTGCACTGGAGTACATGCACAGCATTGGCTAGGAGTAGGGTAATCTCTGTAAACTGCTTCTCATGTCCCCCTGAAAAACGTGCAAGGACTAGAGACTAGGAAGGATCTTTTTTAGTGCAGTGAGATTAAATGTGTGATAACTGAAAAGCACATTTATTCTGTTGAGATCTTAAATATGTGACACTTCATATCCCTCCTGACCTGTTTGTTGTTCACTGACATGGTTATGCAGGATATTTGGAGAATAAATAGATATATAGAGATAGATAATATAGACAGATAATGGATAGATGTGGAGAGAGCGAGAGATAGATGGATAAAGAGAGAGAGATGGATAGAGAATGAGAGATATATGGAGCGAGAGATATAGATGGAGATATACACAGTTTGAGTTTACTATACTTTGAGATATCATAGATATCATATGAGACCTATTTGAGACCTATAGTTAAACAACTATAGGTCTTAAACACAACAAAGTTAAAATACGGCTTGATCATTATCAGTGACTCCTTTTGTACAATTTCCTATTTTCTTGTAACTGACAAAACCTTTAGTCAATTTTTGTTTCCGTCTGGTACACTAGTACAAGTGACTACTTTTAGTTTAAAGCAGACTCTTTATCAGTCTTTGTCAACAGTTTTCAGGCAGCATGCAACTTTCTACTTCAAGCTTTTTATTTTTTTTTAAAGAACACATACACAGAATTGTTTTAAAACACTTCTTTTACTGTTAAATAAAACAAACCTTTTCAATGGAAGCCACTATATAAATATCTTGGTAAATAGGGCTGGGCATCATTTAGATTTTAACAATTCTGATTCCAATTACGATTCTTCCATTCAATTCTGGTTCTTATCGATTCCGATTCTTTGAGGGCTGGAGTTGAAACGAGTCACAAGCTCATTTCACAAATGAGGAAAGTTTTATTTTGATTCAAAAGGTGGGTTGCAGTTTGACCGGGCTTTTTCCAACGTAAAATAAAGCCACACTAGAGCGCCGCTTACTGTGCTCCACGGCTGCAACACAAGTGCGTGGGTGCTACGGAAACCAAAAGTTGTGCATGTTAAATTTGAAACCCATGATCAGATTTGAAACCAAATCCTCCAAACGATTCCAATAAAGAAACTATTCTAATGGAATCGTAATTTTTGAAACTATTCCAAGTAGGAATCGGTTCTCGATGCCCAACCATATGGGTAAATGTAAACAACTTTGTCAATAAATAAAATGCATAGATTAAAATGCATACATTCTTGTTATTAAAAGTAAAAAAACTAAATGAAAACTACCATGTGTATTTATGTTTTTCATGAAAAGCAAAAATGGCTGCCCCCCTACTTTCTGAACTTTAATTATTAATTAAGCAATTAATTGCTCAAAATTAGTTTAGACAAATAAATAGTAAAAGGTATGTATGAATTTCTTTCTAAAGCCCTTATCTTTCCATGAAGGCACAAGGAGGCCACAATCTAAAATGTATCTTTTAACACAGCTTTTTGATCACTGCAGAATTCCATGTGTGTTATTTTAAGTCTTCACTATTATTGTAAATGTTGCCTTCAACATGTTCCATAATAAAACCTGTAGATCCTAAATGCACACAACTTGGAAAGTACAAAAACGATATACACAAACTGACGTAGGTAGCCAGGCATTTTGCATCTGATTGCAACAGAGCATCCATTGTCGTCCTCCTTTTCCTCTTCTCCAGGCCAGATGATGTTGTCTAGAACCATCTGAATGTAATATTTGAAGAAGAATGAACAGTACAAAAAAAGCAAAACTTATTTTAGGGATACTTTGCCAATTTTAAAGCATCTATGAGCCATGTTTGTGTGGACAGTGTGTTTGGCTTCCTTCCGTGGCGCCTGTGCAGAGCAACGGAGGTCTGCAAAGATCCAGTAGACCTCAGCTGCTCCATGCACTGGCGCCACAGAGAAAAGTCAAAAACTTTATTTGCACATACTGCCATGACAGCAGGATTTACATCAGCAAAATATCTCTTTAATAACATGGATTAAAATACCTGAGCACTGCATTTAGCCATAGACTGACGTGGGAAAACCACTGGAACCACATCTGGCCTGGCCTCCAACAGTGGCCATAACATAGTGTCACGCAGTCCCTGCCTCAGCTGTTTCACTTGTTGGGAGGTTCGCCGTAACACCTATGTAGATATTAAAAGTGAGTTGTTAATTATTTCAAGGAGTAATGGGCATAACAACTTGGTATGGTTTAAAAGTCATAATTAAGCAGTAAAATACTGTACATTTCACCAGAAATAGCTAAATTAACAGTTGATGAATCAAACTCTTACCACAACAGAGAAATCCCTTTCTTTATGAACAAAGTTTTGGTTGTTTGAGCTTACCGCATGCTGTAGAAGACTGTAAAACCCAGACATGGTTGGCTTGTGTCAACACAGGAAGGTCCCAAGATAATGCCAACTGGTTAACAGCAGCCCTCTCATCCTCTGTCAGCTCAGTGCTTGTTTTCCTCTCAAGCTTAATGGGTGGTTGAGACAAGGTCTATGAATATGGTGACATGCATGAGAGTATTCATGGGGCTTAGTTCATACTTTACATTCCGCTCCAAACCTACCAGCTGTATTGTCTCGCGGATATCAATGTCTGCCACATCTTCCAGCACGATGGTTGCCGTCTCCCGGGGGCCACCTAACAAAACGTGCAGAATTCCTGTGCTGACACCTGTCAGTGGAGGACCACCATGCAGAAAAGAGTGACCGATCATCCTCCCTGCCATCTTGAACAAGTCACTCTGCACAAGCACTTGGGAGGTGGAAGGGATGAGGTGATCAGCTTGGCCCTCAAAAAGCATAGTGCTTGTTCTATTTCCTGCATGGAGAGCAATTGAGCATCTCCTTTAATTATACAGGTTATCACATAGAAATGTAGATGTTTAGTAAAGTTAATTCTCTGTAAAGTAATTTGAAACATGCTTGTGATAAAGGGCTACATCATTAAATTAATAAACTCTGTCCAAAAACTTGCCAAAATCCATCAAGAATCCATTCTGCAACTTGTGCATCACTAGGCTGAAGAAATGGCGCTTCACACCCTCTCCAGTTGCTACATCACCTATAAAACAAATATTGTTACTTGTCAATTGAAGCAACTACATATTAATTTAGGTGCAATATATTTGTAAAATGTAGTTACCTTCCAATCTGCAATGGAGTGGTCTGGCCCAATCTACTTTATAAACCTTGTAAAAGCTGATTAGTGTTCCCTCCTGATCTTCAACGTCCTCTCTCTCATGTCAATTCTTACTTTCAGTGTTGGTTCATCCTCTTTCCTGAAGCAAATACCTTCTGTATAGTATCGCTGCCCTCTCTGGAACTTCAACCCTCTTCCAGGCTGAAAAATATATTTCTCATAATTGCGTTTGTACAAGGGTATAATATTTATGTGGCAGTATCATTCTGTTTCTGGAAAAAAATAAAAGAAATGTTAAGACACATGAAAACACACCGTCAGATATTGCAGGTACTGGCCCTGATGGTATAGTTTGTGATGTGCCAGGTGTTAAGTACCCATAACTGGATGGGCTAACAAGGCTGCTTTCAGTTACGCTGCTTGTGGAAACCGGTGGCTGGCACACACACACGTCATTAACATAATGCATTCCCTAGCCCCTTACAACTAAATGCCTAACCTTAACCCTTACCATAACCTAATTCTAAAACCAAGTCTTAACCCTCGAACAGACCTTTAACCTTGTGGGGTCCAGTATTACACACACACACACACACACACACACACACACACACACACACACCTAAATTCTGCATTTAATAGAAAAAAAAGGTAAATTACAAATGAAGTGGTTGATTTCAGTCTGTGATGCAATTCTCAGGGCCAAGAGTTTAGTAGGACCCTAGTTATGACTGAGCTGTGTTGCAGCTCCTTTAGTGACTTTGTGATGGTTTTAATTGGTGTTACAGGGCCTTGTTTCACTTGCCATTGTGTAAAATAAAGTGTCAACTGTTGCGGATACTCCAGTGACATATTGACATTACCTTTCCCCACACAAACTTGCATGGAGGGCCATCGCCTCAGCAGCAAATTGCTCTCCGCATATTGGGCAAGAATCCTGGGGAGTCAGCAATGAGGTTTAGGATAACACTTGATTAACCAGGTTCACATGACACTAAATTAGATACATGAATATTACAGCCAAAACATGGGGCAGGGATGCAATGCATCACACAAGTTGTGCAAGTTTTTTTTTTTTTTAACCTGCTACACACACTCCATATTTGTTCTGTGTAGTTGCTGCCAGCTTCACTGCATCGATATTAATGTAATGCAGTTGGTAGGTTGTGAAAGCGTAGGCTAATCCTTAATTATTAACTGGATCGTTATAACTACAGGATTATGGATACATTAATTTGATTAATTTAATGTGAAATGTACAGTGTTCATTTTGTCACCTATTTAATTTAGTCTTGTGCCAAATGTCCTTGTTAGTTTTAGTCATTCACATATTTTTTATTAGTCCAGTTTTAGTCAACTAAACGTCTCATAATTTTAGTCAAAGGGGAACAAGGTATCTTAGTCCAGTTTTAGTCAAAACATTTTAGTCCTTTTAAATAAATTTCTGACATTTCTTATAACCATTTCAGTCAAATAGTGTTTCACACATCAAACACTGGTTAATATCCTGACAAAATACACTTGTTGAATCATTTTTGTTGAACGCAACTTTGTTAAACACTGGTTTTATAGCGAGCCTCTTCCTTTATGCAAATACAATCGTACACAGACGCATGTTAGATAAGCGCCAGGGCTCCTGGGCTCTACAGCACATTGTTTTGTTGCAAGCGGTTGCATACATTACTCCGGCCGTTCTGCAAGCTGTTTAAGAGCGGCTTCACCAGCAAGCTAAGCCTGTATCCTTCCCTTGCCTGGGGCCTAGGCTGTAGCGGCTTCTCCAGCAGGCTGAACCAGGCTTCCTCCCTCCCTCCTCCGCCCGGGGGCCACATCGCTACCTGGATGTAAAAAAGCTAGACGAAAAAAAGGAGACACACTGAATCTCTAGATGATCCGCAGCCGATCCTGATTGAACCGCGCTTAGTTAGATAATATTGTGGGGGACACACACACACACACACACACACACACACACACACACACACACGTAGAGAGATTTTATCTTAGCTTTTATTTTATGCAAAACATTTTAATCTCGTCTTTCTCGTCAACAATAACGCATGTTCATTTAGTCTTGTCAGCGTTTTTGGACATTGGTGCAGTCTCGTCCGTCATGGAAAAAAAAATTTAATTGACGAACATATTTACTCAAAATTAACACTAGTACGAACATCTACAAGGTTGCTCTGCTGGTCACATTGCCTCGGGTACAATGAGGTATTTATGTTATAGTCTAACTGCGTAAAAAAATACAGACCAGCAGTGTGATGCCCGTGCAGATGTGTGTGGCTACCGTGATCTATGCAGCAGTTCAGCTTTAATCAAGGCGCTGAGTGAAATTCACACCGGGTGTATTTCAGACATCAGTCCCCTCCGATTATGGACGAGCCCACCGACACCCACTTTTCACTTGTAAAATCTCAAGTAATAACATCAGGGCCAGTAACTTTTAGACAGATTAGAATGACTTACTGATTGTAACAAATCAGATTAACATTTAAAGTGAGAATTGGACTCAAGCAATGAGACTTCAGCATTGATTTGAGCTTTTGTGACTTTGTTAATTTAAATCTTAATAATTGCTTACCACACAAATGACATCTGGTTCCTGGTCTTTCTCCTCTTCTGCCACAAGTTCAAAATTCTCCACAAGGAATGGGGGGAAAAAGAAAAAAAAAAAAATTATAATTTTTTCTACAAACATGTAATATCTAATATGCAGAACACAACCCAAATACATGTATTATGTTAGGAATAGGTATAGATTATAAAGCCTTAAACAACTAAGGGAATCTATTGTTCTTAGCAACAGCATTGAATCAGATCACTTACATTTTCATGACACTGACAGGATTCAATGTGGAAAGGCAGCAACTGAAGAGGAACTGATGTGCCACAGGTCATGCAGTCATTTTTTGGCATATTCTGAAACTCCGGTGAATCATATGGCAAGGGGGTTGTGTCGATCTTTTCTTGAAGGGGGACAATATAGATTATGTTCTTTCCATTGTTTGAGGAGGACTTCAATATTTTTGCTGCGTAGCCCTGGGAACCATGGGCCAGTGGAGTAGTCTTCCTTTGTCCACTTCCTCCTTTGAAAGAAATTTTTTTTTTTTTTTTTTTTTTTTTTAAAGCGCAAAAATGGAAGTTCATATTTGAAAACTTTTGGAATAATAATAAGTACTGAACAGGTATGGAGGCTCAACTCTTTTGGCTGGTGTAAATTAGCTCACCTGCAGCTTTTTGGAGAAGCCAACCGCCACGCAAATGTCGCAGTTTAGGGTATTCCTCAAGTAGAACTCTGGTTATCTGAAGATCAAAACACATGATGGAAAGTGTGTAATGATACCACATTCCATACACATGATGCTGTGGGCTGGAATCAATCACTTGCCTTGTGCTGCCTTTCAATTTTGTCAGAGTACTTAATGTTTTCACTTTGTAGCAGAAATTAGGCTACTTAATTACTATTCATTCAGTGCCAAAACTTTTGACTTTACATATGTTTATATAATTGTGTGTTACTTTACTTTGTTACTTTACTTTGTAACGGTCAAAAAAAAAAAAACTTTTTGCTACAATCTAACCTAAACTCAACACCTGTCCAATAACCTTCCAGAAGAGATTTTGATCCAAAACAGCACATGAACAGTAGCCTAGAAATCTAGACCACCCTAGCAGCAGAAAATGTAATTTGCAGCCAGGGTCAGTCTAGCAACTCTCTGTTGGCTTGCAAGCTGGATAAACCAAATTCTGGTCAGGCCAATCACATCGTGTATAGAGTGGGTGCACGGGGCTTAACATAATGACGGCAGAGTTGTGACGGTTCCGCGTGAATTCCCTGCTACTTGAAAACAAAGAAGATGGCTGCTGCTGCTGGCGAACAGCAGTCTTTCAAATCGGTTTTGGCGGCGACTCTGGAAGACTTGGAGTTAAATTTTTCTTTGAGAAAAGAACAAAGAACGGCACTGAAGTCATTCTCAAAAAAGGAAGATGTGTTCACAGTTCTGCCGACCGGATACGGCAAAAGTTGAATCTATCAACTAGTGTTGCTCCGATTGGTTGTAGCGCTATCCTATTGCATGCAGAGGAAATTTGAAAGACAGCCGTTAATCCCGCCCCTCGGATTGAGCCCTGCCATTGGTGAGTGTCAAGCTACATGCACAGTAGTTAAAAACCACAAACTACAGTAGACATGTAGACAGAAAATAACAATGCTCATTCATTAACAATGAATGGAATTACCATACTGATAGCAAAACGTAAACATTCATAGATAAATACGCAACTATAAACCCAATTTTAAAAAAAGATAGATCTGAACAAAATCTTTCACATGTACCAGGTAACTGCAATGTATTGTGTTCGAATCTCAACCAGGACCTTTGTAGCATGTAATCCCTCCCTCCCAATTTTTCCTGTCTGTCTCAACCGTCACATGTCCAAAATAACGCCCAAAAAGCACTTTGTTGGTCTTGTGATATTTTTAACAATGGCTGCATTTCAGTATTAGTAAGCACTTTACAGTTTAATAACTGAATAGATATGAGTATCGACGCCACCAGGGTAAAAAAAAAAAAAAAAAGTTATGGGGTATCTCCAGCAAAATAATAGCAATAGACACACTTCAGTTTGGTAATTGATACTAACCTTTTGATACAGGGTGTAACACTAGACAAAACTGTATGTTTTAAGAGTTTTTCCTGTATTTTTTGGCTGTAAAAGGTTTATTTAATGAACAAAGGAGTAAAAACAGGCGAGTATTGCAATTTAAAATGTGTTTAAAAAGTGGCAAAAAAAAAAAAAAAACTTAATTGCCATCTATTTACAATGTTGTGTTGACCATGTCAATTTTACATGGTCAACACAAAATCCTGGAATTGGATTCATTTAAGCGCATATTAACTTACCTTTACATTTCCCGATGAACAGGGTTGTTAACCTCGACAGAACTGCTAGTTCCAGCCTGAGATTCCATGGGCCTTAGTTTCAGAGAACTGCTAGGCCTCTCCGCATCGGATTTTTTTAAGTTCCGGATGCAGCTGAGAAGACCTAACTGCATTTTCAATTTCGGCATCATGTGGTTCCTGAGAGAAAAATAAATAATGTATGACTATAACAAATGATGGCATAGACACTGGACCAAGCTCAGTAAGAACCAGACATTGATATAACGTTACACACATTCATAACGGACAACGAATGTGACAAATCTAAGGGTGGCCATGGGATGTGAGCCTACAAAATATGGTAATACAGATCGCAACCGCAACTCTGCCTCTCTGTGAAGGGGACTGTTGTCACCCGATAAATGTACTGTTGTTACGGCCTCCATTTAAAGAAACAAACAAAGGCTCAAAAGGGATTGGAGGATGCAACATATAAAAAAGGATGCCAGACACAAGGTTAACAATTAACCAACAAGCTTGATTAAATAATGCAAAAATATTACCAAAAGTAGTAAACAAAGAGAAACAAAAAAAAAGGGACTGGAGACCCCAGCCAAAAAGAACAAAAGATGGGAAGACGCTGGACCAACCTCGCAATGGGCTATCACTCCCCACGTCTCCCCCTAAATTACCTGAAAAGGGGTAACCTAATCCTAGAACAAACAAAAGAGGGATAACTGAACTACTGTTAACATCCAGCCCAAACTAACACAATAAACAATACAAGTGTGTATGGAGGTTGGGAAAACACAAACCTGCTTGTAGAGAAATGGTTAAAGCGTGCTGCTGGTGGGCCCTCCATGTGCCTCTGTCCCTTCACTCTCTGCCTTATTATCGCCCCCGCCCCCCACTCTACCTGAGCACCGATTATGCTCAGGTGTTCAACAGGCAGAGGGAGGGAGGAGGGCAGAACGAGGCACAGAGAGAGAGACAGAGAGAGAAAACAAGAAACACACACCAGAGGCACATGTAACACTGACTAGCTAGCTAACTGTTGTAAAAAAAATTTAAGAAATGTTGATTTTTCAGGTCTGTGATTTTCAAAAATGTAATAACAGCTTTCTAAGCAGCTAACGTTGAGGTAATGATACCAGGACAATAATGAGAGCCTTATGTGTCTGGAACAAGAGTGTATCCGGCTGTCGCATCCCATGTAATAATTATTAATGTCTCCTTTACCTAAATCCAAAAGCTAAAAATGGCTATGAAGTTTGTAACTTTATGAAATGTAGATATTATTGATAATTAGCTTACTTGTTAACTTTACAAGTTTAGAGTTAACCTTAACCTTAGTTAGCAGACTAGGTTATGTTAAATAAATAACTGTTAGCGGGTAAATCTTAACTTTAGCTGACGTTACAATGCAAGGCGAGTCCTCAGTAGTAGATGTTTGGAGCCTCATTGGAAGCCTTTGAAACTACTGCATTTGAATACTGCATTGATGCGTTAGCGATATACAACTAGCTAGCTAACATAGAGCTAATGTTAGCAAGTGCATTCATTGACTCTTATTTTGTTGCTAACGTAACACGTTATTAGGAATGTAAGGTGTCTGTGGCATCATTTATTTACTCGTTAATCACAGTAACGTTACAAATCTACCAAAACAAAGCTTTTGGAACCAACTTACCCTTTCTTGTTGAGCCATTGCGGATCTTCGCCGACATGAAGAACAGAAAAGACCGCTTCGTCTTCTGATTGGCTTATCCCGCTCTGCGGCCCCGCCCCCTCTCCTCTGCTCTCTCACATCTTCACAGCTTCAAGTGCAAGTTTGTTTTGCACCAACTGTATCGCAACAATAGTAGCAAAAGCCAAGGTGCACAGATTCGTCACTTTGTGATGCGATAGAGCACACTTGTGAGGTTGCAGAGACCGATTCGAGAAGCTGTGATCACCGAGTTGTGGTTGTACTGGAAAAATGACTCAAGTGAAAAAAAAAAGAAATACGAGTAAATTTGCAGTACAGATTTTTTTTCTACAAGCTCTCGTGTTTTTTCCTTTCTGTGACTTCAAATTAAGCTCATGTGTGTGAATATTTTATACAAGCGAAATGTTAACATACAAGTACAGATTTTTGTTCTGCAAGTTCTCACATCATATTCTTCAAGTGTTCACATCACATCTACGAGTTCAATTTAAGTTGTACAAGTTCGCACATCATGTTCTTCAAGTGCTCACATCACATTTACAAGCTCTCACGTTTTGCACCATAATTACCTTCATAGTCGAACCTCAGGTTGAAAAGGAACAATGCGGATTCCGTTCTGGTCGTGGAACAACGGACCAGCTCTTTACTCTCGCAAGGATCCTGGAGGGAGCCTGAGAGTATGCTCAACCCCAAGCCCTACATGTGCTTTGTGGATCTGGAGAAGGCGTATGACCGGGTCATCATCGGCCTGTGACCTTCAGCACTCACTGGATCGGTTCGCAGCCGAGTGTGAAGCTGCTGGGATGAGGATCTGCACCTCTAAATCTGGGGCCATGGTTCTCAGCAGGAAACTGATGGAGTGCCTTCTCCAGGTAGGGAATGAGTCCTTACCCCTTGTTCTTGTTCGCGAGTGAGGGGACAATGGAGCGGGAGATTGGTCGGAGAATCGGCGCAGCAGGTGCGGTATTACATTCAATATATCGCACCATTGTGACAAAAAGAGAGCTGAGCCAGAAGGCAAAGCTACCGGTCAATTTTCTTCCTCAGTTATTTACTTCAGTTATTACTGTGGGCTCAGAGCTGTGAACTTAACAAGCAGCAGCCAGTGTCCCTAACTTGTCTCAGACTGATTACCTTTTTTGTTCGAAAGGAGCCAGTTGAGGTGGTTCGGGCATCTAGTAAGGATGCCCCCTGGGCGCCTCCCTAGGGAGGTGTTCCAGGCACATCCAGCTGGGAGGAGGCCTCGGGGAAGACCCAGGACTAGGTGGAGGGATTATATCTCCAACCTGGCCTGGGAACGCCTCGGGATCCCCCAGTCGGAGCTGGTTAATGTGGCTCGGGAAAGGGAAGTTTGGGGTCCCCTGCTGGAGCTGCTACCCCCGCATCCCGATACCGGATAGGTGGACGAAGATGGATGGATGGATAGATATCTTTATTTAGCTATTGAATTGTAAAAACCTTCAATAACAGTAAATTATTAGAACTTCATAACAGGGTCCAAAATTAGCACCGTCTACCAGCCAAATGCTGGTAAAATATGCATATAGCTCGTAGATTTGCTTCACACAAATGATGGTTATCTATTGAGTGGCTGGTAAAACGTGAACATTCACTAGCCATTTGGCTGGTGGACCAAAAAGTTAATTTTGAACCCTGCTTATAACTTGTATCTTCAAGCCTTGCTAACATGTAATATAATCATCATAACTAAACATGAACACGCATAGCAAGGCAATTGTATGTGCCAACCTACTTGGCAATAAACCTGATTCTGGCATTGCTTATCTTATTTACCTTAAGCTTCATTAACATTACTACGTTTTTTTATTTTTATGCGGCTTTTTGAGACAAAAACAATCTCCGTCCGCACAAGAGTTTTAGCTCTTGTGCACATGACCATTGGAATACACTGGGCATGCATGTGTCGGTGTAAACAGGAAGTAGATTTTCTTTTTTCTTTCTTTTTTTGTTGTTGTTTGGCATTTTAGCCTTTAATAGACATGACAGCTGTAGACAGGAAAGGGGGGAGAGAGAGAGAAAATGGCCACAGGTCGGACTCAAATTCTGAGCCGCTGCGTCGAGAACTGAGCCTCTGCATATGGGCACCCGCTCTACCAGGTGAGCTACCCAGGAAGGAAGTAGATTTTATGACATTACTCTGTGGTTCAATCATAGATGTATATGTTGAACATACAGAAAATACTTTAGAGAAAGTACAAAAATGGTGGAAAGTAAGTGCAGGGATTTATTAGCTTGGACAGACGACAAGGTGGAACTGTTACTGTAGGGTATGTAAGCCTACCTAACCGATAATACTGACTGACGTGCATCGCCTTTTCAAAAGGTCCCTGTTAATGCTAGAGTTTTCAAACTAAAACACTGGAGTAGTGTGAACGTGAGGTGTAAATGTAGCAAAAGACATTTGTTTTTAAACCAAAACGTATTAGTGTAAATGTAGCTTTAGTCACTTGCCATCTCACCTCACCAGTTTGCATTATGTGATCTAAATTAGTGATCATTGCATATTCAATGATATAGCACTTCAGTTAACAGAGGATGTGATTCACCATGCCTTACCAACTACTCACTCTTCAACTCACCTAACCACATATTACTTATTATCACCTGTCTAATCTAGTTAACCATGTATTCAAGTCACTTATATATTTAAATATATATTTACATCAAGTGGGTCACCAACATCTGCTGAACTATCCTATTTACCACTATCTAATGTAATCGCTTTAGCCCTGCATTATTGGGTACTTTTTATCAGAGCTCACCTGGGTTCCACCTGCAGCTAGGACACTGAGTCCAAACAGCATGGCAGTGATGCAGATCAACAGCTCTAGCACCAGAAAGATCACCAGCGTCCCCAGGATCCCGTCAATCAACAGCTATAGCCAGAGAAATCCAAGAGCATATAATGTGAGAACACAGCAAGAATATGTCAATTAAAAAGTGTAAAAGACTCAAGACATCTTGTCTATCACTTAAATACATTTCTGTCTTCTACATGCACTCTACAAAACAAGACAACATAACCTATCTGACCAAAGTATTGTATTTTAACAGTAGTCAATCACTTACTTTACACTTTTGCTCGATCAGCCCGGTGCATTTCCTGAAACAATGTTGCTGCAGTAGACAGTAAAGACAAAGAAACAAGGAGTCTGCTTTTTCAAAACATGTAGTGTCAACTACTTCATGTAATTATTTTTTACAGCCTTACAGTTTATGGATTCTACTTAGGGATCAGTGATTAGGTAGATAAGGGACTCTGTGGATGCTACATGGCCTGCCTCCTCTTTTGCATGAAAATAATCCCCATGCATGTAGGACTTGATTCAATTAAGGATTGTTAAATCAGTTTTTTAATCCCACATATACTAACTACGAGGCAGCAAACCTCGTGTCCAGGACAGGTCCTCCCCCAGGAAAGTGGAGACTCCATCCGAAAGTCGTAGCCCTCCTATGGACTCGGTTCAGCATGGCACAGACCGATCTATTTGCATCAGCAGAGACTACCCACTGCAGGATGTGGTTCTCCCTGCTGGGTCAGGGAGGTCCCCTGGGTCTCGACAGTGGCTGGAAAGATTGTTTTATGCTTTTCCTCTGTTCCCTCTGATTCCCTAGGTTCTCAACAGGGTCACCATGGGCAAGGTGCTGTTGATAGCTCCCCGGTGGCCAAGTAAGCATTGGTTTCCAGCTCTCCGTCGCTTGGTTCACAGAGAGCCCTGTTGTCCTGCCGGTCAGAGCGGACCTGCTTTTTCAGGCAGAGGGGCAGATGTGGCACCCAAAACCAGCCTTCTTGCAGCTATGGGCTTGGCCCCTTCTCAGTCCCTCTCTTATGGGCTAGATGAGGCGGTCTTGCATACTATAGGTAATGCCAGGACTCCCTCCACTCGTTCTTACTATGGTCAAAAGTGGAGGGTATTCTCTGAATGGTGTCACAGTAGGCAGGGAGATCCAGCCACTTGCTCCATCCAATGGTTGTATGCTTCCTTCAGTAACTTCTAGACTCAGGAAGGGCGGCTAGCACTATTAAGATTATTTTTTGGGGGGCTTTTCCGCCTTTAATTTGACAGGACAGCTAGGTGAGAAAGGGGAAAGAGAGGGGGAAGACATGCAGGAAATCGGCACAGGTCAGATTTGAACCCTGGACCTCTTTGTCGAGGCATAAACCTCTCAGTACGCCGGTAGTGCGCCTGCTCTACTACTGAACCAACCCGGCCAACGGCTAGCATTATTAAGGTGTATACTTCTGCTATATCTCTCTTCTAGGCAGTAGGAGGTGTCACAGTGGGGAGACATCCCTTGTTGTCTCAGTTCATTCATTAAGGAAGTGTACAGATCTCTCATATCTCCATCATGGGATCTACCTTCTACTACCTCTTGGAGGAGTTCCTCTTTCGGAGATATGTGCACCAGCAACATCAAATGCTCCCTGTACTTTTTCCAGGTTCTACAGATTGAATGTGGCATCCCCTGCACCATTGGGTTCCGTGGTTCTACTCTCAGCTGCTGGGCAAGGTTGTGATGGGGTGGAATCCTCTGTTCCTCGCTACCCTGGTGGTACTAGTCATCAAGGTAAGGTAAGACTGAGGTGACGTCTGATAAGGTCGAAATAGACTATAACTATGGATCTGTGAGATCGAAAGATTGTCGTTTAGAACAGGCTGAGGCATCCTAGGCCAGAGGAAGAGGAGCAGCCACCTGGATGCTCTTATGGACGGTGGCCAAGCCTCCCAAGGTCAGTCACATGACTTTGTTGACATATGGTCTCGAGAATAAGTTGAAGGAGTGCAGTATTCAAGGTAAGACCATGGTGACGGTCATCGTTCGGTCTCATAGATCCATAGTTATAGTCATAACTTACGTTCTGAATGCACAGCAGTACTGTGGTTGAACAAATCACCTCTATGAACAGTGTCACTGCCCATCTTCTTCAAGTGAAGAAGATGTTGAGCTGATATTTACTGGCCACTGTGATGAGTTGATAAAGGTATAGCTCCTAACTAGCAAAAACTCCTGAAAATAGTGTGGTCATTCTGGTCTTTTGGTAATTCACAAAGCATTTGAGGGAGAACAAAAAAGGTAATCAGTCTGGGACAAGTTAGGGACACTGGCTGCTGCTTGTTAAGTTCACAGCTCTGAGCCCACAGTAATAACTGACTTCAGCTCAACAGTAGCCACTTCTGGCCTGGAAATATTTGTTTCATACACAGTGAGAGTTATAACTGTGGAAACTTGTTTCTAGTTTGATTAAAACAAAGTGACAGTATAACCTGAGAGGGCTTCTTTTGTTTGGGATATATTACTGTAACGCAAACATTGTTTCAGTCTTGCACCAGGCAAGACTCATATCTTCCAAAGATAAACAATGCAGATAGCAAATCTAAACACTGTTCACAGGCTAGTTCATTTCAATTACCAAGTTTATCTTGGCGATGTAATTCAGTCATGTGCTATGGATGTCAGTCCTAATCAGACTGTAACATGACTTGACTAGATTTTTACAGCAGAAAAGCTTTGTTGCAATAGTAGCTATTCTCTTTTTCCACAGATAGTTTTATGACAATTAAACCCCATATCTATTGCATTTTATATAATGCTCTGGCCTTAGTGTGTAGGTTTTGAAGAGAATACCACGGCATGTAGCTCCAGTCTGCGGCAGTGTTCACAGTGGTAAGAGTCCTGGCGGTAGGGCAGGTGTTTGGACATCAGACCCAGGGCAGCAGTGGCAAATGCAGCACTGATGAGGTGCAGAACCAGGACACATTTAACCTGCACATGATAACAGAGGTGCTCATGTACTATAATGTAATAACACCATGGTTATTGTAGTGAACTAAAACAAAAATGAGCAGTGAAAAATATTTTTAGTGAACTGAAACTAAATAAAAACTAAAACCTTCAAGAAAAACAAACTAAACTGAAACTTTTTTTCCAGGTTAAAAACTAATAAAAATAAAATAATAATGAATGAAACATTAAACATCATGGCTATTCTTCAACCATGTATTTTGTATGTATATATAGCTACACACGTCTGAGACATTATACCTGGCCCAAACAAAAACAAACTAAAATTAAATATATATAAACTAAAACTAAATCTTTCTGAAAAACTGAAACTAAACTAAAACTAGCAAAGGCATTCTGAAAACTAACAATTGAAAATAAAATAGGGAGAAAAACTCATTAAATGCAATAATTAAGATCAGTGTATGTAATGGAATAGTGGCATTAGAATGTGCCAGAGGCCACCAAATTTGGGCTATTAAGGCCAAAAAAATCTCCGGGGAGCATGCCCCCAGACCATACACTACCCCCAAATGTCAGTGTTTCCATCAGGGGCGTAGCACAAAATTCTGGGCCCTGTAGAAAGGCATCCCCGCATCCACAGCTATTCATTCTAGCATCTTTTTGGGCCCTCCTCACATGAGGGCCCAGAGTTTTATTTTGTTTCTGTTGACTTTGAATGAATTGTGTTTTACGATGATAAAAATGTTCTAATCATATAATTAGAGTCTGGTGGGTACACAGTTTCATGTTAAACAAAAAGGATTTTACTAGTGATGTCAAACGATTAAAATATTTAATCACGATTAATCACATTAATGTTAACTCGCAATTAATCGCACATTTTTATCTACTCTAATCCCTTGATTTCTTTTTGTCCCATTATTTTTTTCTCATTTTAATGCTCTTATCAACATGGAAAAGTAGATCGGCTTGCTTTGTGCAAATGTTTTTTTTTATTGAAAACAACATTGGCATACTTTAGTGTTCAATTTCACACTAACATTTTCACTTGGAGCAAATAATCTCTCACACAATGTAACAGCTTTGACGAAGGGGCGGAGAATTCGCATCAGCTGTGTGCTTGGCCATCAAGTGGTATTTCAGACTCGACGTGCATGAAAGCTCAGTTCACAACGACAAAACACACAGATCACTTTGGTCTTGTCAATGGAACCATTTGGCAACTTTTTTAAAAGTAAACCTTACATTCAGAATCTTATTGGCATCCATTTCGGTGTCTTGCGCTCGCCATCCACTCAAACGTAACGTTAGCCTACTACTCTTTGGCCGGCTCGCAAGCCCAAACAAGTTGTTTTGTTTCTGGTCTAGCTAGATCCGGTGTGGTGTTGTAGTTTTTCTAACGTTACTAGTTGTTGCAACAGCTGTGTTTCACTATGTGAAAAAACTACAAAGTTTGCTAGACCAAAAAGAACGTTAATCTCGCGATAAAAAAATTGACGCCGTTAAAATGAGTTTGCGTTAATGCCATTAATAACGCGTTTAACTGACAGCACTAGATTTTACTCTTTTACAATAGGTTAACCTCTGCAGGAATCCTTTCCATAATGTAGCAATTTCAGCATGTCAATGGCAAAACAAGCACTTTTTTGGAAGTAAATTGAAGGTGCACAATTGCCCAATAACTTACATTGCAGCTTGTTTCACTGCTCCTGACTCCAGCGAGCTTGCTTAATACTGAACCACTTTCAAAGATTGCTGTTCCCATCAGTCACTTGGACACAAAAACATAGGAAAATAGGTTCCAGGTTGAAAAATAAAACTAAAAGCCTACGTCAGCCATCGTCAACTGGCGGCCACATCCAGCTCGCCAAAGATTTCAGTCCGCCCGCACAATAATCATGAATTCAGAAAAT
This sequence comes from Zingel zingel, assembly GCA_023566125.1. Taxonomy (NCBI): domain Eukaryota; kingdom Metazoa; phylum Chordata; class Actinopteri; order Perciformes; family Percidae; genus Zingel; species Zingel zingel. Next base: position 30,939,961 of record CM042330.1, read on the forward strand.
GTGAAGAGGAAAAAATGCATTCTGGTATTTAGCATTTCAAGCATTTACAGCAGGTAACATTACACAGGTAGAGCACAAACCCAGCCCCCTGTATTTGCATCTCTATTCACATGCCAGGATTCTGTAAGCGATACCCGCGCTATACACACACAGCTGAGCCGAGAAGTGTGCATACACAACACGCAGTACATTACTGGGAACGATACAGAGAGGATTACAAACGCCCGCTGGCGCAGATGAACTAACGCTAGGCTCGTTACTGTAAGTAGGCTACAATAAAACCTTCATGAGTAAAAAGAGAGACTTAATACCCACTCACCTGTTCTACGGGCATAAACATGTAGAAAGCGATATTTCAATCTGCTCTATCTGGGCGGTCCACTCTTGTCCCTGCGCTGTTTTACGCAAACACAGCTCTAGTGGTTGCAATTCCACTCTGGTTCCATATGAGGGTGCTCACGGGCAAGTGCAGAATGAATGGAGGTCTATGGAGCTATATCCCTCGAAATCCACTTTTCTCAGGATATAATTTTTTTGTCTAGTAATTTGAATGTTGCATTCGAAATGGGAGGCAAAGAAAATACACACTACTGGGTGTTAGATCTTTTTAAAGTCGCTTTTTTGTCAGTATGTCCGGAGTAAGGAAAAAAAAGCACCGTAGAATCCCATTAGGGGATTCAACAAGACATTTTCACCTGGCTATACCCAATGTTTAGATCTGTTGTGGTATTTATGCAAATTAGCACATACGTAATTAGATTATGAACCGTTTGCCCATGTTAACAAACAATTTCAAAAAACTTGTAATACATTTTTAGTTTGTCTTGATGTAAATAATCAACGCAGTAATTTTCATGGTGATATCTAAAGGTTCTATTCACGTGAGAAAAAGAATGAATAGGCGTATGAATAGGCTATATTTGGATCTTTTTCTAAACTTTCCCCTAATGGGATTCTTCAGGGATTATTTTTCCTTACTCAGGACATATTGAGGATACAAAATCAGTTGAGTTTGCTTCTGTTGCAATTTGTTCTAGGTTGTTCTAGGTTGTCTAGGTTCTAGGTTGTCCAGTCATTTTGCCTTAAAATGACTGAACTATCAAGCAGGATCTCTGGTCGTAATCAGTCCTACACTTCATTAGCAGAATGCTATCATGTTATGGGCAACAACAACGCAACCTGTAAGAAATCGAAAGGACATAAGTACTCATTCATTCAACTTTCGACCTATAATCCATGTTGAACTTGCAAAAACTACAATCAAATCTGAGATTCCTCAACGACAATCAGGTGAAAGAGACAAATTTAACCATCCAGCTCCATAGACTCCCATTCATTTGGCACTCGCCTGCGATCACCCCCTGTGGAACTCTGGTGGAAATGCAACCAAATTTGGTACAATGGAGCTTAAGGAGTGAACAGACAGGCTCTGCTTTAACCATCACTCCTCAGTGAACTGCCTCCTAGTCTGAGATCTTTTTCTAGATAAAGAGCCAGTTATCATTATGGAGTTTCCATGTTTTTTTAGGGGTTTGCTCACATTAATACATGTAAAAAATATATTAATTTAGTAAGAAAGTGAAAATATCGAACAAGAATAGGCGTATTAGGTATAAATACTTTTTTATTTTTTTTTATTTGAAAGTCCGGGAGTGTCTGAAATGTAGTTGATGACCCCCCTGGCCTACGTGTCATAGTTTGTTGTATGAATCTAGCTGATTGTGTGTGATGTGTATACTTACCCAAAAAAGAGTAGGTTTCCTTCCACTGTGGACCAACACTGACCCAGACAAAGTCACCTAGTGGGTTACAACACAACTTGCTTAGACAAAGCAGGAGGAATTGTGGGTTGGATTTTAATATGAAGTATTAAGTCCACAAGTTATATCTTAATAAAGTGCTGACAAAAATATGAAAGCAAAACGTCCCATTCAGTGGCCTCTAACTGACCTGTATGACAACAATCAGGAAGAGGGCCACATCTCCCGTAAAGTGGACCTCATGGATCTGGAGCACAGAGGCACTCAGACAGAGAATCAAAGCCCCGATAACGATCTGGATGGCCTGAGATGTGGGGTAAAGAGCAGGTAGACAAGCTGATCAGCATGTTAAGTCCTACAGATGCATACAAAATATGGCAAATAGGGTTGTAGCAATTTCAGGGTATATCGTGCAAAAAAAAAGTAAGAAGTTATCATATATTTTGCTTATTTAAGGTATTGAAAAACGTTTAGTATTTATTTTCAAAAGGGAAACTTATTTTGCATACTTCCATTCAAAGAAATGGTTTCAAGTTTCAATTATGATAAGGCGTTCAACCAAAAAAAGGCCTTCTGTTTTAATTTCTTTAAGGGTCATTGTAACTGATAATAATAATAATAATAATAATAATAATAATATATTATTATTATTATTATTATTATTATTATTATTATTATAATTGTGTAATACAGTATACTGTGAGGCCGTTACATTTTCTGAGATGGTTATTGTACTTTAAAAATCTCATACCATTGCAACCCATTAGGCAAATAGTCAGAAACTCTCTTTTTTGAAAAAATGCACTAAAATATGCCTTTAAATCAAATCCCAAAACCAGGCTGATGCTTCCTCTCAATTTTGTTATGTGTTGAACACATGAGGTCATAATTATAGTATGATTTGTCCCATACAAAGTCAGGGACGAATGCATGCATGCATATGTGAGTTTGAATCACTACTGACAGGACATATCGTAAATAATTTATATATATTATAATTTATAATAATATCATAAACAAACTCTGAATGCTCCTGCTCACCCCCAGAGTCTTGGGCTCCATCTTGAGGTGGGACTGCAGTTGGCCCGGGGAGAGTGTGCCCACTGCAACCACCAGGTCTTTGTCATTAAGAGCCATCCTGCTGCTGATGGAGAAATTAACATTATGTAGAAAAAGATTGAGTAGGGATGTAACGATGCATTGTGAATTGGATAAAAATCTGTGTAAAGATTACAACCGGTTATGATTTTTTTTTTAAATTGCAATGCAATTTTTAAATGGCCTAGGGCATGATATTTTTGTTTCACTTTTTTGACTTCAGACATCACTACGCCTTCTTAGTTTATTTATTTGAAGAGGTTTTTATTCTATTTGATTTTTTTCTAGTTAGTTTCATGTGGGATTTGTGTTAAACATTGAATTATTATTTTTAGTATTTGCATTGCCTTGAATATGTAACCGATTGCTTTAGAATATTACACTCTTAAAGTGTACATCATTTTAAATCTCTTTTATCATTTAATGAAATATTAGGTCACTTTTAAAGTGTAGGATTTTACATAACCTATGTATTATGTACTGAAAAGCCTGTTGTAGTCATCCTTGATGTTCGCTCACATGTTTCATCCAAGGCCTGTGTAAAAGACCAATTCATATGTTCCAGCTCTCAGGCCATTAAAGGGGATTGATTAGATAAAGGTTTCTACACTAGATGTCTACCTGATAGTGCCATAGCTAAATTTTTGGAAGTAATTCCAACGGCATTTAATTCAGTACCGTGCCTTAATATAACAGAGGATTCCTGTTAACTTTAGTTCCTCCTAAATTAAGCAGTTTGTAAACGGTGATGCAACCTTGCTACGGACGACTTTAGACTCTGTTCCTCCTCTCAAAAAGGTGATGAAACAAAGGAAATTAGCACCTTGGTATATCTCCCAAACCCGCAAATTAAAACAAACCTCACGAAAACTTGAAAGTAAATGGCATTCCACCAATCTGGAAGACTCTCGTTTGGACTGGCTAGACAGTCTGAAAACATGAAAGGCCCTCAGAAATACGAGAGCAGCCTATTACTCATCATTAATAGAAGAAAATAAGAACAACCCAGGTTTCTTTTCAGCACTGTAGCCAGGCTGACAGAGAGTCACAGCTCTATTGAGCCATCTATTCCTATAGCTCTGAGTAGTGACGACTTCATGAGCTTCTTAATGATAAAATTATAACAATTAGAGATTAAATCCATGGTAACACTTTCTATGAAGCCTGTCTCTATAATGCATAATAAACACAGTTAATAACGTGTTATAATCTTATAATGCTCTATAAGTATAATTATGTTAACCAAGGGTAAAGCTTCTTTAAGTAGCCTAGTTGGGATGGGGTCTAAGAGACAGGTAGATGGCTTAGCTGTAGAACTATTTTGCCTTAATTGGTGAAGATCAATAGGAGAAAAGCTGTCTAAGTATATGTCAGGTCTTCAAGCTGTTTCTAGCGGTCCTATGTTTAAAGATAAACTGTTAGAAATGAGGGCAGGAAGCGATGAATTTAGTAACACTTTCTATGAAGCCTGTCTCTATAATGCATTATAAACAGAGTTATAACATTTTATAATCTGCTCATAATGCTCTAAGTATATTTATAAGCACTTATGAATAATCATATTGCTTTATAACTATAATCATAACACTTTATAAAGCATTGTTATAATGACTTATAAGGTCAAATATTATAATACTCTATAATTGCTGATCATTGTGTGCCTATAATGCATTATAAACACATTTATGAGTTTACAATCTGCTTATAGCAATAAGTATAAGTATAGTTATAAGTATAAATAGTTATTTCTTTCTAAATTATCTTATGTAGTCATTTTTTCAATAAACAGTTCATAAACTTTAGTTTAACTAGTTTATTACTGAACCCAGCCATGATGCTACGCCGTCACATCCCGCGCCACCCACCACCACAAGTAAATTCTCAACCTGTGGAAAACACTGTAAAGTTCTGATAAATAGTCTGTGATTAGTGAGCCTGTCACATTGACACTTCAACATTATTAGTATTTTTTCTGTACTAACTTAGCTTCTTCCCCAGAGTCCTTGTGCTTTCTCACCTCACAGGTTTCCTTGGATCATGGTGACACCTGGATTGTGGTTGCGCCTGCTGCCGTGGTCTTGCTTGACACCCACTGCTTCTGTTATTTTTAGATATGTTTCTATTATAATTACTATTATTGCTTCTATTAATATTATTATATTATATCTACTGCTAATCTTATTATTAGTAGTCATATCTATTATTTTTTATAGTTATTAATGTTATTATTGTGGTTGCTGCTAAGTAAGGGTTTGCTCATGGGGGAATGTTGGGTCTCTAAATTATAGTGTGGTCTAGTAAAAGTGTCCTGAGATAACTTCTATTATGATTTGACAATATAAATAAAATCGAATTGTATCAGCATTGATCTAAAAGTAATGTCCTCCTGAACAAAGCCTGAAGGTTGACTTTCAATTTCAACACACATTAACAGCCATGAGTCAGCAAAACTAAGGGCTTCTGCTATTTCTGATGAGACTAGAAGATTACAGTGTTGGCCTCCATCATTTTTATCGGCTGAATATTCCAGATCTATTTTATACAGCCTATAGACAGCAGCATCCAAATTTGATATTGTTTCTATAAACTCTATAAAGGCACTGAGCATTCAATGCTTCGTGTAGACTAGTTAAAATCGCGAACACTGAGAACAGTTGATGCTGTGGTCCGCAGCACAGACTGACCGCAGTGGGATTTGGCACAGCTCCAGATGCCGCGGCAAAACAGACCGGGCAGTTCCGTGTAGGACACCTGCATATTTTTGGATAGCCCTCTAATGATGTTCTTTCCTCAGCACTGAGTCCACAAACTATTGTGATGAAAGCTGACGTATTGCTTCTTCGGCGCTGTTTTCAATGACACTTCGTCCTGTCCCAGGTTAGGCTACTTGTCCTTGTTCCTCCTGCGGGACAAAATGCCGTGAACAGATGATCTTACCTCCGCTGTGTTCCAGCAGCTAGCCGTCTCTTTGGATCTGCTCGGTCAAGGTGTAGCCTACAGCCGGGTGTGCTTTCGATGTTGGTGGGTGCTCTGCTGCAGCAGGGTGTGTTCAGGAGCTGGATTTCACTGCAGCACACTGATGCTGCGACTTGTTCTGCAGACTTGCGGTCTGATGCAGTTCACATGCACGACTGCAGACAGGGGAGCCAGCGGGCTGGTGGGCTATATTACGTAGACTGTACCTTCGCAAAAAAGTGTAACACTGAATGATGCTTTATTAATACAAGTTTAGTCTCAGCGAATTATGACAAGACACACAGAGGGAAGTAGCGGATTTTGGGACCTCAATCCACTGGCACACGCCCCAACCAGAGAGGGGGGGGGGGTACACAGAAAAGCCTAAGTGAAGAGAGAAGACAAGGAGGATAATCTAGGGAGAGAGAGAAAGTGAGGGAGTGAGTTTCTCTCGGAAACAGAACATTTGTCTCAATAGTTGAAACATCAACCCAAAACCTATTAACATTTGGATCTGATGAGAGAAACAAAAGCATTCCCAGCAACAATGCATAATTCTGCACTGTAGATCTCTTTTTTTATTATTAAAGGTGGTTTGTAAAGTTCTCTCCTCTCAGGCTTTAAATCATCCCTCAGGATTGTGTTACTAATAATTTATAAATATAAATAATTGTTTCTTGTGTTGTTTTATTTTTAGTGGCCAATGCTTGTTTTGTAAAATTCAGCAGGCTGAAAATAGAGCCAAAAAAACATAAAATGGTCACTTAGTTTTATTCACAGTTTATTAATATCTAACGCTCTAAATTCCAAGTGTCAAGTAGATTGGATGAACGGTTATTGAGAAATTTAATGACAACCGGACACACGCAGGCAGGCAGGCAGACACACACACACACACACACACACACACACACACACACACACACACACACACACACACACACACACACACACACACACACACACACACACACACACACACACACACACACAGAGAGAGGGTCCTGCCTTTTTAATTGGATGTCCTACGTTTGGGATTGATGAAATAGATTTTGGCCATGAGGTGGCACTAAAAGACAACCAGGTTTGCTATGGTTATCATAGTGTACATGCAAATACAGCATGGGTCTAGCAGTAGTGTGGAGTCTAGTATTAGCTCAGAACGCTAAAAGAAGACATACAATGAAACCTTCAAATACTGACCAATATTGAAGCTGTCTGAACGTACTGAACATTGGGTGTCTGGGGGACAAGGAGCCACATTGTGATGTTTTGTGTCAGTTATCCACAGTGATTGAGCTCATTTGACATGAAGTCTAAGCAATGTGAAATACAGGCAAATGTACCACTCTCCCTCACTTCCACACATTAAACTTGGGAGGGGAGCTGCTAGTGCTTATTCACATTTTAACAGAATATTAACATTTCAAATCTAGAGTAGCCTACTTCATGGGAAAGCAGGGATGCCTTGGTCAAAGTCATTGTTAAAGGTTCCATACCTTACGTGTATATGTTGGGGTGGCCTCTCTAACTGAGCTCCCTGTGCCGACCCAGCAGCAGCACTTCTGTTGTCTTGTTGCGACAGCTGTGTTCAGTGTCATGTTGTGGAACTAGGAAATGCATTGTTTTATTTTTACAGGGAGTCTATCCACATTTAATAACATCACATTCCAGTGAGGGATTTTCATAAAGGCCAACACTAGATATATAGATATATGTTTTGATATCATCCTGTATTATTGATGAATTCATATTTCTTTTAGGAATATATCATTGAATCCATTTCTCTATTAAAGAATAACGGTGCCTAGATGACATAGAAACCTTTACATTGACATTTAACGAGATCGTGTAACGTCTTGTCTGATTTGTACTTGTATGTTCCGTTTTTATAATTGTTGTGATCGTGAACTGCATTGGCTTTACCATGGCTACATATTTCATTTAACCTACTGAAACAATACATTTGAACTGAACTGTATACCTGGAAGGGACCCATTGTTCCCCTGTCATTTTCCCCAATACGTTGTAACTGTAAAAGACACACAAGAATATTTTAGCAAAAGAAAACTATTAGAAAGATCCATGCACCTCAATAAACATGTGGTGACAGTGAGAATCACAAAGAGGAACAGCTGGATGGACAGAACACTAACTGTGGGCCCAAAATCTGAACAAAATCTATTATGTAAGATCTATGGGCTGTTTTCCATGTCTATCATGACAGAGGTTACTTCGTTGGCTAGAATGGTGAAAATAACCCTACATGACTTTTTATTTTTATATCATAAATAAATGGACAATGATCTGCCAAAAAACTGGTATAGTCATTTAAAGACCTGTTGAAGAGAACGTAACTATTCCACCTGTGTAATCAACGACTGTTAGTACTAGAGATGCACCGGATGGACCGGAATTGTCAGATTTTCACGTGATCGGCCACGACCGGCCGGTCAGTCTGACATATGCCGATTTTATATGGATAAATCATGGATGTATTAAGAGAACTGGATACAGCGTTTGGCGCGAAGCCCCATTCATTCCAATGAGAGTGCTCATGTTTGTGTTGTCGTAGAAACCAGTAGCAACATGCACGTTCATGAGCTTCTCTCTCATGTCTCTTACAAGTATAATTCGTTCTCTTAATACATCCATGGCGAACTCAAGAACTTGCCGTTTCATTGTCTAAGGGCGTTTTCACACCTATCTCATTTGGTCCGGACTTTCGGACTTTTCAGTTTGATCGGAACCAAAATTACAGGTGTGAAACCTCCCCCGGACCACGGTCCGGATCAAAAGACCAAATTTTGGTCTGATAAAAAGAGGTGGTCTCGGTCTGGACCAAACTCAACCATGGTCCGGTTCGTTTATAGTGTGAAAGAATTTTTTTGATGGTTCAGACTTTCGGACCAAATACAAGAAGATCTGGCAGGCTCTCCTTGTGTTACAAGACCGGGGAAGCTCCTTTAAGGAATCGCTCGGTGCTTAGTGTGTAGGGTACATGAGAGAGTGTGTGACGGTGAATGCGCTCAGAGCAGACCGCTGTCTGCTATCAGAGCAGAGAATACATCAGCAGTTTAAGTTTGCCATTAGTTGGCGGTCAAGATCATATATGTTGTTTTGGGAGTCTTTGGAAATCTGTCTTGTTGCTCCTTAAGGGGCGATTACTGTTTTTTTTCAACCTGGACCCTATTTTCCTATGTTGTTGTGTATAGCCTAAGTGACTGATGGGAACAACAATCTTTGAAATTGGTCCAGTATTAAGCAAGAACGCTGCAGTTGACGACCCAAAACAGCTTTTCATAGTTTTATTTTGTTTCTGTTGACTTTGAATGAAGTCTATTTTACGATTCTAAAATGACTGTTTATTTACATGGAGTCTGGTGGGTTTAGCGAAAGCGATTTCAAGGATGTTTTTATGTTTAAAAAAAAAAGGATCTTACTCTTTGACAGAAAGGTCAGCCTCCTTTCCATAATGTTGTCAGACACCTAAAATATTAATCTGAGCTCGTCAGTGGCAAAACAAGCACTTTTGTGAAGGTAAATACAAGCATTACAATTGCCTCATAACTTACATTGTAACTTGTTTCGCCACTGCCGACTTCTTGCTTAATACTGGACCAATTTCAAAGATTGTTGTTTCCAGTCACTTAGACAAAAAAACATAGGAAAATTGTGTCCAAGTTGAAAACGGTAGTTACCCTTTAAGTGAATTATTAATTAATTCTAATAAGGGAATTGAGACATCCTTCATGATGGCAGACCAGACCAATTTTGTGTCAACCAAGGAGCGAGGAGAAACGAAGAGGCAAAAGAGAAGCACCTCAGGTTTCTCCTTAAATGACTTGAAAAAAAATCACGTGACTGTAGAAAGCCGACTGGAACCTCTTTATTGAAGTGCATGTGAAAACAGTGAGTGACAGCACTGTGTCATCATGTAACAGGTCATGGCTGCATGTTTATTGATGTTGTGTCCAAATGGCCCAGTGTGTATGATGCACAGTAAATCTGTGAGAGTGGATCAACAGCTCCACCAAAGCATCAGGTCCACTGTAGCCAAGGCACATTCACATTGTGTGTGTAATACCATCTCACAAGCAAAAGAGAAACAAGCCTACTGGCCTGACCTCTGTGGCCTTTTTATGTAGTACAGATACATTCGGTATGGTCATCCACTCTGAGCACCTACTATTGTTACAGAACCTCATACTTACTGGACTTGGGAAAACCTGGCCACTAAACATAACCCAGGTATCAGTTTCCTCCAAAAGATTTAGAAGAGTTGCATACACAGCCATGTCTGGTCTGCATGTATGTAAAATATGTGATTCTGAGATGTTTGATGAACACAGGCCCAGACTCTTCTCGAAACAAGAGAGGACTTTTGAAAATCTAACATTCTGTTTATGTGTGTTTTAAATAAACACTTGAAAATGCAATTAAGTGGTCACTGGCTTAACATCAAACACTGACTAGTCTATAAAAATATTTAAAGAACCAGCTGTACTGGATCAGCTTGTACCTTTCTGTGTCAAGTGATACTGTCTAATAAGTAACAACACACATAGAACATTCAGAACATAACAGTCAATGTGTTTCAGTGTCTGGCAACAACAAAAAAGTCCCATCTTCACAGTCATGTGTCTCCATTTAAGTACCACAGGAAGATTGACTTTCATCTTATTAGATTCAAATCTTACCGATCAGGATCAGAGTCCACAGTGTACCGTGTCACTGACTATGCAAACAGAACCATGCACTGGGCTGACTGACAGTCACCATGGTGAATCTGGTAGCTGGGATGGTCTCCTCTCACCTCTAATCTCATATGTAACAGACTGTTCAGATGGGGGTGTTGGGCAAATGCCCATTAGAACCTGTGAGTGCCCCATTACAAACTAACCTACTGGCCTGTCCGCTGTGCAGGGCTTGTCCGTTGCGTCTGCTCAGAACGCCCCTGAGGGCCTCCTGCTCCACAGGAGTCCTTCTGTCAGAGTGTCTGGTTGGAGTTCCTGCCTGCGGGGCTGTTCGGCTGCGGCAGCGTTGTCTGATGACATACAGAAGCATTGTGATTAGCAGAATGAGGCAGAGAACTAGCAGAACTGACACAACCACAAGCTCCTTTAGGTAGCAGGGGCCTCGGGCGAACAGCAGGAGCTCCCCATCCGGAAACTCTGCCTCTTTCTGCTTAGATTCCTCTGTCCGAAAAGTCAAATTTCTGCCCCGAGTGTCCCTGCTGGACTGTGTTGGCTCAGTCTCTTGTTGTCTTGTGTCTGCTCTTTTAGGCCAAGTCCCCACAGAGGCATGCAGTCCAGGCCCCGGCCTGGCCACAGCCTTTGTGGTGGGTATGGGGTGTGTCTGAGGCCAGGTGTAGCCTGGAGTTTGAGCCATGAGGATGCTCTTCTGTTTGACATGATAGATTGCCATAGTCTGTTGGTAGCCATTCTCAGTGGACAGGCAGAGGTAGTGGCCCAGTGTGGCGGGGGTGGCCACAAAGCTCAGACTCCCATCTTCTAGGTGCAGGTACAGGTCTGAAGACAGCCGGCTGTTGGGACGCTCCCACAGCTGCTTTGAGAGCTGCGACGCTGCGGGACACTGCAGCCGTACCACTTCATTCAGAGACACTGTCAACAGCTCACCTGCAGGACACAAGTCTGATATACAGATTATTCAAAAAAAAAAAATACACAGAGACCCTTCATAACCCCTCTACTCAGCGTCATCAAATATGAAAAAACTGCCAACAGCAATCTAAAGTTGCCAAAGAATCTGCTGACATTAAGGAAAACATCAGTGGCGGCTGCTGGTCTTTCCAAGAGGGGAAGCTCATTTTTGACCTACATAAAAAAAAAAAATCCATTTATTTATAATAATATATATTATATAATAATAATATATAATATAATTATTATAATAATAATTTATAATATCCGTGAGATGGTTTCATCAAGAGGCATGGCCAGCAGTACATTTTCTTTGTCAGCCAGCTAACTTTGTCATACCAGGAGAGTTGAAAAGACCTGTTACTTTGCCCTATCTTTTGCACTAAATCAATCTTAGGTGTTGATCTGCCCTGCTGTTGAATTCTAAGTTTCTCCTCGTAAGGAAGACTTTCAAATGGCTTTGCCAAAAACAGGTCGACAATATTAGCATTGTCTGCTATCGTGTGCAGTTTGTTAGCTGGCTAGTTCACCCCTACAACACTAGCCTAGCCTACTGTTTGAATGAATGAATGAACAAATGATCTAACAAAACGATATTAAACTCGAAGGAGGAAATGTGGGAATTAGGTTAAACTGAAACAAGGAATGTGGTGTATAATTGTATGAAATGTATGATGAAAATTGGTTAGCAATTTCGCCAAGTAAATACCAAGAAATAGGTTGCAGCAGTTTGTCTTTCGACTACACTTGCAAAATCCGTGATGGGACTGAGCTGAGCTCTGCTCGAATAGCTTCTGTTATAGTACAAAACTGCTGTCAATCAAAAGGAGATGCAGGTTTTCAACAGACCCTCCAATCATCACGCAGAAGCCCGGAGTCCTGCCCACTCCTCCATTGACCCCCAGAGACGCCGAGCGTCCGTGGGCAGGAAATAATCGCAGCATTTATCCAATGACTGTCTAGTTTCTAAGCACTGAAAAAAACTGTTCAAAGCAGCCCCAGTGAAGTCCATGGACGCCAGGCTTCAACAGGGAAATGCACTGTGAAGTTACGGGAATGTATGAGCAGGAAATCGAGTCAGTCGACCTGCTATATGTAGCTGATTCTGAACGAACTTGTCTTCAAAATGAACGTGTTCTAACGCATTTTTTGTTAATAAAATGTTAAAGGGGTGGTTCAGAATTTTGGACATAGGACCTTATTTCCAAGTTAGTCATTGTGTTATTTATCAGTGGAAACTGTTTTCAACACTTTTCATCCACTCCTTTCAGTTGCAGAGTGGTGCTAAGCTAGCGCAAGTCAACAGTCTTACCCACTCCACAGTACACCCGAGCAAATAAATTATAACGCCAGACTATCGATGTAAATGATAGAATAATGTTAGAAATAAAACTATCCTTGCATCTCAATGATCGCATTACATTTTGAGAGACTAGTTTCTCAGCAGCGGCGGAATTTTACTTTGCTCCGGTTAATTGTACTGCGCCGAAAAGTAAACAGAGAAGCGCAATCCAGTCGGGACACCTAGTAGTAGCCTAGTACATTGGTATTGAAGCATTGGATTGGAAACTAAGGACTAGGCAATATGGTGTTTCAGTGTGCATTTAGAAATTGTAAAAATAAATCAAACAGATGGGCACCACATAGTTTCCACAAATTTTCAACATATTTTGATAGAACGTTAGCCAACAAGAACGTGGACACAGTGACGCTAGCTGCTACTGATAGATTGAGACTGACAACGTTAGTGGAGATAACGTTACAGTTCAATGCATTGTGGAGAGTAACAATGTTAGCCAACGGTATAGCTACACTCTTGGTAGATACCTGGCTGGGATAACCGCTAACTTTAGGTAATTGCTGACAGAAAAGTAATGTAAGCTCGGACAGTTTACATGCAAATTGCTAGCCCCTGTGCTTTCATGTACCGGTAACGTTACGTGCAATGTACTCTGCTTTTGTAGCAATGAGTGACAGCGGCAGGTAAATAAACTTGCGTGATTGTCATAAACCAGCTCGGTAGCCTAGGTAATATCACTCTGCCGCTGCTGTAGCCTATGCTACCAACTACAGGGAACAAAGTATGCGATGCAAGGGTAGTTTTATTTCTAACATTCTATAAACAACAATTTACATTGATAGTCTGGCGTAATTTATTTGCCTCGGGTGTACTGTGAAGCGGGTAAGACTTTTTAAAGTTTTTAATAGCAGGCTAGCAGTTACTGTTGACTTGCGCTTGCCTAGCACCAGCAAACTCTGCAACTGGAAGGAATGGATGAAAAGTGTTGAAAACGGTCTCCACTGATAAATAACACACTGGCTAACTTGGAAATGAGGTCCTATGTCCAAAATTATGAACCATCCCTTTAACACAATAGTACATATTTGACCATTAATGTTTTGACATTTTAGGGGAAGCTGAGCTTCCCTTGCAGTCTTAAAGAAATTGCCTCTGATCTACATGTTCAAAGGTCATAATGAAAGCAAAAGGCTGCAAGCAAACTCATTATATTCACAAGCAATTGTTACATACTCCACACAAAGTGTGCCTACTAACACAGTGGGCCCTAGCTCGCACCCAGCGCAAGTGAATTTGTACACCACATGTATCAATCCTATTTTGCACCCGATGCACAGCGGACTTTTCCCTCCACAGACTCACGTCGGTAAATTAGGGAATGAACTTGCGCTCCCGGGGGCGGTTCAGCAAAAAGAGGTGGTGTGTTCCGGCGCAAACGTTCCCTAGTGCTATTTTGCAGTTTCAGAAAACAATTCCGCCACAGACCAGGAAAAACCTAGTCTAAAGTCAGTGGCGCGTTACTCAGATGCTATTTTAAGGGCACATGCTTGGCCTTAATGCCCAAACCCAAATGCCCCAGCAGCAGCATGGGAGAGGAGAGACAGAAGAGCTGCATCGTCTATAATGAGGTAATCTCGGTCTTTGCAAAAATATCACCATGCATTCATAACCTCGTGATTCAGTGAGAGTGAGCCCAAAACATCAGAAAGTATGTTTTTGTGACATTTCTTTATTTACATTTTGTCAAAAAGAAAAATCAATAGCAAACGTTGGTCTCCTCGGCTGTGAACCGCTCCTGCCATGCGCCCATGGATGTATTAAGAGCATGCACCTAGCAAATCCGCCATTATAAGAACAAGTGTGCCTGATTTTAAAGGGAATGTGAGACAACGCTCTGATTGGTTTATTGCACGTTATGCCCAAACTACACCTATGAGTAATGTAGCTACTTCAGACCAACCCATTTTAGATTTGCGTCAGGCGCAAGTCATTTATCCCGCCAATATAATAGCAACAGCGCCCGAGATCTGCCCACAAAGCTACTTGGGTTTCAGATCGTTAAAATAGGGCCTATAGTGTGCTTACATAAAAATGCATACACAAGTTCCCTTGGCGGAAGAGATCGATGGACAGTCACGTATACCCCTTTCACACCGATGGCTCAAACAGGGTTTGACCCTGTTCGACTGTGTGTTTGAATGGGGTAACCCTCCTCGATCTACTCGGCTCCACGACCCAGATCGTCAGGTGGGTTTTATCAGGGTAGACTAGGATCGATTTCAATGTGAATTGCGCACGACCTGGGTCGCTAACAATTGGGGCGGGACAAATTATGTGATTGGTTGGAAATGACAGTGGGGCAGTCATAACCGGTCCGCGCACACTTTGAAAAAACAACAACATAACTTTTGTCTCACTGTGCTTTATGCTGGGTTTTCACCATAGACTGTATAAAAAAAAAGGATTTTCCCAGGCAGCTTCAACAACAGCAGAGCGGAAAAGTTCAATTAATTTCCGAACAATCCGCTGGCAGTGGGTGCCTGGATATTCAGTAGTCTGCCTTATGCAGAGTGGTAGCTGAGTTTTACAGGCAAAACTGCCTGTAAAAACCCAGCGTTAGAACGTAAACGTATGAAAATAAGTTGTGTTTAATTCTCTCTGCACCGCTGCTCTTACTCCCTCTCTCTGGCAGGAGACACCCGACTGCAGCCTGCAGTTCAGTGCGGCTGCTGAGAAGCGCAAATCTCTGTCTTTTTTTCTCTGTCTCTTAAAAAAAAAATTGTCGTGAAGCCAAGAGCAAAGCCCAACTTTACTTTAAATGTTCTCCCCTCGTCTTGAAATAGTCAAAAATCAATACTAGTGTAACCTACTACCTTTTCCAGCTGCTGCAATAAATATGCAGAGGAGGAGAAATAAGTCTGCACAAATTATCTGAGAAGTGTTGGTTATTTATTTGTGCTTTAAAAAGGTAATCACTGCGAAATTATCATAAAATAAGCTTTGTTTGTCTCTCCCTACTGTACAATGACAGATTGAAGTAGCTACAAAACATTAGTTCTGCTGGTATACACATGGACTGGAGTATGTGATGTAGCTGTCCTGTTCACTGAATATGACGTGAAAGCCCCGCCCATTTTTAGCACCTAAGGCTAATTTTTATGCATTGCTCCTGGGGAAAAAGGAGGGTTGAACCCTGATCAGACAACCCTGGTAGGTGATGTGAAAGAGGTATTAGTTTCAGGTCCGGATTGGCTAAGCGGGAGCACTGGGATAATTCTCGGTCGGCCGGTCTGGTTTTCTGGTTTGTGAGGGCCGGCGGTGTTCAGTCACGGTACTGGGTTCAAATCATAGTTGAACTATATCATGGATGCTGTCCCTATGCTGTCTGCACTTGCAGCCCACAGTAACTCTTTTTATTTATTATTTTTTTCTAGCAGACCACCGTCCTCTATAGCCATGCAGCCCACTTGCAGAGTGCAGTCTGGTTATTATGACATCATTATATTTTGACACCTCTGACGGCGGCTGCGGCACCTTGCTCAAAAAACAAACAAACCGTCACCTCTTACAATTTAGTCGAGGTGCTGAAGGATGCGACCGCGACGTGTGCGCAAAACGGCACTGAAAAGACGACAATTAAAAAAGGAAAGTTCTAGAAAGTGACACGGCCAGATGTGGTAAACTGAGAAACGTTTTCATTAAAACCAAAAGAGTGAAACGCCAAATGAAGACGATGAGATGGGTAAGTTCAACTAAACAGGATGCTAGCGGTCGTGCAAAACACAATACAATATTGCCTGCAAACCACTGTTCATGTTTAGGAATTAAAACGTTTTCTTGTAGCTCCTCAACAGCTGACTGATGCAAACAGTGACAATAAAGAGCCAGTACCAATCCACCAGCCATAAGCCCATAACTCCAGTGTGGGTAAGTAGGATTGCTCATTGAGTGAATATTATAAGAACTAGAATGAATATTAATGAAGAGTATGGTATAGACCTGCTCTATATGAAAAAAATGCCCTGAGATAATTTTTTCGGCACTACATTAATGAAACTGATGTCTTAACTTGATTAGAAAGCTTTGTAAAAAGGGGAGATTTGTGCTGAAAATTATGACAATTTAAAAAAATTGATTTAGTGTCAGAAGCAGACCTAGTAGTGTGCAAGGGTTAGCTGTTGCCAGTGTGGAAGGCATAGGTAAGCTGTTGCACCACAGTGTGTGAACAAGCAAACATGATCAGATTAGTTCAAATATAAATATATAAATAAATATTTATATTTTACTAGTGACCCATTATGCCTTTATCATCGAAAGTAGGATAGTAAATATACAAAGCTCACGACTGAAAGGGAATAGGATAAAAGTAATATGAAATATTATACACATTTTTATTTACTCTTATTTAATTTCAAGGTTTGGATATCTGTAAACATTTGCACAAAAAAATAGATCGTGATATTGTTAAACATAATTGTGTTGTTGTAAAGATGTTAACTGTTCTAATAAATCGACATTGTGAAGCAACACTTACTGTATTTGCACTGAATTGGAAATTATATTTTACAAAAATACAATGAATTACAAGGCTGTAGAGAAGCGCTATTGCAGACTTATGTACTAAGGTTTAAATTATTTTAATACAGTGAGTCGTGAAGTGGGCCGGTCTAAGGCATGAAACTCCAGGGCTGAAAATGAGTCCCAGTCCGGCCCTGCTTAGTTTGGTTGTGCAACATTGGTTGTGCACATTCTCAGAAATTAATGCTACATGTCCTTAAGATGCAGTTTGACCATGAACAGTGGGCTTAACAGTATATCATCATGTGGATTAAGGTCAGCAACAGACAGCAAACCACAGCAATGATAGTTGCAAGTTTTGAAGAGAAACTAAAAATCTTGCAGCTGTTGTTGCATTTTCTGCTGGGAGCTTAACAATACGGGTATTAGAATCTATATAAATATATACTATAATTATATAAATCAGTTTTTCCTGCATATAGAAAGTTTTGGCGCCCCCCAAAGAGGTTTATAGTAGTGCTGTCAAGCGATTAAAATATTTAATCGCGATTAATCACATTAATGTCACAGTTAACTCGAAATTAATCGCACATTTTTATCTATTCTAAATGTCCCTAGATTTCTTTTTGTCCAATTATTTTTTCTCATTTTAATGCTCTTAGCAACATGGAAAAGTGGATCGGCTTGCTTTGTGCTTTAGTCGCCTGGCTTTGATGAGGGGGCGGAGAATTTGCATCAGCTGTGTGCTTGGCCATCAGTGGTATTTCAGACTGGACGTGCTGCGATGATAGCTCAGTTCACGACAAAACACACAGATCACTTTGGTCTTGTCAATGGAACCATTTGGCAACTTTCTAAAAGTAAACTTTCCATTCAGAATCTTATTGGCATCCATTTCGGCGTCTCGCGCTCGCCATCCACTCAAACGTAACGTTAGCCTACTACTCTTTGGCCGGCTCGTAAGCCCAAACAAGTGTGTGCGGCGTGCCTGTTGTTTTGTTTCCGGTCTAGCTAGATCTGATGTGGTGTAGTTTTTCTAACGTTACTAGTTGTTGCAACAGCATGTGAAAAAAAACTACAAAGTTTGCTATGCCAAAAAGAACGTTATGCGTCTGATTTTCCAGCTAAAAGCTGCATTGTTTTGACTGGACCTGAATGCTCCGCTGTGAAGCTAGTGCTAATGGGATCTCTGTTTGCAGTGAACCATAAATCAGGCTTCAAGTCTGATTATGGCTTAAAGCCATAGCCTACGTAAGTGGCATGAAGTTTATACTTGTGTGTTGGTGTGTGCATCAATCTCTTTAAGAGAATAGCAGGGCCAGCATGTGTGTGTGCATGGGGAGTGTGTGGTAGAGCGAGTGATGGTGATTTTTTCGGAGCTAGTACCAACTCTAGAGTCATAGTGAGAGAAACAAAGTGTCTCTCCTGTGCTTTCTGACCACGGTTGAAAATCTGTAGCAGTAAAAGTTAACCCTCTCCTTGATTTCATGTTGTTTATGGAGGAGAACCAGGAAATGAGTAGGGGGAAATGCAACGCTACCAAGCTGAGTCGCTTCAGCAAAATGTATTTAAAGTATCAAAAAAGAAAGTACATATTATGCAGAATTACCCTTGTCTGGGTTATATTATTGGACCATTAATATTAATGGAATAATCATGTAGTTGTAAAAATATATAATGTGATATATTCAAAAGTAATACTTTGTAATCAGTGGACACGTGTGGCATTAAAGATGTGAACTCTGTAAACTCTTAAATTAGATGCTTATTTGAAAAAAAAAAATGCATGGAACTTATAACACTTATTTAGGTTTTTGGTTCTCTAATTTGCATGTTGGATTATGTGACAGAACCTTCCCTATTATGATGTTCTCTGTGAGCTTCAGGTTCAGCTGCAGAAAGTCTCTCATTTTATCTTATTTCATCTTATCTGACTGCTCAGCTATACAAACCCTCTAAAAAGACTTATTCGTTCACTACTTTGTTCCAAACTTAACTTCTCTTCAAAATGGACACCCACTTCATTTTTGAACAAGTCCAAAGAATGAGACCATCCTCTTTTTCAGTGGAAGAGCGACACCGCTACAAAACAGAAGTGAGTTTGTGTAAATGTAAAGGTGCACTGTTTATATTTATGTTACATTATGTAATATGGTGTTTCTGTGAGCTGCTTCAAACTGTGCTGTACTCAATTTGTGTTGCAGAAAATGATGCTGAGGCAGTTTCTGCTCATGAAGCAGCAAGATCAACTTCCTGATTATTTATCTGTCAGAGACATGAATCCTGGCTGCTGACAGGAAGAAGCTTCTTGGAAGAGAGTCAAACTGATTATTGATGTAACTCATATGGAAAATTACATTAGAGGTGTTTTACCAATGAGATAACACTCTTTTTATGTTTACAAGTTTCAGGAAATAATTGAGAGGACAGGGATTGATCATCTGTTCACAGCTGAACTGGTGAGTAAAATATAGAGGATCCTCAGACGTAAGAGCGATATTTAAATGTTAAAAAGTTTAACTTGAGTCAGCTACAGTCCTTTTGAGACTAACTAAAGAGTGGTGTTGACAGGCCTGGACCACAGCAAGACTCTTCTGTCTCAGTCAGATGGAAGAAGAGCTCCTGGAAGAGCTGGACAAAGAAGAGTGTCTTTCCCAGCTTTTCAACAGAACAGTCACAGTCAGTCACACTGGAGGGCCTTCAGATGTTTGTCTCGGTTGTCCACCCAAAAGCAGAAAAGGATGCACAAACCTACCTTTCAGTCCTGGACAGCAAGCTGCTGCAAATCTTTGGTGGCATTCAGATCGCCAGCGGCCCGCTCTCCGCTGGGGACGCAAAACCAGTAGAGCTCTTGGAGCTTGAACAGAGTGCTGCGGCACTGGTACCAGAGGTGGTGGACACTGCTCTCTAGTTCCTCCTGGAGGAACCAGAGCGGGAAAACAAGAGTGAAGCTGCCAGTGCTGAGATTGGCAAACTGCTGACTAACTCAGCATTTCCCTGCCTCTCTCGGTTTGGAAGACTTTCTAAAACTCTTCTGCTTTGCGTCTGCACCAAATACATGGTCGAAGCCATCTATAACAGGTTTGACAAGTGCTCCAAGTCCTTCAAGCTGATGGACTATGATGAAAGCTATTACAATGCTACAGAGGGCATCATCTCTGCCATCCAGGATATGGGCCATGAAGTGCAGACTAATGCATCCAGCCAGGCTCACTTCCAGATTAAAGATGAACTCGTAGAGGAGAGGGAGGCTTCTCCACGGGTCACTCTGGATAAAGAGGTAGACTTTATGCCAAAAGATGCATCAGAGGACACATACAGAAAAGAGGCAACCCTGGTTCAGGACTCTGTTGTCCACAATATAGACAATGACGAGCAGATGGATGCATCCAGCCAGGCTCACCTTCAACTGGTAGATGGACTTCTGGAGAAGAGGGAGACATCTCTGGATGTCTCTCCTTTGGAGGAGCTGGAAGAGGGACTCGTGGAGGAGAGGGAGGCTTCTCCACAAGTTGCTCTGGACGAAGAGGTTGACACTTTCCCCAAATGATGTGACTGAGGACACATACAGAAAAGAGGAAAGAGGGACTTCTGAAGGAAAGGAAGGCTTTTCTTGAGATCACTTCCTCAGAGGAGCTGGACATGAGAATCATGGAAGAGAGGGAAACTTCTGCACAAGTCTCTCTGGATGATGTTCAGGACTCCAGACCGTCCAGAATATGGACCATGAAGAGCAGTTTGCTGCATCCAGCCAGGCT